>JAHDVF020000738.1:0-125716 GCA_022606425.2 Lepidostoma basale | reverse complement strand
GGCGTCCCTCAATTGTCCCCTCCAATATCAGTTGGAGAAGGTGGTACTTTCCCCCACGCAGTATATGACCTAAATGTGAGATCTTTCGAACCTTGATAGTTGATAACAGTTCCCTGTCAACTCTAGCTCGCCTCAGGACTTCGGTATTGGTAACCATGTCTGTCCAGGGAACTCTGAGCATTCGGCGATGGAGCCACATTTCAAATGCTTCCAGTCTGTTCATTGAGTTAACTTTCAAGGTCCAAGTTTCACACCCGTACAATAAAACAGAATACACAAAGCATTTGATCATTTTCTGGCGGAGTTTCATGTTTACGTTATCATTGCAGAAGAGTGATTTCATTTTATTAAACGTAGCTCTAGCTGCCTCAATTCTGCATTTTATCTCTATATATACAAAAACACTAACGAAATAATTGAATTGTAATGAAAATAGGCCATACGCTCTATTCATGAAAAAATTTACTATACTCACGAAATAACCGCAATGGTCAAGGACACAGACAGCTCAATTCAAACGCAATGTTTCACGAAATAATTAAATCAAAATTAAAATAAATCGAAACCGATTAATCAGAACACAACGTTAAACGAATTATAATCGAACTGAAGCAATGAAAACATTTTAAATGTATGAAACCACAATGCAAATGTAAACATTAATAATGAATGAACGACCGTTGATTATGTTGCTGTTACATTTAAGTTTAACAGATGGCGCTTTTGTTATTATTATTTTGTTGAAAAAACTCCTTGTATCATTATAGCGCGAGCCAAATCGATGTAAAAGTTGAAAGAAATGAATATCAAAGGAAATATACATAAAACCTTATGAATAGGAATATGGCAGTTATTTCCTTGCTGCCCTTATCGTAAGGGTTTTCACGAATTTGCCATAATTGCATCCAAAGATGTCATTTAAAAGACGAATCGCTTTCTATACAGGAGAACTTCGAAGGGCCTCTGTGCGGCAATTTAGGGCATAAAATAATTTTTGCCCCCTTGAGCTGCTATAACTATGGGGAAAGTAAGGGAGTGTTCAAATCCAACATTCCTGTGGGAAATAGTGAGGGGTACAAAAAAGTATAATAGTTATACTCCCTGAGGTATAAATATCTCAAAAATCGTTTCTGGATCCTTTCTAGTTCCAAGATGACTGTTCTTTCTCTGAGGTCCCAAATGATAGAGCAGTACTTCAAGTTACTACGAACTCGTAACTAATAAAAAATTTAAAAAAATAAAAAAACACTCGCGTATTCGAATGCAACGTTGTGTCAAAATTTCAGGGCAATCGGTAAATAAATTTCGGAGATCTAAGATTAGGAACACGAACATTAACATTTTTATTTATATACAATAGATGGTGACACTTATTTTTATATCATGACCCACATATAATATTTGATTAATTTGATCGTGGCACGTTTTTCTCGGACATCTATATATTGTTCAGTTTACATCATTAACATTTACTTTCTCTATCATTATTTATTCATCCATTATTTCTATGTATCCAAACCATCTTAATAACCCTTTCATTATTTTGTTGATAACACTTTCGTTCGCACTACATTCACTTATATTTTAGGATAAGAAAATGAATCGTGTTAATATATCGAAAACTCACATACATGTATTTTGCAGAATTACTATTATTAAAACTAAATATTTTAATTAACAGACGAAAGTATAATAATATCCCGTGTTTCATGAATTCAGAATACATTTGTAATTTATATTAGAAATTCCAGATTCCTTTGAAAGCAGTCTTACATTCACGGCTTATTTTAATTGGTATCAAATTGAAAGGACTCGCGCTCAACATTTAATAAGTTGCATATTCCTTTTGAGGACTTCTCACCCGAGAATTAATCCAACTCTGCAGTGATTACTTTCGCGTTTACCCTCGTAGAGGGTAAATAATTCCATGCATTTACCATATTACTTATCAACCAATAACTGATTTAAAAAACTAATTAACGATTACTCCCTGAAGGGGTGACAAAAATGCCCATGTATTCCTCATGATTTAGGGTCGTGTCCATCCTGTCAACTTTTGACCATGGCACGCCACGCGCTCCTGTCACCCGTCAGTCTCCAGGCTGCAGCTAAAAGAAGACCAGTCAGATCCCTGATTTGATCGGACCAGCGGCTCTGTGGTCGCCTTCCCTCCACTTTGCCCATGATGATGAGCTTTTCAAGGTTGTCCTGATCTCTATGTGTCCAACATATATCAGCACTCTCTGAGAGCACATCCGCGAGTGTCTTGCCTTGATACACAGCTGGTCAATGATTGACTGGTTTGTTCTTCTTGCCGTCCAGGGTATATGCAGCATTCGTCGCCAGCATCATTTTTGGACTTCTCTGACCATAAATGTATATGAAGAAAACAAGGGTTTGAACCAGTCTCATCTTGGTCTTGTTGGAGATATTTCGTGGCAGTAAAATCATTAGATTATTGTTAATATTATTATTAACATAACGTTTTAAAAAAAATAAAGATGTGCGTGCATGACACGATGTATGAATGTAGAGAAATCGAGAGAAATATGAAAGGGTCTTACAATGCGGCGGTTCATTATTTCAGCCTACCCCTCGGGGGAGACCGAGTGATGGAGAGTTAGTTTTAGTCTTTTTCAAAAGCCTCGCTCATCTTCGCTGTTAAATGTTCGTCTAACAGCGCTGATTATATCAGCCGTTTTTTCACCTGTTTTACCTGGAAGTTAAAAAAAATTGCACTGTTTACTGGTTCTGTAATGCAACCCCACCCGTTTGGCGTGCATCCCTCGGCTCAGTTTTGAGAACGAAATCGAATTATAACTGTAGACTAGTGAGGGACGGGAGTGAGTGAGTGAGAAAGAGTGAGGGAATCAACTAGTGAGGGTTGCAAGAGCAACGGTTGGCTAGCAGCCAACAACCCAGTTGCTAATCAACCCTCGCGCTTAGGGGGGCTTGCAACGATACTATTGATCAGATTTCTTGTTCAATTTAGCTCCATGTTTTGCTATTCCTTCTGCGAGAATAGAACGCGCACTCAAACACGTCAATTTAATATATAACAAATATATATTGTACTTGTTTAATGTAGTAACTGTGTAACGATGAATGAAACTTTTATATTTCTTCTATGTTCGTCATACTTTGTGTTGTAGATGTTTTATTTGCCTTTTTCTTTTTTATGCACTTTGTATATACAACACTAACTTTAAAATAAAATTATAATTAAATGTCAGACATGTTTCGGACAACCCGGTCCTTCCTCAGTGATATTATAAAGATATTTAACATATTATAAACTTGTTTACAAATATAATCAGTTTTGACAGATGTTAACATCCGTCAAAACTGATCATATTTGTAAACAATTTTATAATATTTGTCTTTATTTTTTAAACTTTGTATATACAACACTAACTTAAATTTTTTATATAATAATTAAATAAAACGATGTTTTTTTTAACTACTTCCACTTTTGTCTTTATTTAGACAGCGACCAGTTTCGCCAGGCTCGCTGGCATCGACAGACTGGTCCAGTCGACTGGGACCAGTCTGTCGATGCCAGCGAGCCTGGCGAAACCGGTCGCTGTCTAAATAAGGACAAAAGTGGAAGTAGTTAAAAAACATCGTTTTATTTAATTATTATTTAAAATGAACTTCCATCAAGAGATTTCAGTAAAATCATTTGATTATCTTAAAATTGTTAATTACATATCAGACATGTTTCGGACAACCGGTCCTTCCTCAGTGATATTATAAAGATACATATTTAAATATTATAAAATTGCTTACAAATATGATCAGTTTTGACAGATGTTATAAAGATTTATTTTGGATATATTATATAATTTTTTTTTAATTAGTGCTGTATATACAAAGTATATAAAAAAGTAAAAGACAAATAAAACATCTACAACACAAAGTATGGCGAACGAATATTTTAAATATCTTTATAATATCACTGAGGAAGGACCGGGTTGTCCGAAACATGTCATATATTTAATTAGAATTTTTTTTTAGTATATAAAGTATGTAAAAAAGGCAGTCCATTCTTTCTGTCTACCCCTTCGGGGAGACGGCGTGATGGTTAGTTAGTTAGTTAGTTTTTAAAAAAGGAAAAGACAAATGAAACTTTTATAGATTATACTGTTTCACTATTTTGTCGAATAGCTTCTTACATCATTACAGTGCGTGCCAAATCTATCGCCATTTTATTGTCACTCGATTTCATCACCAGACCAAATAGAGTGAGAATCAGAGTGTCGTCGCCGGGAATCGAACCCGGGACTTTCGGTATAGCAGTCGCAACCACTCTGCCGCGAAGGTTGATATATCTTAGATTGTCGATACACTATGATACATCATAGGTTCCCAAACTTTTCTTGACCACCGATCCTTTATAAGGGGAACAAAAATCCAACGCCCCCTCACCCACAATAGTTATACCAAATATTTAAATATAATATAATTATACATTATCTATATCTTTTTAAAATCTCAATGTTGAAATTCAAAAGACATCAAATGTAACGAAGAGTTCTAGTCCCGACCCTTATGTATGGAAGTGAAGCTTGGAGTTGGCAGAAGAAGGATGAAAATAGGACAAATTCCGTAGAAATGAGGTCACTAAGAATAATGTGCGGAAAAACTGTATGATAGAATATCTAATGATGAAGTAAGAAAGGAATGTAAGGCGGATGAATGCATGATAAATAAAATTAAGAAAAGTCACGAATATGGTTTCGACATATGGAACGAATGGATGAGGAAAAAATAGTTAAAAATATATATACAAGTAGTGTGAATGGGAAAAGAAGTCGAGGAAGGCCAAGAAAGACATGGCATGACCAAATTAATCAATTACTGAAAGGTGGAAATGTTCGAAGTAGGAACAATCGACGAGCGTGCATGTCACGATGTGTGAATGTAGAAGAGGCGCAAGAATTATGACAGGATAGAACAGTGTGGCGTGATGGTTAGTTAGTTAGTTAAAAAGATACTATATATAAATTGTAGTAGATAGAAAAAAGTGGTGACCTATGGGTGTGAGGCGTGGACTATGGCAGCGAAATCCGCAGAGCGACTGGATACTTTTGAAAGAAGGGTGCTGCGCAGAATCCTGGGACTTGTGAATGACGGTGAAGGCTGGAGAGTGCGGCATAATGACGAGCTGTACAATATTTACAAAGCTCTCCAGTTTCGCCGTACAGGTCAGACTGAATAGACTGTGATATGCCGGTCATGTGCAGAGGATGACGTCATCGCGAACCCCAAAAAGAATGCTGAAGTCTCATCCAGGTGATAAAATACCAATTGGACGACCAAGGCTGCGAAGGGAAGATGAAGTTGGGAGAGATGGGGCGAAATTGTTACGAGTGTCAGATTGAAGGGTCGAAGCGGAGAACAGGAGTAGTTAGAGGCGAAGCATACAGGAGGAAAAAGCTCGATATGGGCTGTCGGGCCATCGAACAATATGAAAATAGACAAATTCACGAAAATACTTTTTTTTAAAGTATTTTCTAATTTTAAATTAAAATACATACGCCACGGTCGACCCCTTGACGGCCTTAATGCCCCCATTTGCTTCTGGACCCGCTTAACTCCCATGGAAAAATCCAGCAACCCCTGGGAGGGCGGTAACGCCGCTGTTGAAAACCTGTGTTCTAAACATCCGTTTCCAATGCATTGTAAACGTTGTAAGTTTACTATTTAGATAATCCATTGTTTGTGCGGAAACACTTATTACACTTCAACATTAATAACGCTTTTATTTGGAACACTGTTATAATATCACAAACATTCATTTGTAATTGTCATCGCAAACGAAAGCCAATCCAAAAAAGCTGAAATGGCAATGCAAAATGGTGTTCTTATACTGACAATCATGTATGGAAGCGTAGGCATGGAGCTGCCAAAATAAGTATGAAAGTAGAACAAATGCATTTGAAATGAGATCTCTTAAACGAATGTGTGAAAATTGTGTATGATAGTGTCGAATGAAAATATAAGAAGTGAATGCGCTACGAATAGTGTTAGGAACAAAATTATAAAGGATCTTTAAGATGATTTGGACACATGAAAAGAATGAATGAAGAAAGAGTTATAAAAATATGTACATATGTTTACGATATAAATGAAACTAGAAATAGAGAAAGACCGAAGAAGTGGTGGCACGATTGATTAAATCAAATATTGAATGCCGGCCATTATGAATGTTGAGGAACCGAGAGAAGTATGTCAGCAAAGAAATGTGTGGCAGTCCATTCTTTTGGCCGACCCCTTCGGAGAGACAGCGTGATGGTAAGTTATTTTTTTTTGTATTTTAGAATCTCGCTAGTTTGGATAAATTTTCCTTCACACGGTGCGTTGCGGCGAGAGCATCAATGGAAAATAGGAAAATAGGGTGTCTCGTTTGTAGATTGTTTTGTCACAGCTGGACGTGTAGATTAGGGACGCACGTACAACAGGAGTCAGTTTGTGCAATTTCGATTTGTCGTATAGAGAATGGACCGCTTAGTGAACTGAATGGGAAGAATTGAATTCGGGTTGCCAGCGGCCCAGGCGCTTTGTCCTCCGGTTGATATGATAGGCATTAATTCAGAAAGGTGTCGCACGTTGGTTTTGTTCAATTGATGCTGCTATAAATAGAAGCGTAATTTACGTGAGCAAATCTGTAATGTACTTGTGTATCTGTGTACAACCAATTGTACGAATAGTTGATGTTGTATCGTATTTTAATACTTTATTTCTAGTAGGTTTTTACTTATTTTTTGTAGGTTTATTTCTAATAGGTTTATTTCTAGTAGGTTTTATCCAATAGGTTCTAAAACATTCATGAATTTTTTATGTTAAATCGTTTTTTCATATTTTTAGTTTTGTGTTTTAATTTTTTTTAATTATTTTTACTATGCTTGAACCCAATTACTGTATACAATTTGTTTTTAAGCTGATATATTGATTCTCGTGACATGTGATAGGTAGATAATCTATCGCCATTTTATTGTCTCGAGAATTCTACACCAGACCAATGACAGTGTGACAATCACACAGCCATCGCCGGGAATCGAACCCGGAACCTTCGGCGTGCCAGTCAGAGCTCTTACCACTCTGCCACGAATTATTTATAATATTATTTATAAACTGTTTAATTGAAAAACTTTGTTTTATGTAGCTGTTTCGTTTGTATATAGCTGTTTCGTCAAATGTTGTCAAGCTGTTTCGTTGACATCATCAGGTGTTACAATTTTCTTATATTATTGTAACACCTGATGATGTCAACATAGGTTGACGAAACAGCTGTCGCGTAAAATAAAAATACAATTGTGATACATAAAACAAAGTTTTTAAATTTAACAGTTTATCGTGTTAAAGTATCATAGTGTTTCGGCCAAAACAATGGATTATTTAATTTTATTTGTTTATTTTGCTTTTCTATTTCCTGTCACATATAATATATACACGTGTGCTGCATAGAGTTTCGCGTATTTTATTCCCTCCGGTTCTATTCTGCACCTGATGTTTAATATCACTTCAAGTGAACTATTACGCCCTGCTGAGTCTTTTCCGGATAGATGAAAACCTGCAGAAGAGAAGTCATTTGAAAAACCGGGTGTGATCAACTCATAGTCATTTGCATCTACCAACTTGTTCTCTGACTGATTTTAAGCTAATTACAGCCCAACGATCGTCATAAGACATTGTGTATAAAAATATTCGTTACGAAT
The DNA here is from genome assembly GCA_022606425.2 of Lepidostoma basale. Lineage (NCBI taxonomy): Eukaryota > Metazoa > Arthropoda > Insecta > Trichoptera > Lepidostomatidae > Lepidostoma > Lepidostoma basale. The sequence goes on along the minus strand of JAHDVF020000738.1, from coordinate 117,995 downwards.
ACAAAAAAAACTTTCTATCATTGTTATAACTATGTGCACAAAATACGCTCAACTTAAGGGGGATAGCCACTGTGATTGTGTGAATTTTGTTTGTTTAAATTTAAAGTTTTTACCTTCGAAAATATGTGTATTAAATTTTAGGTCAAAATTCCGAAAATTGACCGAGTTCATATTAGTGAGAGTAGGCAGACCGAGTGTCCTTGCGCCGACCGCGACTCTAACCGGGTGAAAGCTGCTGAGAATCGCGAGGAAGGGTCAATCATTTTTTTTAAAGGTCTATGACAACACTGGAGATAAAGAGGAAGAACCATAATATGGTCCAGGATACATTAGTTTGATGTAAGTATACATACTCGTATTTTAGAAGATAGTAAGAAAAATTGGCAAAAGAAGGATGAAAGTAGAATAAATGCAGTAGAAATGAGATCTCTTAGACGAATGTGTGGATACTCTGTGTATGATAGAGTGTCGAATGAAAATATAATAAGTGAATGCGGTCCGAATGATGGAGTCATCACCAAAATAATGAAAGGATCATTAAGATGGTTTGGACATATGGAAAGAATGAATGAAGAATGAATGGTAAAAAAAAATATATGTTAATGATGTAAATGGAACCAGAAATAGAGGAAGACCGAGGAAAACGTGGCACGATCAAATAAATCAAATATTGAATGTCGGCCATGTGAGGAGTCAGAGAAATCGACGCGCGTGCATGACACGATGTATGAATGTTGAACAAGCGAGGGAAATATGTCATGAAAGAAAAGTGTGGCAGTCCATTCTTTCTGCCTACCCCTTCGGGGAGACGGCGTGATGGTTAGTTAGTTAGTTAGTAAGAAAAATATAGTAAGAAAAATGTACAAAAAACTTAAAACGCATTTTTCTCAAAACGACTTTTTTAAACTGGTCGCATCGATAACTCGAGCAATTATCAACCGATTTTAACTTTTTTTGGTGTGTTTTATTCAACTTTGCAATAGCTATCGTTAAAATTAGCCGATTTAAAAAAAATATGTTTACTATTTTTTAATACTGATTACAATAAAAAGGGCAAAATAATGAATGAAAAATTCAAACGATATCCTATAATTACGAATAACGATCCTGATAATTTTGTTACTATTTAATATTTTTCAATAAAGAATACAAAAACTGTTATTAACACTTAATAAAATAAAAAAACCGCGATCCCCCATATTCTTCAATTATTCCAGTCAAAAAAAAAATACCAAAATCCCGGCTATCCCCTTTAATATTTGAACAATACATAAAGTTTCTTATGCGCGCTAAGTTATATTCCACACATAATTGTAAAGGCTCGCAAATTTATTAAAGTTCGCAATAAGTACGATGTTGTATTGGTGTTAAATATTTTAGAATTAAATTGTAGTAATTTAAAGTATTTCATTAATACAATAGAACATCAATTCCAATTTCGGTGGCGTTTGTTTTTACTCACTGAAATGTAAAGAGATATTTAGTACAGAAGTATTTGACTTTGTGACGCTTTGCCATTTGAAATTTGAGAGATTATTGCAAATACTGATCTTTTTTTCCTGCGATTATTTTATTTTTATTTTACTTTTACATGCTATACGTTAATTTGACAAAAACAAGTTTATGGACTGTAGTTGTCACACTAGGCATGGCCTGTATCGTGGCAACTTCATAAAATAGCATGTTAGCAGAATTGTTAGTAAAATGTTTTTATTTTTTAGTAATCTTATGCTAACATCCGTAATCGCAACATGATGATATAATTAAAATAATATGTTAGGAAAGTTTTGATAATAAATTTACATAGATAGGAAAACTCTTCTAAATCTAAAAGAAAAAAACATTTTCTACGTCTATCGTTGACCCCTTTATATATTTGGTTAGAGCACGTTTAAATTTCTTAATGTCGTTAATAGATTTGAGATTCTCAGGAAGACGATTGAAAATATGCGGAATAAAAATTGTTTTTTTGCTAGAGCTGAGCGACAGCGAGGAACTATAAAATTATGGTGAGAGGATCTTGTGAGACGGTTCTGTTGTGATCTCGATTTCAAAATTTTAAATTTGGAGAAGATGGTTGATATTTTATTACTAAGAATTTGATATTCTTTGAACAACAATTACATAAAATCTATATATTTTTTGTGTAAAAACTCATATACATTAGAATTAAACATTAGTTAGTTAGTTAGAAGGTTTCAATCATGGGATTGGTTTGCAGCAATTTCTTCTATTCTTCTCTTCCATTCTTCCCAGTCTTGTGCGGCTCTTTTGAAATCTGCATATGATGAGCAGCGCACGTCCACCAACAGGTCCTCCAGGTACTCTCGGCGTGGGTGTCCCCTAGAGTTTGTCCCCTCGGTCATACCCTCCATTATGGCATGCAAGAGACCTTCTTGACATATGGTATTACATGGCCGATCCATCTTACACGCCTTTCGGACAAGGTCCTGAGCAGGTGCCTTCCTCCTTCGATTCTTTGAAGAACCTTCTCATTCCTGATGTGGTCTCTCCAGGAAATTCCTAATAGTGTTCTATAGGACCACATCTCAAAAACCTCAAAACTTCAGTTATTGTACTTATACAATTGAACGAGTATATTTATCTAATAAAATTATTCGTAGTTTGTTTATTATTCAGGTTTTTAAACGCGCATTATTCAAATGTTTTTGTCTCACAGTATAATGATTCAAATTCGTATTCACAATGTATTAACATAAATGTATGCGCATACGAGATATCGCGAATATATATATCTGTGTTATAATGTACTATATGTATATAAAAATGTTTAATCTGGAAATTTCTCGGGAGAAGTTATTTGTTAAATAGAATGGTGGTGGTCTTGAGGTCCGATCGTTTGCCTCCTGATCCAGAGGAGTTGGGTTCGAGTCTGTTCACGACCCGATTCCTTCTTAATAAGAACGAGGTATTTCTGATCGGTTTCTAAATTATTTGATATAATTGATTTACATTCTTGTACAATTAATAATAAAAAACAAATAGTCATAATGATAAATAAAAATAAACTTTAAATTTAGACTTAAAATAATAGTCATAATAATACTCGTATTATATTATAATAACTAACTAACTAACTAACCATCACGCCATTTCCCCGGAGAGGTAAGCAGAGAGGATGGATCGCCACACTGGCCTGTCCTGGCATACCTCTCGGGCTTCCTCTACATTCATACATCGTACCATGCACGCACGTCGATTATTCCGACTTCGAATGTGGCCGCCTTTAGTAATTGATTAATTTGGTCATGCCATGTTTTCCTCGGTCGTCCTCGGCTTCTTTTCCCACTCACGCTGCTTGTGTACAACTTTTTAACCATTCTACTCTCATCCATTCGTTCCATATGTCCGAACCATCTCAGGGATCCTTTTTTAATTTTATTCATGATGCAGTCATTTGCCTTATATTTCTTTCTTATTTCATCGTTCGGTATTCTATCATACAACGTTTTCCCGCACATTATTCTTCTCCAATTATAAAATATACTATTATATAATAAAATATACTATAATAAAACTGCTAAATTCGTTCAGAACTTGACGAACAAGCCGAAAACAACTAAACTTGTTATAAATATTTTTTAATTATGTGCACTTATTTTTAAAATCCTATGTACGAGTATAGTATAAATTAATGTGTAATGTTAAATGTCGGTCACGTGAAGAGTCGGAGAAATCGACGTATGTGAATGACACGAACTATGAGTGTTAAGGAAGCGCGAGAAGTGTGTCAGGAAATAACAGTATGGCGGTCTATTCTTGTTGCGTGCCAATGCGTGTTATGGTTAGTTAATTGGTTGGTTTTAAAATTTAAATTAACACAATTCTGTTTTAAAACATGTTGATTCATTCTTGAAATGAAATGAATGTTATATACTAGTTTGTCGAATTAAGTAACTTCAAATAATTTTTACGGCAGGTTTCGGAATTTTTTCCTTTTTGTTATTCTATTTGTAGAGAATTTCTTAAAAACAACGCGTATTTTGATGTTTATTCTCTCGCCAGTGACCGTTAATTAGAAACTCGTTAGAAATAATGTCTCGCTTTGCCGACTACGCTAATTTGAAAGTTTCACTGTTATCTAAGATTTTTCCCTACGCCATTCGGCTATTTTTAATTGTTACTAAAATTATAATAAGTAATACTTGCGAAACAATGAGCACAGTAGACTTTTCAAAAACAGTTCGGCTCAGTGTGCGATAATGGTGTATGATGGAGTCGTCTTAGAAGTGAACTCCGCCACATTTACATCCAAAAAGCCTCACGCTATGTCAGACTCCATTATTATAATAATTTCAAATGAAATCCTGCTTCTCCAGCTTGCTGGACTTATTCCTTGCTTCCGACGACCGCAGCTCCACAGCTAACTATCCTCAGACCTAACCGCAAATGACTCAAAGGAAAGTAAATATGATAATACGCGAGTAGTGGTATGAAGTCAAAACATACAGAGCTTTATTTATTCGTTTTAATATGTTTATGTGAGACCACTTTGACAGGCTTATTTTTTTATGCAATTTAGTTATTTAAAATCATAAAAATTACAGATTAATCCAAGTCGTGTATTCATAACTAATTAACTAACTAACCAGCGAGGATGGATCGCCACACTGCTCTGTCATGACATACCTCTCTAGATTCCTCTACATCGTAACACGCACGCTCGTCGATTTTTCCGACTTCGAATGTGGCCGCCTTTTAGTAATTGATTAATGCTATGTTTACCTCGGGCGTTCTCGGCTTTTTCCATTTACGCTGCTTATATACAATTTTTTAACCATTATAACGAAGGCATGCAATAATAATTTAGAAATAGAAGCTTTCTGAGAGTAGCCCCACTATCGTGAAAGGTGTCTTATACTCTTAACCACATGAATAACCTAGGCAGATTTGTTTTACATGATGGCAGATGAAAATATCTATGTTGGCGATAAATCAATTCGAGTCATTCAAAATGTCCGAGTTATGTAATAGATCACGAATCAGTTTAAGCTAAATAAACGACCCAATTGAAGGTTCGTCGTTATTTCCAACTAGCTGACCCAGCGAACTTTGTACCGCCTCAGAATCAATAAATGTTGTGTTAACTTATCAGTTGAATTAAATTCAGTTATTTATTAAGTTAAAATGAATACTCAAAACGAATAAAGTTATATAAATTTGAATTACATTGATATGAATGTAATTCACATGATTAGTTCTATTGAAACGAATCGAAATCACTTGCGTAACATTGTGGCACTAGTTTCTGTTAAACTATTAGGTGTATAACTTTGCTTCCGCCGTTTTTTTCCGAAATTCGAGGCTTTATCGTAAAAAACTGATTATACATTTATGATTCAAAGTATTGTCCACCGCTGGCCACTACTTTCTCCCATCTTTCGGGCAGCATACGAATCCCGCGTTGAAAAAACTGGTCATCTTTTGAAGCGATCCACGAATCGATCCAATTTCTTACTTCTTCATAAGACCGGAAGTGCTGGTCAGCTAGGCCGTGTGCCATTGATCGAAACAAGTGATAGTCCGAGGGAGCAACGTCTGGAGAATACGGCGGGTGGGGTAGGACTTCCCATTTCAAAATTTCCAAGTATGTCTTGACCACTTTCGCAACATGGGGTCGAGTATTGTCATGCTGTAAAATCACTTTATCATGTCTCTCGTTGTATTGCGGCCGTTTGTCTTTCAATGCTCGGCTCAAACGCATTAATTGCGTTCGATAACGATCGCCTGTGATTGTTTCAGTCGGTTTTAACAACTCATAATACACTACGCCGAGCTGGTCCCACCAAATACTGAGCATAACCTTGGAACCGTGAATATTCGGTTTGGCCGTCGACATGGAAGCATGGCCGGGATATCCCCATGATTTTCTGCGCTTGGGATTATCGTAATGAACCCATTTCTCGTCCCCAGTCACAATGCGATGCAGAAATCCCTTCCGTCTTTGCCTTGCAAGCAGCTGTTCACAAACACACAAACGCCGTTCAACATCTCTCGGCTTCAACTCGTACGGCGCCCAATTTCCTTGTTTCTGAATCATTCCCATGACTTTCAGGCGTTTTGAAATGGCTGGTTGCGTCATTCCCAATGATCCTGCCAATTCTTGTTGCGTTTGACACGAGTCTTGATCAAGTAGTGCCTACAATTCTGCATCTTCGAAAACCTTTTCTCTTCTGGTCTTTGACGTTAAAATCACCGTTCTTGAAGCGTTGAAACCACTCTCGGCACATTCTTTCACTAATAGCGGCCTCACCATAGGGTATTTGAGAGCATTCGATGAGCCTCAGCCGCAGATTTCTTCATATTAAAGCATAAAATTAAAACCTCCCGCAAATGACGAGAATTTGGCTCGTAAGCTGACATGTTTAATCGGGAATAACTTTATGATGCAGACACAAATCGACTAATATTTCGATGGCGTTATGTTTACAAATACTTAAGCTTCTTGTATGACATCTATGATCTATTTATTCCAACTACCACTTACCGCTACTGCCATCTATTGCAAAACGGTTATACACCTAATATTATATTTGCTGGATGGGATGCACACGGGTAATTTTTTCCCGATGTTTTAATAGTTATTCTGCTATTCGGGACGGAGACAAATCCAACAAATCAAAGATCATCAAAATCGGTCCAGCCGTTCTTGAGTTATAAATGGTGTAACGACCAAGACTTTGTTTTATATATAGATGATAGATAGTCGGGTATAGTCGAGAGTTTTAACCGTTCATAAGTTACAGAAAACGTTGGAACTTATACTGTATCTTCTCAATCACAAGACAGTATTTTTTTTCTTCATATAGACGCATATTTGAAAGAGACCAACTTATAATATTATTTTTTATTGTTTTCTTTTCATACATTTAGTTTATATTATCGTTATACATAACGTCATTAGACTTAATTTTTTTTCGGCATCAGCTCCATCTATAGGGTGTTTTTTTAGAGGTATACAATACATATTCAAAATGAAAATAAAAACACATTAAAATATTGTTAATGTCTATGATATTGTCTTTATTTAATAGATATTTTTATGCCGTTATTGTTTAAATATGATTTCGGGCATATGAGCGCCACGGCTAACTCGAATGAAGCGCAATCGTGAAATCCAATTTTCGACAATTGTCGTCTTTGTGGATGTGTATTATCCACTAGAGTGTACGTGGTGCGAAAACGATCCATGGAATCTCTAATAACTTGCTCGGATGGACGATTATGTCTGCCGTAAAATGGACGTAGTGCACGATAAGTTTGGCGAACCGAACCATGATTTTCAAAATAAATTTGCACAATTTGCAAGTGCTGTTCCGACGTCAGTCTATTCATGGAGAAATGGCGAAACGTACTGACTACAAATCAACTGTCAATTGTCAAATTTAAAGTCTGTAGAAACAATGTTTCCAGTTTAAAATACAAACCTCTAAAAAAAACATCCTATATGAATCATTTTACATACAAAACTAACTAACTAACCATCACGCCGTCTCCCCGAAGGGGTAGGCAAAAAGAATGGACTGCCACACTTTTCTTTCCTGACATATTTCTCTCGCTTCCTCAACATTCATACATCGTGTCATGCACGCGCGTCGATTTCTCTGACTCCTCACATGGCCGACATTCAATATTTGATTTATTTGATCGTGCCACGTTTTCCTCGGTCTTCCTCTATTTCTGGTACCATTTACATCATTAACATATAATTTTTTTACCATTCTTTCTTCATTCATTCTTTCCATATGTCCAAACCATCTTAATGATCCTTTCATTATTTTGTTCATGACACCATCATTACATGTACATATTAAGTTGATTATATTATTCCTCTTCATGTTCATCCAATTTCGTTTGATACAGTTTTTTGAGATGTGTTTTTGTAAATTATTCTATGTTCACTGTTTTATTTTGGACTTTTTTCCAACGGGTTTTGATCACTTCATTGTTTTATTCCTGATCTCTCGCGTTGTCCAAAAGCCACGTCTCTGAAAACCCTAAATAAATTTGTAAATGAGCTATCCGCCTACACCCAATGAAAATCAAATTACGAATATTTTTAAAAAGGTATAACTGGTTTAAATAAGATATCATAAAAATGAGGAATTTGTCAATCAATCTAAATAAAAAAATGTCCAAATATAATTAAAAATTTCACTACCATATTAAAATTGGACCTTATTTTTGGGATATTAATCAGTTTTTTTTATTATGCGTAGATTATATTCCTGACCCCCCGAATAATCGAAAGTCTACTCTACTTAAATTAATTATTTCTACGGCATTTATCCTACTTTCATCCTTCTTCTGCCAACTCCAAGCTTCACTTCCATACACAAGGGTAGGTACTAGATTTATCTCTCAAAATAGTTTTTAATAAGTGTCAACAAAATAACACCGATAAAAGGTGTGTTTACGAGTATATTTGTTTTATTCAGTAATCATTAACATCAGTCATTAGTCGTCCAGCGTTGGACATAGGCCATCCTTTCCGACTTTCACAACTCTCTATCCATCGCCACTCTGTGCCATTGACCTCCTGCCTCTCATTTGAAGTCATCAAACCAAGTTGCTTGTGGTGTACCCAGATTTGTGGATAGTTCTTGGTTGTCACTTCAGGGTACGTCTTGTCCACCAATCATCCGTTGTCCTCGCTATTTGGCCGGCCTGACTCCGCTTCAAAGAATATATTTTGCGAGCTACATCAACATTGCTCCTTTCTCTTCTTCTTCTTCTTCTCCTTTACTTAGGACAGTGTCCTGTTATTTCTCGGAGCCTGTTCCTGTGTTGCAGATGTCCAACTGTCTCGCCATTTTTAGGTGGTCTTTCTGCAGGTTTTCCTGTTGGTACTTTACTTGCGACTATATTTATCACTCTTTCAGAACATGCTCTTTCCACATGATCTCTCTACTAGCGTCTTCTCAGTCTTCCCCATCGCACGACATCTTCTACATTGCAGATCTTTCTTATTTTAGATTTTCTTATTCTGTCTCGGAGTGTCGTTCCCGCAACGGATCGGAGAGTCTTCATTTCTCTGGTTCTTAAGCGACTTTTTGTTCTGATGGTATCAGCTCTCGTTTATAATCCATATGTCATTATAGGATGTACGCATGTCTTGTAGATTCGCTCCTTTCTCGTATTCTTTCATTTCGTTTCCTGTCTCACAGATTGTATTTCATCATCCTCCTCTCCATTGCCCGCTAGGTCACACGAAGTTTCTGTATTGTAATTTTTGTGAACGTAATGTTTCAAACACGTATGTCAGTGCTGGGAAGATACACATGTCAAATATATTTTTCTTACGGTGGTCCGCGAGTCATTTGGACTTGAGAATATAGTTTACTGAAATCAGTCTATCCAAGTCCCTGCAAACGATCGATCTCCGTTTCTTGATTATCTCCGCTCTATATCCCAGATATACATATATACATATATATTTTCAACAACAATAACAAACCATCACGCCGTTTCCCCGTAGGGGTATGCAAAGAGAATGGACCGCCACACTAATCTATCCTGGCACACCTCTCTAGCTTCCTTCACATTCATACAGCGAGTTATACACGCACGTTGATTCCTCCACATGACCAAACATACTTCTAACATGACCAAACTTTAAAATTAGATTAATTTGGTCATGCCATGTTTTCCTCGGTCTGCCTCGACTCCGTACTCCGTTTGCACCATAAACGTATACTTTCTTAACCATTCTTTCTTCATTCATGCGCTCCGTATGTCCGAACAGCGGGGATCCTTTCATAATTTTGTTCATAATACCTTCTTCCGCTCTGCATTCCTTCCTTATATGAGATTCTGTCGTATATCGTTCTACCACACATACGTTTAAGGGACCTCATCTCTACCGCATTTATTCTGCTCTCATCCTTCTTCTGCCAGTTCCATGCTTCGCTTGCATACATTAGGGTTGGGACCAGAACTCCATTGTGAACGGCCTTTTTCGCTTTCATTGATACATTCTTGTTTCCAATAACTACTTTTAAAGCTTCATTCACTTTGTTACCCGCACCAACCTTTCTTTCGACGTCACTATCCGTTCGGCCATCCGCTGTGAACATGCTACCTAAATACATAAATTCACTCACCTGCTCCAAATTCTCTTTGCTCACACTTATGTTACAAACTGTCATTTGCTCTTCCCTTTCAAAAATCATCACCTTTGACTTTCCGACATTCATCATTAAATCATTTGACTTGCATACCTCACATTGACGACACTAAGACTTCTAATTCGTCCGCACTATCCGCAACGAGAACGTTTTTATATTTTCAACTCTTTCGATAATCTTTTTCTCTGCTCTAACTGGTTCGGATTGCTCAGAAGTACAATAATAACAATAATATTTAATATTCAATTATAACATATAATTTTTTACACGATTTTACAATACAAAGTTAAATTGATATAGAAGAAAACAATACTTTTCACATTTCTTTGCGACTTTTATATAATGTTTCTAGCTTAAGGCAAGGCTTTTATTTGAATTATTATATACGAGGTATGTTCAAAATGTATCGCGAATTACGAATTTCCGCAGGTTACGAATATTAAATTTTTTGTGGCGTTATGCTGGTACTCATGTCTCTCACTTATGCCGACAAGTACGGCCATTTTTAATGTTCAGTTAATTTTTTACAGCCGCTTGTTTTCACGTGTTTTTGACTAGTCTTCGATTTTTGCCCATTCCAAAAGAATGGATCAAAAATTCTGTATCAAATTTTATGTGAAAAACAAAATTAAGTGCGCAGACGCATTTCGAATGTTGACTGTGGTATATGGTGAAGCTTCCTTGGACCGAAGCAACGTTGATCGGTGGTACAAAATGTTCTCAGAGGCCCGAGAAGATGTGAATGACGAAGAGCGTGCCGGACGCCCGAGCACGTCAACAACAGACGAAAACATTGATGAAGTGAAGATCATAGTATTGCCCAATCGTCGAATCACCATAAGAGAAGTTGCTGAGGACTTCAACAGATCGCTCATGCCATTCGATTTTTACCAATGATTTAAGCATGAGACGGGTCGCCGCGAGATTCGTACCAAAATTGCGCAATTTCGCATCGTTGCTTGTGCGCCAATTTGGCCGAAAACAACACACTAATAATGCCGCAGACACCGTATTCCCCAGATCTGGCCTCCTGTGACTTTTTCTTGTTTCGAAACTGATGAAGCCTATGAAAGGATGACGCTACGCTACGATTGAGGAGATAAAGACGGCATCGAAGGAGGTGCTGAACAAGATCATAAAAAATGATTTTTTAAAGTGCTTCAAGGATTGGAAAAAACGTTGGCACAAGTGTATAATATCTGGTGGGGATTACTTCGAAGGGGACAAAATAGATATTCATGAATAAATAAATAATTGTTGAAAAAACACGAAAATCGCGATACTTTTTGAACAGACCTTGTACATACTTTTTTGTTAAAGGATCACGTGTAATGCAAAAAAAAAACGCTGAATTTTTTGATTATGGCAACAATAATAGACCCGGATGCTTTCAGGTATACACGGCTTCTCCGGGGAATAAATATTAAAGGAATCATTTGTGTATCAAAGCCTGGCAGGCTCTTTGTTTCGTTTTGCTTTATGCCCAATATATTTTTTTCCCGATTGTGTAAACAGCAAAATTAAACAACCTTTCATTCCCTAAAGGGGACAGGTATTTGAATATTCGGTTATAAAAATCAACACAGAAAATAATCGTCTGAAATGAAATTTGATTATTAAATTTAACGCTGTTAGTGGAAATACTTTGAATAAGGCCATTTTTTATTTATTTGAATATAAATGTGATTTTGAAGACATGTGAATAAATCTTATACGTAATACAAAATATTTCAGTAAAGGGGGAGCACTCAAATGTGTCATTAAACTGTATGTTATAGAATTATTTAATTATATCAAAATAAATATTTAACAATATCAACTGTTGTGAGATTTCATTTTGTAAAATCCCATGTTATTTAGGAAAATAAAAATCGAATCCACCAGTCTGTCGATGCCAGCGAGCCTGGCAAAACCGGTCGCTGTCGAAATATAGACAAAAGTGGAAGTAGTTAAAAAAAACATCGTTTTATTTCATTATTATTTAAAATTAACTTCCATCATGAGATTTCAGTAAAATCATTTGATTATCTTAAAAATCATGAAATAAAAAAATACACGTATTGCGTAGATTTCACGGTTCGTAGACTATGACTATGCGAAGAAGCATCGGTAGGCCGAGACTGCGATAGCTGGATGGTGCCGCGGCAGATTGTCGGGTCCTGGAGCAGCAAGACTGGGAGGTGGCGGCCAGAGACAGGACGGGATGGAGATGTTTCTTGGAGGAGGCCAAGACCCACCAAGGGTTGTAGCGCCGGAGAAGAAGAAGAAGAAGACTATGTTTTTTTGGATCGTTGGTATATCCGAGTATATCGGTTTCTTTTTGGAGCGACGTTTCGGAGATCTTACCAGTCTTCAAGGTAGCATTAAATACTACTCTGAAGATGGAGAGTGCAACATTATCTGAAACGCGGGTCGTGGAGGATACTAAGTTTGTTTGAAAAAATCATAACATAATATGAAATTTAAAATATAATTAATAACAATTATTTAATAACGAATTTGTCAATATCATTAGAATTATCGAATTTGTCAATATCTTTAAATGTGTCCGCTTTTAAGTATTTGATTAATTTGATAATGCCATGATTTTATTGGTCTTCCACGGCTGCTCTTTCCACTTACGCTGCTTGTATACAACAAATACTATCAATTGACCTGAATATTAATTCACATTCCTCTAATGTATCTGTTAATATCATTAAGCGAATCATTCTATTCCATTACATTCGTAAGCCCTGGAGCGCATTATCGGTTTTGCGATCGGTCGATCATGGTAAATGCAAAATCCTATTGCAAACACAATCCTAACTAAATATCCATCAAGCGGCCACATTCGAAGTCGCTAAAATCGACGAACGTGCATGTTACGATGTATGAATGTTGACAACCTCCGTGGCAGAGTGGTAAGACCTGTGACTTGCACACTGTCATTGGTCTGGTGTAGAATTATTGTGATAATAAAATGGCGATAGATTAGCTACCTTTCACATGTCACGAGAATCCATATAATAGCTAAAATTAAAATTGTATACAGTGGGTTCAAACTACCTGTTGTATACAAAAATAAAAGAAAGCTAGAGAGGTATCAAAGGACATAGCAGTATGGCCATCCATCCTCTCTGCCTACCCCTCCCGAAAAAAAACTGCGCGATGGTTAGTTTGTTAGTTAGGTTGTCAAATCAGCCTGTCATTTTCGGACAGACAGCAAGCGAGTCACCAACCAAAGCGCTTCGGTGTGACGTTTTTAGTCGCAGTAATCTAGGATCTAAAATAAAACAACACTTTAAAATGTATCTAAAATGTCTTTGGTGTTTCTTCTATATTCGCCATAACTTTGTGTTGCGGATTCATTGTAAATACATTGTCATTAGTGTTTTTAATGTTAGAATGTTTCTAATGAATTATTTAAATTACCTGAAATGTGCAATTTATATATGCAGTATTCAACTAACTAACTAACTAACTAACCATCACGCCGTCTCCCCGAAAGGGTAGGCAGAAAGAATGGACTGTCACACTTTAACCGATGCGGCACTCCATCCTTCTCTTTTCGCCCCGCGGGAGACGCGGTGTGATGGGTTGCGAACCTCATCGCCACCAATAGGCATCTCCCGCGCACACTTCGATCTTCCAACATCCACAAAATAAATCTAAAACAAATAATATAAAAACAATGATATAAAATAAAATAACAAAATAAAAATAATTTAATACAAAATGTTATTTTTAGATGGTGCACATTTGTCTATTTAATTTATGTTCCACGATCCACCGTTTTTTTAAATTTAGCACATAATGTAATAACACATAATGTTTTTCCGATGTTACACATGTTGACCAGGACGATCCGGACTGTTGTGTTTATTTAATTTATGTTACACGTATCCACCGTTTTTTAAATTAGCTGTTATATGATTTAATTAATGTTCCACGTATCCACTTTTTTTTATTTGGCAGTAAGTAGGCACTTAAAACCAACCAACACCAGCAAGAACTTTAAAAGAATATTGAAGAAATTATTCAAATTGTCATTGGAACAAATGAAAAATTTATTTTTACACCTGTCAAAATTCTTTATATAAACGAAAAAACTTGTATAATTTTGACATCAAAACAGTACAAACGTATTACGTCTCCCAATTAACTATTATAAAGTGCGGCAACAATCAAATTGACCAAAACAATTCACTTATACACGTAATTTCTCCAAATTCACGGGAGCACCACATGAACCAAACCAATATCTTCAATAGTATTGTAATATCCTTAAAGTATTTATGTTTTCTTGAACAATGATGAATAACTCCATATTAATTATACTACAATAATTAATGCCAATAAAAAGTCTGTTTTCTAGAAGTTTTATTATTGTTCAAAGGAACAACATGTTTCGCCTTTCTAAGGCATTGTAAAAAAATTCCAAAATTATGTTACTTCGATAAAGCAGTATTATTCTTACATAAAGTGTGGCAGTCCATTATTTCTGCCTACCCCTTCGGGGAGACGGCGTGATGGTAAGTTAGTTTGTCAGTTGTTCTTACATAAAAGGGGGTTAAAATTATTTATTGTTACATGAACAATGATGTAAAACTCCATATTAAATAATTGAAAATTAATATAAATGAAAAAGTCTTTCTTCTGGGATTTTTTAAAAATTTTTATGGAATAACATGTTCGGCATTATCAAATGGATTGAACAACATTTGATAATGCCTCAGAAGGGCGAAACACGTCATTCCATAAAAAAGTTAATAAAACTTCTAGAAGACACGTTTTAATTTATATGAATTATTTAATAAGGATTAAAGAAGAATAAATGCACTAGAAATGAGATCTTTTAGACGAATGTGTGGTTACTCTCTGTATGATAGTGTCGAATGAAAACATAAGAAGTGAATGCGGTGCGAATGATGGTGCTATGAACAAAATAATGGAAAGATCATTAAGATGGTTTGGACATATGGAAAGAATGAACGGAGAAAGAACGGTAAAAAATTATATGTTCACGATGTAATTGGAACCGGAAATTGAAGAAGACCGAGGAAAACGTGGCATGATTAAATAAATCAAATATTGAATGTCGGCCATGTGAGAAGTCAGAGAAATCGACGCGCGTGCATGACACGATGTATGAATGTTGAGGAAGCGAGAGAAATAAGTCAGGAAAGAAAAGTATGTCAGTCCATTCTTTCTGCCTACCCCTTCGGGGAGACGGCGTGATGGTTAGTTAGTTAGTCAATAAGGAGTTTTACATCATTGTTCAAGAAACAATAAATAGTTTTATTATATTTTAAGGATTAATTGCATCTCAATAGCGACGAAGATGCAAATTGGAAACAGAATATGGTGGTCGTCTACAAGTATTTGTATACATTCAAAAAGTTTTATTATAATTTATAGGGATGACATGATTCGCATTTCATAAGTATTAGACAAATGTCTAATACTTTAAAAATGCGAGAAAAATTATATTACTGAGATATAGTAGTTTATTACATATAGTTTCTTGAATAATGATGAAAAACTCCATTAAACTATGAATACGAATGATAACATCTGTTTTCTAGAAGTTTTATTATAGTTTATAGTGATGACATTATCAAATGTTAGATATTTGATAATGCCTTATAAAGGCGGAACGTATTTCCATTAACTGTTACAAAACTTCTAGAAAATATACTTTTTCATTCGTGTTAGTTATCTTAAAAGTATCTTGTTGAAATATTGTAACCACAACGCACAAGTTGTCATGCGCACCTGGGCTGATTCGACTACTGCGCTCTGTTTCGAGTGGCGTCCCAGTTCAACCGAACCACGTTCTCTGACCAAGAAACCGTTTCCAAATTCACAGGCGACTGAAAGCATTCCGAATCGGAGCTCGGATAATGCGAGCGGCCGAGCGCGGCGCTAGTGGGGCGTAAAGCGGGCCTGCCGCCGACCCCGCCGCCGTATATGGCTATGTATTATTACGCCAGCAAGCTAAACGACGTGGCCTCCTGCAGCGGCTGCCATCGGAGGACCCCGCCGCCCGCGCCGCAGCCGGGACCCTCTGGGAGGACCAGCGCTTCGGGCATCTACTGCGTGAGTTCTCTAACCACCACTTTGTATCTAGGGTACACAGAACCAACTTCGTGATACCGATCGTATTTACAACAGTAGAAGTTTAATTAATACTTTTTATTTTCACAACACTTTTTTGCACTTTTCACAAACATATTTCGTGAGTTCGCGTTACTGCATAAGTTCACTAACCACCACTTATTTCACTTTATCTAGGGTAAACAGAACCAACTTCGTGATACCGATCGTATTTTTTTAATAATACATTTTATTTTCACAACACCTTTTTTGCACTTTTCACAAACATATTTCGTGAGTTCGCGTTACCGTGTGAGCTCACTAACCACCACTTATTTCACTTTATCTAGGGTAAATAGATACAACTTCGTGATACTGATCGTATTTACAACAGTATAAGTTTAATAAAAACATTGAATTTTCACAACACTTATTG
Source organism: Lepidostoma basale (assembly GCA_022606425.2). Lineage (NCBI taxonomy): Eukaryota > Metazoa > Arthropoda > Insecta > Trichoptera > Lepidostomatidae > Lepidostoma > Lepidostoma basale. Next base: position 101,333 of record JAHDVF020000738.1, on the reverse strand, counting down.
TGCACTTTTCACAAACATATTTCGTGAGTTCGCGTTACTGCATAAGTTCACTAACCACCACTTATTTCACTTTATCTAGGGTAAAAAGATACAACTTCGTGATACCGACCATATTTACAACAGTAGAAGTTTAATGAAAACATTGAATTTTCACAACACTTTTTCTGCACTTTTCACAAACATATTTCGTGAGTTCGCGTTACTGCGTAAGCTCACCAACCACCACTTTGTATCTAGGGTAAAAAGAGCCAACTTCGTGATACCGATCGTATTTACAACAGTAGAAGTTTAATGAAAACATTGAATTTTCACAACACTTATTTTGTACTTTTCACAAACATATTTCGTGAGTTCGTGTTACTGCGTAAGTTCACTAACCACCACTTTGTGTCTAGGGTAAACGGAGCCAACTTCGTGATACCGATCGTATTTACCACACCAGAACATTGATTTTTCATAACACTTTTTTGCACTTTTCACACACATGTTTCGTGAGTTCGCATTTTCTAAACACCGCTTTGTTTCTTAGGTAAACAAAGCCGACTAATCTGAGGAAGGGCGTCTGTGTGCCGAAACAAGTTTGTGAAAAGTGCAAAAAAGTGTTGTGAAAAATAGAATGTTTTCAGAAAAATATTTAAATGTGAATCCACAACACAAAGTGAGGGCGAAACAGTAGAAGTTTGATCCAGACGTAATGCATGACCGTTTAATGAATGTCACTTAGATGAAATATTATATTCTTAGAAAACAAATAATAGCACGTTTTAAAATATATATTTTTATTACATTATTATTATTATTTTATTTCTTATTTCTGCATCATGTATTTTAACTAAATTTATTTTAAATTATTACATGTATAAAATGTAATAACCTTATGTATAATTATTAACCACGGAATTGTAATTACGCTTGTTCAAAAGGTTCATTAAGGATATAAACCCTTTGTACTTCAATTATTTTTTAAATATGGTATACCAGCTACTCCATAGAGTGAAATGTAAAAATATGAGGACGAATTACGATAGTTTTGGAAAATTAGAAAAATATGTGTTTTTTAAGGTAGTAAATAAATAGATGTAGTTATGTTGAGAAATATATATTTATTATCATATAAGATTGTTAATAAAAGAAAAAATGGCATATTCTAATCTTTATATTATTTTTTAACGTGTGGTATTTTAGAAAGCAGAAAAAGAAATACTTAAATGCTGCTGATGTCCAAAACACGTGATTTTTTTCGTCTATGCTTATGAAATCACTCTCACTATTTGAATCTATAGAAGTTTTATCGGAAAAAAACAAACTCGTCTTCACTATCATTGAATTCTCTTACATATTTAAAGGAAAGTAAAAAATATTCAATTAAAATGAATGCTTAGTTATTGTCATGAATTAAAAACAGAACAAAAAGCACAACCTGTCGCCAGGGGGTACTGTACACAACTGAATACAGCATTTGTATACCTGTAAAACGACCCTTTTGTTTTTTAAACAATAAAATTTATACCTATTGTTTATGTCGCCGCTGCGGCGCCATCGGAGTTGTTAAAATGTTTATTATGTCGCCGTAGCGGCGACAACGGAGTACAAAGGGTTAAAAAAAATTGATGAATATGATTTATAAGATTTGTATATAATATGATTTATACGATTATGGTAGACTATGGTCTAATCACTTAGCGGTATGAAATATACTTTACAATCTATTCTCATACCTATCAAATACACAGTAAAAAAATCATAAAAATCGGTCGAGCCGTTTCGGAGGAGTTCGACCACAAACACCGTGATACGAGATTTTTATATATAAAATATAAGTGCTGAATAGAGGAACTTAGGATCATAATATTTGGAACAATATGATGACTTTTTTCTTTATCTTATTATTCGTTAATTGAATAAACTTAACTCCTAATGGTGTAAATAGTTATATTAATCGTATTTATCTCACTGCAATAAAACCATTGTTTTTTTTGTATCATGGGTATACCTGTGTGCCTTGTTATTCTTCTCCCCTTTGGTCAAAACAGTTAACAAGATATACGGATATACCCAAAATCCCAAAAATATATTGCGTGAAAAATCGTGAAAATCTACGAACTAACCATATCCTACTTCACAGAATTTTTTTTTTTTTTTTTTAAATTAATAGTTTTTTATTATTATTATTGATCGAAGTTGGCACTTCGAAAAAAAAGCGCGTGGTTGACCCCGGTGATTTTGGCTCTTGATGTTATCTGAAATCAAAAACTCTTGAAAATTCTTAATCTAAAGACATGTCATTCTCGTCGGAACTACCGAGAAATTTTTTCACCCCTAACATTTTATTTTACAACCCCTTTTTTGATAAAATAAAAGGACTACTTTTTTCAAAGTCCGCCATTTTGTTATTTATTCATGAAATTTAACTTCAGTAGTTTCCACCAGAATGACATGTCTTTAGATTAAGAATTTTCAAGAATATTTGATTTCAAATAACATCAAGAGCCAAAATCACCGGGGCCACCCAGGCGCTTTTTTCTCGAGGTGCCAACTTGGAGCAAGTAGTTGAGTTTGTGTATTTAGGTAGTATGTTTACAAGAGATGGGAGAGTGGAGAGGGATATTGAAAGAAGGGTTGGGGCAGGCAACAAAGTGAATGGTGCACTTAAAGTTGTCATCGCAAACAAAAACCTATCTAAAAAGCTAGAATGGCAGTGCACAATGGTGTTCTTCTACCGACCCTTATGTATGGAAGCGAAGCATGGAACTGGCAAAGGAAGGATGAAGGTAGAATAAATGCAGTAGAAATGAGATCTCTTAGACGAATGTGTGGATATTCTGTGTATGATAGAGTGTCGAATGAAAATATAAGAAGTGAATGCGGTGCGAATGATGGTGTCATGAACAAAATAATGAAAGGATCATTAAGATGGTTTGGACATATGGAAAGAATGAATGAAGAAAGAATGGTAAAAATTATATGTTAATGATGTAAATGGAACCAGAAATAGAGGAAGACCGAGGAAAACGTGGCACGATCAAATAAATCAAATATTGAATGTCGGCCATGCGAGGAGTCAGAGAAATCGACGCGCGTGCATGACACGATGTATGAATGTTGAGGAAGCGAGAGAAATATGTCAGGAAAGAAAGGTGTGGCAGTCCATTCTTTCTGCCTACCCCTTCGGGGAGACGGCGTGATGGTTAGTTAGTTAGCCAACTTCGATCAATAATAATAATAATAAAAATCGGCTTAAGTTACCAGACCTTAAATAATGCTCTTCATGTAATAAAAAAAATTCTATCCGTTTTGTATTATATAGGTTAGATTTGGCCTTTTACTTTACATACACTGTCGACTTTAATAACAAAAGAGCCAACATATGACCATAAAATTCTAGTTTGCCATGATACAAAGAAGAAGAAGATCAACAACGCAGTGTTATAAACGCCATATTTCTATTAACATGTCTCTTATCTATTGTTTCTTGAACAATGAAAATAAAAACTTACTAACTAACCATCACGCCGCCTTATGGAATGGGTAGACAGAACGAATGGATCGCCATACTGTTCTTTCATGACATACTTCTCTCGATTCCTCAACATTTATGCATCGTGTCATGCACGCACGTCGATTTCACCGACTCCTCACATGGCCAATATTTTATTTGATTGATTTGTTCTTGCCACATTTTCGTAGGTCTACCTCTATTTCTAGTTCTGCTTGCGTCTTTTACGTATAATTTTTTTGCCATTATTTCTACATCCATTCTTTCCATATGTCCAAACTATATTGATGGCCATTCCATTATTGTGTTCACAACAATTTTATTCGCACTGTGTCCACTTCTATTATTTATTATTATTATTGATAAGACGTCATTGTTTGTATCTTCGACAGCATAGGACCAACCTACCTCCGGTGACAACGGCGGGAAGAGCAATTAGTCTGATGAATATGTCTCCTCAGAATCGACGCCTTTCATATTAGTGAAAGTACGTTCAGAAGACAAATACTCTTGACTTTAGAGAGTATCTTGTCTTCCTAATGTCGAACCATTTAATGCGTTCCTGCTATTATATTGTATAAATAACTCGAAAGTGGTTCTGTGATATGGAGTCCTTACGAGGCGAGATATTCCGTTATGCTGGAGAGGGTTCAGAAATTTTTTCTTATGTATCTATGAGGGAGTATGGTAGCTTTTCGTAGCTCTATCCCACGGCATTTCTTTTGGGAATGCTTGGGGCCAACTCTGCAGATTCGAAGAGATGGGCATCTCATAACGAATATTTTTAGATTACTCAGGGGATATTTCGAGAACTCGGCCGTGCTGGAGGGTGTTCGGCTTTTTGTCCCTGATAGATATCTCCGACAGCGACAGCATAGATTGTTTTACCTACCGGCCGCCAGAACCAACCTGCCTCTGGTGACACCGATGGGAAGAGCAATTAGCCTGCTGAATACGGTCTCCTCGGAAAGTGAAAGTACGTTCAGAAGGCAAATACTCTTGACTTTAGGAAGTATCTTTTCTTCCTAATGTCGAACCGTTTCCCATGCGTTCCTGGTACTGTATTGTATATATTATATTTAACCTGTACTCAATAGATGCCTTAAACATTAATAACTAACTAACTAACTAACTAACAGGGGTAGGCAGAGAGGATGGATCGCCACAATGCCCTGTCCTGGCGTACCTCTCGGGATTCCTCTACATTCATACAACGTACCATGCACGAATTGATTCTTTTGGTCATGCCATGTTTTCCTCGGTCGTCCTCGGCTTCTTTTCCCACTCACGCTGCTTGTGTACAACTTTTTAACCATTCTGCTCTCATCCATTCGTTACATATGTCCAAACCATCTTAGGGATCCTTTTTTAATTTTATCCATGATGCAGTCATCTGCCTTACATTTCTTTCTTATTTCATCGTTCGGTATTCTTTCATACAACTTTTTCCGCACATTATTCTTAGTGATCTCATTTCTACAGCGTTTATCCGGCTTTCATCCTTCTTTTGCCAACTCCAAGCTTCACTTCCATACATTAGGGTTGGCACTAGAACTCCATTGTGTATTGCCATCTTTGCTTCTGTGAATATATTTCTATTTGCAGTAATGACTTTGAGTGCGCCATTTATTTTATTCCCAGCACCAACCCTTCTTTCGATGTCTTTTTCCATTTTTCCGTCTCTTGTAAACATGCTTCCCAGATACGTAAATTCAGTAACTTGCTCCAATTGCTAAACATTAATATTGTATGTAATGTCTGTTTAGATAAAAAACTGATTTGATTTATTTCAACGTATAGGTACTTCGTTGTTATAATTACTTTGTCTATTTGTTACATTAGTTACATTAGCTTAGTCCAAGCCAGGGTGTGGAATGCATCCGATGTGTGTGCATCTGTATTCTAAGCAAAAGTCCGGCACAAACATAGGACGGTCCCCCGCTGACATAGACTTGCGCTCCTCTAACTTAATTAGTTGTCTATGTGTAAGGGGTTGTTTAAGCCACAATAATGTGTGCTCGGTGGACTCTATGGAGGTGAATGCTTTTACGTAAATGGGTTTTAACGTTTTATATTAAAAGACTACATTGTTTAAACTGTTTAATTAATACCAATGAAAACGTCTGTTTTCTAGAAGTTTTATTATAATTTATTTGAATGACATGTTTTGCCTGTATAAGACATTATCAAATGTTATTGTACATTTGATAATGCCTTAGATTAGGCGAAACATTTCATTTACATAAAATATGAGAAAACGTCTGTTTTCAATAAGTTTTATTATATTTTATGTGAATAATAAGTTTTCCATGTCAGAGGCATTATCAGATGTATTTGTTTGAACAGACGTTTTCATTCGTATTAATTATTTAATATGGAGTTTTACATCAGTGTTATAGAAATAATAAATTGTTTGAATTATTAAGAATCAGCATTTTAAAAACGATGGTTTTTAAGAACTGTTCTACTTTGTCTTTATTGCGACATCGACTGGTTTCGCCAGACTCACTGGAATCGACAGACTGGACCTAATGGTAACTGCAAAGACGAGTCGTAGTAGATATTAAAAATATATTGGTTAATTTAATTGTTTCTTGAAATGTACTTCATCAAGAGATTTCGGTAAAATATTCAGGATCACCATTTTATTTACTTTTATGCGTATTCCATTATTTAGACAAAAAAAAATCGTAACACATACATTTATCGTGGTTGTTGATATCGATCTTTGACCTTCATGACTTTCGCGTCCAACTCCCACTGTCATCCGCTGCAACCATCCAGTTAGACACTTCTATCAGTTGGGATGCATGCTTTTTTATGTCATCTTCCCATTGCATCCCATTGATTTGCCGATCTTTCTTCTACATCCTGAGTGCCCATATAAATCTTTCCCATTTCATTTTTAGCCAATAAAAATTTCAACTTACTGGCTAACCAACACGCCGTCTCTCCGAAGGGCTAGGCCAAAATAATAGACGGCCACACTGTTCTTTCCTGACTCACTTCTCTCGCTTCCTCATACATCGTGTCATCGTGGCTCGGTGATATGGAGTCCCCACGAGGCGAGATACTCACTCATGTTAGTGAGGGTTCAGAAAAGATTTCTGAGATATCTCTACACGACGGAGTTTGGTAGCTATCCGTGGCTTTATCCCACTGAATTCCTCTTGGGCATGCTGGGGATCAATAGTTTACAGATAAGGGATGGGTGCACACTTATCCATTTCTTCAGACTTATCAGGGGATTCTTTGAGAATTCCGTCATCTTGAAAGCTATCCACCTTTATGTTCCGGGTGGTTTTCTTCAACAGCGTCAGCGCAGACTGTTTTATCTCCCAGCATGCAGAAACAGCCTACCTCTGGTGATGCCGGTGGGAAGAGCAATCAAACTGCTGAACATGAGCTTCGGAGATCGATGTCTTTCATATTCGTGAAAGTACGTTCAGAAGACATATACTCTTGACTTTGGAGAGTATCTTGTACGTACGTATCCCTAATGTCGAACCATCTCTCATGCGTTCCTGGTTATATATTTAGTATATATTTTACCTGTTCTCAATAGATGTCATAAACTATAAAAAATGTTTGTAATATCTTTTGAGAAAATAAACTGATTTGATTTGATTGATCAGTGGCGGTACTCCCATAGAAGCCCAGAAGCCCGGCTTGCGTAAGAATTTTGAATTAAAACCTCCAAATCTAAGTAATCATGCCCCTAACCAACAACCCACCAAATCACCTTCCAACAAGGTTCGCATCAGACGTACGAGGAATAGCCACAAGAGCTGAACCTCTGTAAGCCAGCAGAGGTTTTGATTTAAAAAAAATACGCAAGCCGGGCTTCTGGACTTCTATGGGAGCCACTGCGTGTCATACTCGCAAGTCGATTTCTCTGACTTCTCATGTGAGCGACATTCAATTTCCTCGGTCTTCCTCTATTTCTAGTTCCGTTTGCATCGTTAACATATACTTGTAAATATTTTAACATTCTTCATTGATTATTTCCATGTATCTAAACCATCTTAATGATCCTTTCATTATTTTGTTCTAAACACTTTCATTCGCACAGCATTCACTTCTTATATTGGAAAATGTAAACCATATTTCCAATTTATTAAAATATATCAAACTGTTAAAATTTATAACACTCTTATAATATCACAATTTATTTTTATTCATTGAGAGTGTCGCGACAGCTGTTTCGCCAACCGATGTTGGCATCATCAGGTGTTACCATGAACTACATATTGCTGTCGCGACACTCTCAGTGAATAAAAATAAATAGTGATATTACAAGTGTTTTAAATTTTAACAGTAAAAATGTTGAAGTATCATAGTGTTTCGGCCAAAACAATGTACTATATGTCAAACTGTTTTTTTGCGCTATTATAAATTTTTAAAATCATGCCTGACCATCAAAAAATGCGACTTGCGACATTTTGACAACATTCATTCACTTTCCGAGTTATTTAATGTCGCTAACCGCCAACTGACATAACCGCCCTTGTTGGAAAATGCCATCGATGACATTTTACGAGTTTTGCAGTAAATACCATCGAAGCTTGCATCGTACCGTAAACCTGCGTCATAGAGCTAAATTGACCTTTGTGACTTTCTTGGAAATACAGATGAACCAAACGGAAGTACCTACACCCATTGATCTTTTATTATTACTACAATAATTACATGACACGACGATAAGATCTTCTTCGTATCAATGGATTAAAAAAACTTCATTATTAACTAAAAACTTACCATTTCCGTTTCCTCGGAGGGGTAGCCAGAGATGATGGACCGCCACACCGTTCTGTCCTGACACACCTCTTTAGATTCCTCCACATTCATACATCGTAACATGCATGCTCGTCGATTCTTCCAACTTCGAATTTAGCCGCTTTTCAATATTTGATTTATTTAATCATGCCATGATTTCCTTGGTTTCCACGACTTCTCTTTCCACTCACACTGCTTGTATACAACATTTTAACCATTCTTCCAAAATATCTGAAGGATAATTTTTTAATTTTACTAATGATACAATCATCAGCCTTACATTTCTTCCTTATTTCGTCGCTCGGTATTCTATCATATATCGTTTTCTCGCACATTCTTCTCAGCGATCTCATTTCTACTACATTTATCTTTTTTTGTTAGCTCCAAGATTCACTTTCATACATAAAAAACTTTATATATCGCAGATATTGCGCTAAAAGAGTTTCATTTCAGCTTTTTTTCTAGCTATTGTGGTGGAGGGTTTCGCCGACTTTGTGTCGTTTCTAGGGCGTCGGGTGTTATATTTATAACACCTCACGTGCAGGCATTATTACCCTGTTATGAGAAATTATTTATTGTATTTGATATTATTTAAAATCATGGCTATTATTATTTCAATTATTGTTTTTTCACCTTGCATATTCTTTGGCTTTCATATAATGCAAAGATTTAAAGCGCTTTCGTCCTAAAGCTCTCATTTCTACTGCATTGGGTCTACGGTTTCTCGATTAACTTCCATTGAAGTACATAAGGGTCGGTTCAAGAACACCACAGTGCACTGACATCTTAAGCTTTTGTGTGTAAGTTTTTGTTTTAGTACATCGTTCACTCTGTTTTTGGCATTTACCTTTACAACATTTCGCCGGTCATTTTAGCTTTTGTAGAAAAGTGCACCCAAACTTTCTTGAAACAAGTTGAAAAATAGTACAGTAAAACCTCGATGTAACGGACTAATCGGGGGGAGGGGGTGTCCGTTAAAGCCGAAAGTCCGTTATAAAAAAATAGGTTTAAAATAAATCAATTTTTTTTTTTTTAAATATGTACACTGTATTTAGGTATAAATAAACAATACAAAACACAAACAAAAATCTATTTCTTGTCTTCGGACTCGTCGTGAAGTGACGTTGCTTTTAGATATCGACGCACTTGTTTTCGATAATCCTGCTTTGAAAAGGGAATCAAGTTTTGTTTGCACTTTTGAAGTCTGCTGATTTTTATACTCAATCTCTAAAATTAGGTTATCTGACGAATTGTCAATAAATGTTATTAGATCGTCGAGATGTGATCTTACCACAGACAACTCAATTTTTGTCTGTGTTTTTTCTTCTTCTTCGCTATATTCGCTTCCATCCTCATAACTTCATCTGCTATTTAACTGTCATGTAACAGGACGTTTTTATTTTTTTTACGTTTGACTGGATTTTTTGTCCGTTATATCCGAAGTCAGTTAAATCGAGATTTTACTGTACTCTTATTTTAACTTAATTATTAAAATATTTCACTGTTTTGATTTGAAATCGTATTAAACTTATTTATAAGAAATTAACGCCAAAATGTTAGTTTTCAAGAATAGCTTCAAGGAAAATGTTGCACACTGTAATTTTAATTATCATTATTTTTATTATTATTTTATTGAATCGCTCTTTACATCATGACAGCATGAGCCAAATCGATTGTAAAGGGTATTATTATAGCTATCATAGTGATTCTCGTGACATGTGATAGGTGGCGTATCTATCGCCATTTTATTGTCACGTGAATTCTAAACCAGACCAAGGCGGTCACTGCCCTCGCCGGGAATCGAACCCGGAACCTTCGGGGTGGCAATCAATGCACTTACCACTCGGCCACGAAGGTCATCAAGTCATATTTAAATACGAAGGTCATATTTAAATACAGTAGAACGTTGTTTATCCGGATTAATTAGGACAAGAGGTGTTCCGGATACCGATTTTACTGGATAATCAAATCTTTTGGCAAAATAAATTCAAAATCGATTTTTTTTTCACGGCTCATTTATTGGTTATAAAATTACAAATTTTACTGCAAAAACAAGTATGTATGTAGTTCATGTACATAAATGAGCTTACATAACTCTATAGTTCTGGAAAAATATTTAGATATTAAAAAAAAAAAAAAGATTTTCTCGTCTATTTTTGCGCAATATATCGCCTGCTGCATTTAATTTTGAAGGGAAAAATAGAGGGCCGCAGGGGGCAGTGAGAAGGCAGATCTCTTGGCTGCGCAATGTGAGGGAATGGACGGGAATCGGAACTGTGGAGGAGCTCTTCCGGACAGCGCAGGATAGGAAAGAGTTCACCAGAGTGATCGCCAACGTCGGGGGGACCTGACAGGGCAATTTAATAAGATTTTTGCGCTTCACTATCCCGGCTTGTCCAATTGACGTTCCAGTTAACTGACGTCCGGATAAACGACGTTCTATTCTACATTTAAACTAACTAACCATCGCGCCGTCTCGCCGAAGGGGTAGGCAGAAAGTATTTCCCTCGCTTCATCAACATTCATACATAGTGTCATGCGTCGATTTCTCAGACTCCTCACGTGGCCGACATTCAATATTTGATATATTTGTTCGTGCCACGTTTTCCTCGGTCTTCCTCTATTTCTGGTTCCATTTACATCGTTTACATATACATTTTTTACCATTCTTTCCATATGTCCAAACCATCTTAACGATCCTTTCATTATTTTGTTCATAACACCTTCATTTGCACCGTATTCATTTATTATATTTTCATTCGACACTACACAGAGTATCCACACATTCGTCTAAGAGATCTAATTTCTAATGCATTTATTCTACTGTCATCATTCTTTTGCCAGTTTCATGCTTTACATACATACGAAAAATTTACATGCCATGAAAATTTATTTTAGAAGTGAATGCGGTGCGAATGATGGTGTCATGAACAAAATAATGAAAGGATCATTAAGATGGTTTGGTCATATGGAAAGAATGAATGAAGAAAGAATGGTAAAAAAATTACATATATGTTTATGATGTAAATGGGACCAGAAATAGAGGAAGACCGAGGAAAACGTGGCACGATTAAATAAATCAAATATTGAATGTCGGCCATGTGAGGAGTCAGAGAAATCGACGCGCGTGCATTACACGATGTATGAATGTTGAAGAAGCGAGAGAAATATGTCAGGAAAGAGAAGTGTGGCAGTCCATTCTTTCTGCCTACCCCTTCGGGGAGACGGCGTGATGGTTAGTTAGTTAGTTATGAAATTTTATGAAAATATTTCTTATATTTTTGTGAATGTATACTTATACTTGTATACGAAATTCTGGATTTTCACCAAAAGGTGGTTAATTCAAATTTAATTGTATCTCAATAGAGACGAAGACGCAAACTGAATATGGATGATCAAGGTGTTTACAGGACTTATGACCTGTCATTGGTTGGGTTAAGCGCTATGGAGAATGATTGAACAAAGGTGGAATGGGGAATGTTGTAATTACATAAAGCGTGCGCTTAACCCAACCAATGACAGGTCATAAGTCCTGTAAACACCATGATCATCCATATTCAGTTTGCGTCTTCGTCTCTATTGAGATACAATTAAAAAAAAATATTTCTTATTTGATATTATCCATGTTCATATAGACACAAGTTGGTATTACCCACAAAATGTTTGTCCAATGTTATATGTCTGACTGTAATCCCATTGGTAACATTCTGTCAATTTCTGTCGGCGTTGTATCTGATTCGCCTGTCACAGTCACTTTATGTGCAACCTGCTTACAAACTAAATCTTGTGTCATGTACCCGAGAGTGCATTTATGTCTAAAATTGAAGCCCTGTAAAGGTGTTTTTTGAGTCAGCCATACCATATTTGCCCATAATACATATAAGATAATATAAAAATTGACAAACTAGTGTCAACACTGTTGAATTTCATGTTTATGTTTTTTCGTTATGAATTACACGCTATTTTTTCCACTTTTAAGTTTAGTTTTTATACATGTTGGAAGGTGGTATTCCTTTATCACCGGGAGAATGAGATAAACTCGGTTTATAATAAAATGTTATGTATTAGGATTTATTGAAATGATTTTGTCGCGACAGCTATTTCGCTAACGTATGTTGGCATCATCAGGTGTTCCACACACCTTAATTTATCATTTTAAATATGATGTTTTCATTTCTCGTTCTTCTTTCTCCCAACGATGAATAAACATAAATCATATGTATAGATCAATTGTAATTGACTTAAAGAAATCATATTATCAGTATTTTTAACATTTTTTATTAATAATATCGGATGCTATTCAATTTTAAATTCATTATTTCGCTAATTTCAGGTGGATTCGCGAATGGTGTCTGTATAAAAAGCCCGTAAAATATTGGGCATCATGAATAGAATATTTGACATGATTTGTTATACGAATGTTGAAAATTACACTAAATAGTAGAATATGCCATTATAGGACCTATAATTACATATGGAAGGTAATGACGTTATACGACCTTTAATGACATGTGGAACTTAATGACGTTATACGACCTATAACGACTTGTGGAACGAAATTACGTTTTAGGGCCTATGATGACATATGGAACGAAATGACGTTATACGACCTATAATGACATATAGTACTTAATGACATTATAGGACCTCTAATGACATATGGAACCTAATGACGTCATGGGACCCGTTATAGGATAACATATCTCATTGAGAAAAGGGCTGAAACTAATAGAATAAAAAGTCTCCTAAGAACCAGAGATATGCGGACTCGTCGATCCACTATGATTATTGCATCTCACGAATATGCTCCTAGAAATAACAGGACACAGTCTAAAAGCAACAGAAGAAGAAGTAGTATTACCATCATCCTCATCAGCCGTCTGCCATCCACTGCTGAATGTAGGCCTCTCCCAAAGCACGCCACCGCCCCCTATCTATTGCCGCTCCCATCCATCCATGTCCAGCAATCCTCTTCAGATCGTCGGTCCATCGGGCAGGAGGACGTCCAACTCTGCGGAATCCTGTACGCGGTCTCCAATCCAGAATCCGTCTCCCCCATCGGCCGTCGGTTCTCCGACAGATATGTCCAGCCCATCGCCACTTCAGCCCGCCCATTCGCAGTAGTATTATGCCAGTTTTAAATAGTTTGATGATGCTGATTGTGTAACATGTCTTCTCTGTTGTAAAATGAATTATGTTTGTTAAATTTTAAAGATTTATGAAGCGCCATTTTCTGTTGTAATTAATCGCCATCATTTCCTATCTGTAAGAACTTTTATAATTTGTATTATAATGGCGCGGTATTTTCTCGTAATGACTTCAATCATTAAAGAAAAATATGTGCTCACACCGACAATATCCGTCCTCTCTATTAACTCATCCGTGTCCGGGTGTCACCAGTGATGCCTGAATTAGAACAATGGTCACACTTTGTTTTAACGGGAAAGTTCTGGTGCAGTACTAAAAGAGAAATAAAAATGTTGCCACGTGGTTTTTAAATTATGTATGTTGACGTTCACTTGTTCACTTTCTTTTGAGTGTGCTTTTTGGTTGTATTATATTCACAAGCTCACTATTCCGAAGAGTGGGATGGGCTTTTCTTTCATTCAATAGATTTTTTTTTCGTTATACTCGACATAAATGTTTACAAGCTAAAACTCGACAACAACAACAAAAAACCATCACGCAGTTTCGCCGCAGGGGTAGGCACGAATGAAAATATCTGTTTTCTAGAAAACAGATATTTTCATTCGTATTATTTATTTAATTTGGAGTTATACGAGTACATCATTGTTCAAGAAACAATAAATAAGATTTCATTAAGTAGTTAAAAACAAACAAACAAACCATCACGCCGTTTCCCTGCAGGGGTAGAGAATGGACCGCCACACCCCTCTATCCTGACATACCTCTCTAGAATCCTCCACATTCATACAGCGAGTCATACACGCACGTCGATTCTCCCGGCTTCTAACATGACCAACCTTTGAAATTTGATTAATCTGTCATGCCATGTTTTCCTCGGCCTATCTCGTCTCCGTACTCCATTTACATCATTAACGTATACTTTTTTAACCATTCTTTCTTCACCCATGCGCTCCATATGTCCGAACCAACGCAGCGATCCCTTCATAATTTTGTTCATAATACTTTTTTTCGCTCTACATCGTTCTACCACACATACGTCTTAGGGACCACATCTTCTGCCAGTTCTATGCTTCGCTTCCATACATAAGGGTTGGGACCAGAACTCCATTGTGAACGGTTATTTTCGCTTTCATTGATAAATTATTGTTTCCAATATTTTATTTTAAAGCTCATTCATTTAGTTACCCGCACCAACCCTTCTTTCAACGTCATTATCCGTTCGGCCATCCGCTGTGAACATGCTTCCTAAATACACAAAGTCCCTCACCTGTTCCAAGTTCTCTTCGTTCACACTTATATTACAAACTGTCTTTTGCTATTCCCTTTCAAAAACTAACACCTTTGACTTTCCAACAATCATCAATTAATCGTTTGACTTGCATACCTATATAAGATATAATAAGATAAAAATATCTTAATATTAATATGAAGAATTTATTTTGTGTTTTAACATTTTAAATTATTAAAAATGTAATAGAAATGAAATGTTATGTATTTTAGCCACATATGGTGTGTGTAAAATGAAAGTGTAAAACCTTCGAAAAATGTTGTGATAAATAATCTCAATAGTGGAGAAAACAGTGTTTTAATTCATTAAAAATAAATAAATACACTTTCGTATGAAGCACTTAATTTGTGGTATCGCATTAATAAATTAAATATAATATACAGTTTTTTTAACTAACTAACTAACTAACCATCACGCCGTTTCCCTGGAAGAATACGCAGAGAGGATGGACCGCCATACCGTTCTGTCCTGACATACCTCTCTAGTTTCCTCCTCCACATTCATACATCGTTACATGCACGTTCATCGATTTTTTCCGACTCTCAATGTGGCCGCCTTTCATTATTTAATTAATTTTATCATGCCATGCTTTCCTTGGTCTTCAACGGCTTCTCTTTCTACTCACACTGCTGGTATACAACATTTTAACAATTCTTCTCTCGTCCATTCTTAGTCTAAAATAAATTATGTACAGTAATTGGGTTCAAATGACCTGTTGTATACAAGGAAAAAACAAAAAACAAAAAAAAAAAAAAAAAATTGTAATTCTTACCATATGTCCAAACCATCTCAGGCATTTTTTTTTTTTAATTTTACTACGATGCAATCATCTGCCTTACATTTCTTCCTTATTTCGTTGTTCGGTATTCTATCATATATTGTTTTCGCGCACATTATTCTAAGTGATCTTATTTCTATAGCATTTATCCTATTTTCATCCTTTTCTTGCCAGCTCCAAGGCACTAGAACTCCATTTTGTTTTTTTATTCGGCAAATCTATTGAAGTACTCTTATCGTTGAAGATTTTTTAATATTCATCCAGATTCGACATCACTCATCCATTCGGGATAAATGTACCCAAAAGAGGCTTTCAACTTTTATGAATGAAACCAAATCCAGTTCGCCATAAAATTCGTAGTGATTCTATTCGTCTCAAGTCCGCCGTTTTATCGTCATCGTCAAACACCGTGTATGCATAATCAACACGAAAAATCAGCATATCGCACTTTTTTTGTTTAGAACCCTTATTAATATTTACGAAAAGAGGTTTACAAATAATGTTTTCGAAATATCACATGCTCATAAATTTTTTAAGATTTTTAACTAACTAACTAACCATCACGCCGTCTCCCCGAAGGGGTAGGCAGAAAGAATGGACTGCCATACTTTTCTTTCCTGACATATTTCTCTCGCTTCCTCGACATTCATGCATCGTGTCATGCACGCGCGTCGATTTCTCTGACTCCTCACATGGCTGACATTCAATATTTGATTTATTTGATCGTGCCACGTTTTCCTCGGTCTTCCTCTATTTCTGGTTCCATTTACATCGTTAACATATGATTTTTTAACATTCTTTCTTCGTTCATTCTTTTAATATGTCCAAACCATCTTAATGATCCTTTCATTATTTTGTTCATAACACCATCATTCGCAGCACATTCACTTCTTATATTTTCATTCGACACTCTATACACATTCGTCTAAGAGATCTCATTTCTACCGCATTTATTATACTTTCATCCTTCTTTTGCCAGTTCCATGCTTCGCTTCCATACATAAGGGTCGGTAGAAGAACACCATTGTGCACTGCCATTCTAGCTTTTTGGATAGGTTTTTGTTTGCGATGACAACTTTAAGTACACCATTCACTTTGTTGCCTGCCCCAACCCTTCTTTCAATATCCGTCTCCACTCGCCCATCTCTTGTAAACATACTACCTAAATACACGAACTCAACTACTTCAGATTTTTTACTTATTATATTTCAAATCTTAATGCATAAAATAAAAATAAAATCTTTTTGTAATATTCTTCTATTGCGAAGCATGGAACTAGCGAAAGAATGATGAGCGTAAAATAAATGCAGCAGAACAGAGATCTCTTAGACGAATGTGTGAAAAATCTGTGTATGATAGAGTGTCGAATAAAATTATAAGAAGTGAATGCGGTGTGAATGATTGCGAACAAATTAATGAAAGGAATAATAATGTATTGGTTTGGTTAACGATGTAAATGGAACTAGAAATAGATGAAGACCTAGGAAAACTTGACACAATATTGAATGACGGCCACGTGAGTCCAAGAAATCGACGTGCCTGCGTGACACGATTATGAATGTTGAGATATCGAGATAAGTATGTCTGGAAAGAAAAGTGTGGCAATCCATTATTTCTGCCTACGCCTTCGGGAAGACGGCGTGATGGTTAGTTAGTTTTTTTATTCTGTCACAGAGACAATCACAACAAATATTTATTTATTATTAACTATTCATATTATTAATTACTAACCATCACACCGTTTTATCTACAGCCAAAAGTTAATCTAATTAAACTTTTTGTTTTAATAGTTTTTTATATTCAGTATTTTAAAATATGTAGAACCACATTACATTTTAATATTTTTTTAAATGACATTCAGCTACCCAGACCATTCTTTGGAAAGCCGTTGTTGGAATTACTGAACATTTAAACGAATTGCTTACGACGTTTGTGAAACATGATATTTTAAGATTAAATCTAAAAAAGAATCATTTGACCTTCGTACGAAATAAAACAAAAATAAAAATGTTTTTTTATTTATTGGCATTGCCAGAGATCGAAAGACGAATGCTAGTTTTTTTTGTTGCTATTTATGTTCGACTAGCTGACCCGGCAACGCTTCGCTATTGCTAAATTCGAGTACATAAATAAACCCAATATATATTCAACAAATACAATTAAAGTTCAATAACAATTCGTTTATTTATTGGATTAAATGCCATGTGTATGGATGCAAAAATGTGTGTCTATATCTTTAAAACAAAGTTTCAATCCAAGCAAACTCGCTGTGAATTATAAACTTGAATACATATTACTAAGGTAATTGAAAAACTATTTTTTGAATATTTTATATGAAATTTAATAATCAAATAAACAATATTATATCACATTTGCAGAAAACATTCATTATATTAAAGAAACAAAACTCTTGATTTTGTTGTCCATGAAATTCACATCAGAGCCAATAAAGTAAGTTTCTACGATCGTGATTTCGGCACTGCGAGTCCGCTGGCGTGGAATAGTAATATAGATGATAATACTACAAAAGCCTCCCTTCCCGACTTCCACAACTGTATCCCTCGCCGCTCTGCGCCATTGACCTCCTGCCACTCGTTTAATGTCATCAGACCATCTTGCTTGTGATCTGCCAGAATTTGTGTAGCTGTTTCTCTTTCGCCACTCCAGGCCAGAAGATCTTATCACCCGTTGTCCTTGCTTTATGACCGATCCCATTCCATTTAAACATTAGTTATTTTACACGCTGCATCGGCAACTTTGGTCCGATCCTTGATTCATCAATTTTGGGCCCTGGAATTAAAAAAAAAAAAATTTGAATTGCCATAAGGCGGACACCGAAGAGACGCATAAGGCAAAATTTAAATTTCCATACAATGAATGAATTACAACTGTTTTTCACTTGTTTGCTGAAGATATTCTTCATATAAAAGGCAGTTCATGCTATATGCATAATAATAATAATAATAATTAGGCTAATTTGTCAAATTAACTAACTAACTAACTAACCATCACGCCGTCTCCCCGAAAGTGTAAGCAGAGAGAATGGACTGTCACACTTTTACTGATGCGGCACTCCATCCTTCTCTTTTCGCCCCGCGGGAGGCGCGGTGTGATGGGTTGCGAACCTCATCGCCACCAATAGGCATCTCCCGCGCACACTTCGATCGTCCAACACCCACAAAATAAATCTAAAACAAATAATATAAAATACAATGATATAAAATAAAATAACAAAATAAAAATAATTTAACACAAAATGTTCTTTTTAGACGGTGCACATATTGTCTATTTAATTTATAATATGTTCCACGTATCCACTGTTTTTTAATTTAGCACATAATGTAATAACACATAATGTTTTTTTCGATGTTGCACATGTTGACTTGGACGATCCGGACATTTGTGTTTATTTAATTTATGTTACACGTATCCACCATTTTTTAAATTATCTGTAGTAAGGCACTTAACCAGCAAGAACTTGAAAATAATATTGAAGAAATGATTCAAATTGTCATTGGAACAAATGAAAAATTTATTTCTACACCTGTCAAAATTCTTTACAAAAACGATAAAACTAATAAAACCTTTTAATCTGATTAATTTGTCAAATTAATTAAACTAATCAGATTTTAAAGGTTGGTCATGTTAGAAGTCGGAGGAATCGACATGCGTGTATGACTCGTTGTATGAATGTGGAGGAAGCTAGAGAGGTTTGCCAGGATAGAGTAGTGTTATGGTCCATTCTCTCTGCCTACCCCTGTGGGGAAACGGCGTGATGGTTTGTTTGTTTGTTTAATTTGTATAATCGCCGTTTTCGTGAATAGCTCACCTCAAGGGCGCTTTGACATTGTTTTTAGTCATGAAAGGTGCATGTGACAACAGCGAAATCACGATCGTAGAAACTTAATTTATTGGCTCTGATGTGAATTTCATGGACAACAAAATCAAGAATTTTGTTTCTCTAAACATATGAATGTTTTGTGCAAATGTGATATAATATTGTTTATTGATATACAGACAACCGTTGTTAACATTTTATGCGATAATTTGAAAAGGTGGGTTTTTAGGTGATATTTAAAGTCTGTCGGATTGTCAATGCATCTGAGGCGTGCAGGAAGCATATTTCAGGCGGACGAACCTACTACTGTGAAAGCCCGAGCAACACAAAATTCAGATATACTCGTATAGGTGGCACGTTGGTTCGACATCATTATTAAATCATTAGGGAGTTTATTAAATTCTGTAGAGGCTATAAATTGTAAGGATTTTACACCGAATCTAGTTGAACGCAATGCTTCTTATTCTGTGAGCGCGTATCATGTTGGTGTACGTCCGTATTGAATATTGGTCGAG
The DNA here is from genome assembly GCA_022606425.2 of Lepidostoma basale. NCBI lineage: Eukaryota > Metazoa > Arthropoda > Insecta > Trichoptera > Lepidostomatidae > Lepidostoma > Lepidostoma basale. The sequence goes on along the minus strand of JAHDVF020000738.1, from coordinate 81,494 downwards.
TATTAGAGCGCGTTGATGACTTTATTATTTGTATTATAGTTTTAGTGATCTCTAATTTTGGATGGATTTGAAATGGAATTATTTTCGTCTGAGAATATAGGGCCCTTACATGAGTGTACCACGGTAGACGGAAAATATTTCTAACAGCCCGATTTTGGATCACCTGAATCTCATTAGCTTTCTTCTTTGTAATAAAGCCCCAAATACAGGAAAGGTAAGACAGATGAGAATGTATCATGGAGTAGTAAACATAAATTGTCTATATTCTTATGTAACGAATTAAACCAATTAATCCAATTTAAACCTGTACATACCATTCCAAATTAGTTCATAAAGATAACAACATTGTCTTGTGATACGCATATATCGAAGTGTGGGATCCATCCTCTGGACATGCGAACTCCAGTATCTTCTGCGTTGTTTTCCCCATCCTCTGCACATGCGCAATCCATTATCTTCTGCGTTGTCTTCCCCATCCTCAAGCAAATGAAATAACCTGAAATCAATTTCATTATCTTTGAATATTTTAAATCTCAGCATAATGTAGAATTTAATGGTCAAAAATGGAATATTACTGGACTCTTCTAACTGAGGCAGCTAATGCTGCATATAAGGATATGTTTACCTATCACAGCATTTGTTTTCAGAGAAAAACTAAAACAGCTGAAGTAACTCATAGTGTATTTGGGTATGTGTGCTGCTGGAATTACTCAGTGGAATGGAAAATAAAGAAGAATTGCAACATGCAGATGCACCAATATGGCTCATTATCAAAATAATTTCAATCCCAATACAAAAATATCCCCATTAGACCAGTGGTCTCTCACAACCAGGCAATTATTTTATCAAAACTTAATATCTAATCCCAAAGATATAGATTTTCGCCCTGCCAGAACAATTTTACATTAAAACAACATTATTAAAATAGATTATACCAATTAACTAATTATTACACAACGAAACGTCATAGCCTTGTGCTAAAGAAATAACAAAAATTTTACAAAAGCATTCATTACAACCAGACTCCTTCATATAAATTGTCTATATTCTTATATATACAAAATAAACCAATTAATTCAAAATTTAAACCTGTACATATCAAAATATAAACATTGAACTTACGGAACTGATAATCGCCGTTTTCGTGAATAGCTCACCTCAAGGGCGCTTTGACAATGTTTTTAGTCATGAAAGGTGCATGTAACAACAGCGAAATCACGATCGTAGAAACTTACTTTATTGGCTCTGATGTGAATTTCATGGACAACAAAATCAAGAATTTTGTTTCTCTAAACATATGAATGTTTTGTGCAAATGTGATATAATATTGTTTATTGATATACAGACAACCGTTGTTACCATTTTATGCGATAATTTGAAAAGGTGGGTTTTTAGGTGAGAATTAAAGTCTGTCGGCTTGTCAATGCATCTGAGGCGTGCAGGAAGCATATTTCAGGCAGCCCGAGCAACACAAAATTCAGATATATAGGTGGCACGTTTGGGAATGTGCTTAATTATTGTCTATAAACTGTAAATTTAAAAACTTTACCTGAAATTAATAATGGAATTTTCATATATGAATGAAAACTACTAAAAGTAGCTTATGTGTAATGTAAAAATGAGCCGGTTTTCATTCGCCACTCCAGGGTACATCTAATTCACTGATCATCCGTTGTTTGATTGATCTAATTCCATTTTAACGAAGTTATTTTGCACGCTGCATCGGTAATTTTCGTCCCATCTCTGATCCGTTACTTTATTTTCCTAGAAATAAACGGAAAAAGTCATAAGAATTGTGTCATTCATTCATATTGTAATTCATATTGTATATCATTAGAACTTTCTTACCGTTGCTGTGGTAATGTAACAATTTCCCTGACCAAAGTATGCGTATAAAGAAAACAGCAAAATAGAATAAACTGAAAATATATTTATGAATTAGAAATATAAATATTATATTATACTTACGGAAGCAAGTTTCTTCATATTCTTGTAGAGCTTCGACGTCCAATATTTTATATTTTCGCTATCATCCTTTGAAATGCAATTTAATTATCATTGAATATTTTTAATCCCAGAAACTTCATAACCTAAAAGTACCGAAACTTCATACCTACAAAATATTACGACGTACAAAGATATTGTGACAGTTCAGAGACCACGTGACCAATCGAACGGCTAGAACTCTAGAAAACGAATATCATTAAGTAATCACCGTCGAACGTAAGAGAAACGAATAAGTTTCAGCCACACGAAAAAATAAAATTTCGTTCATAACCTCAAATTGACGCGTAAAAATTATACTCGCCAAAATTAAGAAGTATAATTACCTGTCTGCATTAGTGTACATTAAAATATGGCCAATAAAATAGACTGTACCAATTAAACAACCAATTATTTTAGTACGTAATAAGCAAAACGTATTAAGTATTATACATCCCAAAGTAAAACGCAATATATTGGACTGTCAGAAAGCAAAACACATTGTTGCCACTACACAAAATTACATGGAGACTGAATTCTCTCCAGACCGTGTCAAACGAATATAGACTCAAAAGATTGATACTCAGGTGATACGAACATTAAGGTCTATATTCGTTTGCACTACGAAAATTTTCAATTAATTGATTAATTTATAAAGTTAATTAGAGCTCGATTAATAACGAAAATATGCCTATGACGACCGCTAAATTCCAATTAGTCCATTCCCCAAGATACAGAAGGATCTGATGAGGAATCACCGAGAAATTAGGAGACACACACAACCCAGCTTGTGTTTTATTTATATGTAGATAAGAGATTGAAAAATTCAATATTATTAGTACCAACAGTCCACGTGGAACATATGTAAATCATGATAACGATTATCACATTTCATTACTCTATTGGTGCATATCCAATATATTGTTAATGATTGGATTACGCTAGATGGCGTTAGAAAGATGAGATTTTGTACTAAAAATTACCATCTACACACTGGCAAAAAAAGGATGAAAGTAGGATAAATGCCGTAGAAATGAGATCACTGAGAAGAATGTGCGGGGAAAACGATATACCGAACGACGAAATAAGGAAGAAATGTAAGACAAATAATTGCATCATAAGTAAAATTAAAAAAAGGATCCCTCAGATAGTTTGGAAGAATGGTTAAAATGGGAAAAATCGACGAACTTGCATGTTACGGTGTATGAATGTGGAGGAAGCAAGAGGAAGGAACGGTATGGCGGTCCATCCTCTGCCTTCCCCTCCGGCGAAACGGGATGGTAAGTTAGTAAGTTAGTTTTATAAAAATTTTAAACTTCATATTTAACTACGAAAATTATAAATATTTTTTGTGAATGTATACTTATACTTGTACACGAATCCTGGATTTTCACCCATGGTGGGTGATTAATTCATGAAATTTAATTGTATCTCAATAGAGACGAAGATGCAAACTGGAAACTGAATATGGATGATCAAGGTGTTAACAGGACTTATGACCTGTCATTGGTTGGGTTAAGTGCACGCTTTATGTAATTACAACATTCCCCATTCCACCTTTGTTTATGATCAAGCATGACAAATTTTTGGAAGTTGTATATATGCTCCAAATCTATACTTATCTTCACATGTCAGTTTCAATTGGCCATCTATGTAAATTTGATTACACATGTTAATCTTTTTAAGATCAACCTATACAATTCACCCACTAACGCCATTTTTTTTAAACTAGTTTCGCAATTTTAAAATAAGAGCTTTTTTTATTGCCCTGATGAAGCTTGGGCTCAAACGATACATTAGCCTGCTTCCATTATAATTACAATTCCGTGAATGTAATTTTTACTTGAACTTGCCGTAATTTGTTATTTGTTCGATTGTTTAGTTTAGTTACTTTTAAGTAATTTTATCTACCTATAATTTAACAACTTTAAATAAGTATATTAACTGGTTTTAATAAAGTTCAAAAGAGCCACTCATGTCTTAAATAATGGGGTATCAATAATGAGAGTCCTCTCACGATACTCCCATATTAAATCAAAAAAAAAATAGAATGTTTATTATTTTATTTTAACAACAGTCGGAAAGTGAGTGCTTTATATGTTTTTTTTTTTATTTTCTCAACATTTACCTTAAATACTAATTAATTACAATATATATTAGATAGTATAACACAAAAATGTATTGATATCTATGTTAAATTGTCTGACCGATTCCCGAGCGCGATGAACATTCTGTAACATTTTATGCAATTCATATTCATTTTGGATTATTTTTTATTGTTTCCTGTACAATGATACGAGGACGCCACTGTATGACCAAAGCAATCAATCATTACAAATTGTTGGCGTTTTATTATTTTTAAACATCGTTATATTTGACACAATGTACAAATAATGAAATCGGATCAATCGTCAAAATTTGCATATGTTTTCCACTTGTTCCTTTCGTATGCAAATATTTCACGCACGTATTAAAAAAAATAATCAACTTCGTATTGTATTGTCGGGATTGGTAATCGATTCTTAACTAACTAACTAACCATCACGCCGTCTCCCCGAAAGGGTAGGCAGAAAGAATGGACTGCCACACTTTAATCGATGCGGCACTCCATCCTTCTCTTTTCGCCATCGCGAGAGACGCGGTGTGATGGGTTGCGAACCTCATCGCCACCAAAAGGCATCTCCCGCGCACACTTCGTTCAACGTCTACTTTGTTCATCATACATTTGATAATGCCTAAGCAAGGTGAAAGAAAACATATAATTTCATTTGTATTAATTATTTAATATGGAGTTTTACATCTTTATCAAGAAACAATAAAAAATTCTAGAGGCCTTGATTCGGTAATTTTTATTAATAAAAAAATCCTCAATTCAGGCGATATTTCAAGAAAAATATGATTAAGAAGTTTAATTTTATTTTTATATCCAATGACATAATGGAATATCTTGACAATGTAGGTAAGTAAAATTGTTTTAAAAGGCACATAATATTATTTTGTGAGTGGGTGGCGAGTGGCATCGGGTCATTCCTTCTTCCATAGTATGTGATGAGCAAGTTGGTTCCGAGGAAGGGATTTTCTAACCCTTTTTATTATCACAATTTAGTTTTATTATGTGTTATAATCGATTCTTAGTAATTGTTAATCGCGTAGTCGGCCCACTAACAAATGATTCAGATTATTGTGTCTAGAAGGAAGTTTATTGTCTTGTTGTTATCAGGAATTTCCGCTGAGATATAATAACTCGCTATCTCCAAGAGTGTGATGTGATGAAGAACGAAATAAGGAACAAATTAGTGAACGCGCCGTCTGTGAGACACCCACTCCACTACTTAAAGGTTAACCCGCTTTTCAAAATTTCACGAGTTTTGCTATTTTGATTATTTTTGCAGAACCCTTAATTACATTTATCCAGCTTCCTCTGCTTCAGAACAAGTATTTTGCCAATACCCTATCTCCTTGTCATTTATGGTGCACTCTGATAGTGTAAACCACCCCTTCGGTTGTTTGCTCTATTAGCATACATAACGGTGGTTGAGCTTGGATTTAGAAGCTGGCTTTGAAACATGTTTGTTTGGATTATTAATAGTGAAACATTAAAATGTTAAAATGTCGCGTCAATTTTTTTTGTTGGTTTTATATTGAAACTCGGTTAGCATCGTAAAATGATTATTCTTCTTGTTCCTCTCCTTATCGAAGGTTGAGCAACATTTACGCTATTTTTATTTTTGATTCAGCAGCTGTAAACGAAGATGTTGTGCTGCAATTTAACCATTGTCAATGGTTTTCTTCTTTCCCCGACACTTAGTTGTCTGTTTTACTACTACTTCTCGACTATCGTCCTCCACTAACTTCTGTCCCTGGCCATCTCTCTCCATTCCCCAGCTTATTCCATTTTCTCCCAATCTTCTTCCACGCAATCCGCCCATCTTTTCCTCGGTCGGCCTCTTGGTCTCTTTTCGCGGGGCATCCATCTGGGTATATTTTTTGGTGTTCTATCCTCTGGCATTCTTTATGCATGGCCAGCCTACCGTAGGCGTTGAGACTTGCAGAATCTCTCGACTGCATCCTGGTTAATCAGTACTTCAAGTTCAAGATTTTATTTATCTCTCGAAACAATGAAACGCTCGTTATACATCCAATGAAATTAGTTTGTATTTAATATTTGAAGATACTAGATCTCTCATAAATCATAGCAATTCAAAAAAGTAAAGTGATATATCTCGTTTATAAATTTTAGTCGCTTGATTTATGAATGCAAAACTTCCCTTATTCACGGCATTCATCTACTAACGTAGAAGTTACCTGTCTTAAGTCGTTACTGACGATTATACACAAACCCTATCCAGTTATTACGTCCGCCGCTTCCCGCTCCGATTTGGTTCCCATTGTGAATGTGAATTTAGCGGAACAGGAGAGCATCCCGACTTTAATTTTTGAAATGAGAAATTATTCCTTTGAAAAGCGAACGAATGGATCAGTTCGCTGTCACTGGAGTTAATTCTGCCGCACTCATTGCCGGCTGTGCATTTGGCGCGATTTTATATTCCGGGTGAAAATTTTAACAGAATTTCGCGTCTGCGCCATTTTGTAATCATAATTATTGTATATATATGACAATTTTCATGCACACACTTGTACGTAATTTTCAGAACAAGATATTATTATTTTTCTTCTTTTAATAGATCTGACGATCTGTGATACATAAATCATGTCTCGTCGGATTATGAGGTCCAGCTCTCATTCCATCTCTTATCTCTGAGGCGGTCTTCCAGGTGGGCGGTGTCCAAAGGGGATTTCATAAGCGGCTGTATATCTAAGTCTGTCACCATCCATTCGGGCTACATGGTCCCTTCAGTATCTTCTTCTGGATCTACTCCACTGAACGATATTCTCTATTTCGCAAGTTTTTCTTATGTCTACGTTGCGGACGCGTTTTTCCAGTAATTGATCTTAGGGCCTTCATCTTCGGTGTTCTTAGTAGTCCCATGGTTCGCACAGTGTCGGCCCGCGTCTCTACAGCGTACGTCATAGTAGGTCGCACGCATGTTTTATAAATTATGATCTTGCTGTCGATACGCATGTGCTTGTTCTTCCAGATCAGATTCTTCAGACATCCTGACACGGCAGAGGCTTTACTGACTTGTTCTCGTACTTCGGTATAAAAGTCATTTTGGCTGCAGATTTCTACTCCCAAATATCTGAAACTCATTACTTGCTCCACAGGTATACCATCAACAGTCAGCTTACATCTTATAGGTTGCCTAGATATAGTAAGACTTTTTGTTTTGTTGGCTGATATAGCCATATTTATCCTTTGTGATACTGTGTGGAATTTGTACAACATTATTTGAAAGTCATCTTTAGAACAAGATAATATATTTAAAAAAATAATGGCAATCATTTGACTGCTGGTATGCCGGCCACCGAAGTTGACCATTGCGATTATAAAGTCTATCTTTCACCGGAGATTGGCATTGTATCAAATGCGCTTTTCGCGAAATAGATTACGTCAAGGGTGGGCGAAGGAAATATTGCTGGAATTATTTACAGGGTGATTATTCCACGTAAACAGACCGCAACGCTGCAAGCACGTTCATAGAAACCTGCTTTATTGGCCCGTGCTGGAATTATAAAGTAATGCGCTTTACTTTCCACTTGTCGGAGTCAGCGTTGCCTTTTCGTTGGTTTTGATATTTTTACTTTAAAATATGTCCTGGTGATGAGATTAATGAGGAGATAAGACGTCGAACTTTGGCCGTTGGCCGCCGTCTTTAATTTATTATGTTTCATTGTTTTTGACACTCGTTTTATTATTATTATGATTATTATTATTATTTTTTATTATTATATTTTCCACCTAAAATATTTTCTTCTATAAATTGTAACTAACCGTTATTTTAATTTAAATAATTAGGTACCTAACCCAACTCCAGCAAGAACTTCAAAATTATATCAAAGAAATTATTCAAAGTGACATAGGAACAAATACACATAAAAGTTCGAAAAATCACGAAAATTTGACATTTGATATATTATTGTAACACCTGATGAAGTCAACATAGGTTGACGAAACAGCTGTTGCGTAAAATAAATATACATTTTTGATATATATTTTTGATACATAAAAATAGTAAGTTTATAACAGTGTCATTAGTCTGTCGATGCCAGCTAACCTAGCCCGTCGCTGTCGAAATAAAGACAAAAAGTGAAAATAAATTGTTAATAATTTTTTTTGTTTATTTTTTATTTAAGATGAACAACCATGGAGAGATTACAGTAAAATCATTAGATTATCATAAAAACAGTAAATAAGATCCATCTATGGATGACCGTGCTACGTCAATCCACGTGGACCGTGTAACCGAAGTTATATAAAATGATATTGACAATTCCACGCACCGCTAACACACCCACACAGTCTATTATTTCTCTCTTCACCCGTTGATATTGTGACGCAACTCCTTTGGCCATGTTACCCACCCCGGTATTATGTAATTTTTTTGTTTATTATAAAATCTGTAACGTGGGTAATATAATTGAATTATTTCGTATATTTCTTAGTTGTCAGTATCAGACAGATATTGTTTTTTTTGTGTAGGCTCGATATTTTGTATTGAGTTCCAGTTTGACTTCACAATACTTATAAGATGGATATCAATGTGAGATGTTCATTGTAATTTGGTTCATGTTTGAACATCATACAATATATATAGCAGTTTTTCTCCATTCTCAATTTTACCTCGTTCGACGTGCGTGCACGACACAATGTATAAAAGTTGAGAAAGCAAGAGAATTAGATCAGGAAATAATTGTGCTCCTTTTTTCTACGTTCCCCTTCAGAGATGGTTAATTAGGTTAATAATAATTTTATGAACATTTTAACAATTTTTATATTTTTTATACAGAACCGATTTTCAATCGTGACTTAAGCAAATTATCAGTGCGATAAATCAAATTAAGACTATTTTAACAAGTTAAGTGCTAAAAAACGAATTATGAAAAATAATGCGCCTTTGTTTGTATTGTCAGCTATTCTTATTGAAAGTTTAAGTTACATTTAGTTACTTAATTCAATGTTTTGATGATTTATGTGTTATGTATAATTTGACGATTGAATAGACGTTGCACGATCAAATTAAATGTCGGCCACTTGAGGAGCCGGAGAAATCACTTGCAGCATGCAGAACGTGCGAGCACGACACGATGTGTTACTGTTGAAGAAACGATATAAGTATGTCAGTAAAGAACAGAGTGGTGGTTCATTATTTCTGGGAGACGGTGTGATGGTTGGTTGGTTAGTTATCTAATTAATTATTTTATGAACTGTATAGCTGTTGTGTTTTATTTTAAATTTGTTATACGCAATTCGTTAATTATCATAATAAGAATTTTAATTATCTCAAATGGGGTTGAAGGTGGTTTGTGGGGTGGGAGTAAAATTAAAGCCGATGCCTCTATTTAGTTTTCATTCTCAAGAGATGGTAGTCTTGTGGACATTATCACTTAATCTCAGCTTAGCTTTTCTTAGATGCAGCATCTCTTTTATTAATCAGCTTCATCGAAAAATACCCTCCCACCATCTTGGGGATTGGGATTATAGTTTTTTTTTTAATTAAATAATCCCAATCACCAAAATTTTTTAAAATAATTATCTGAATTGATAAGTAATTAATACGAATGTAAACATCTAGAAACATATAAACATGTTGAATTCACGTGACAATAAAATGGCGATAGATTAGCTACCTATCACGTGTCACGAGAATCACTACGATGGATATAATACCCTTTACATCGATTTGGCTCATGCTGTCATGATGTAAGAGAGCGATTCAACGAAATAATAAAAATAATAATCTGTTTTCTCGAAATTTTATTGTATTTTAAGCGGATGACATTTCGCCTTTCTTCAACAACATTTGATAATGCCTTAGAAAGCCGAAACATGACATTCCCATAAAATATAATAAAACTTATAGAAAACAGACCTTTTCATTGATAAACATATTTTTTGGGAGTTTCCGTCATTGTTCAAGAAACATTCAATGAATTGATAAGACTATTTTAGTGAATATCGTATAATATATACATGTTTTCACAAAATAATTTGATACCGTTTTTTTATAAATAACAATTACATTGTAAATCTTAATCGTATCTTCATGATATCACTGAAGAAAAAATAATTCATCTCAGTTTAGATCGCTCAACTCATAAACGTATTGGATACAGTTTTTCCGTATTTTTCCCTTTGAAATTTCCAATTAAAGTTTTATGCAGTTTCATTTCGCGTGATTCAGTTTGCGCATTCAATTAAACGACAATCCTTTCGTCTGCGCTCGAGTAATACTAATCGAATAGTTTTTATTTTTTATTGTTCCTATCTTTTGTTTTTTGAACAATTAAGAAAAATTACATATGTAAGCGAAAAGAGATGGATGGAGTGCCGCATCGGTTAAAGTGTGATAGTTAATTCATTCTGCCTACCCTTTCGGAGAGACGGCGAGATGGTTAGTTAGTTAGTTAGTTACATATTTAATAATTAATACGAATAAAAAAGTCTGTTATCTAGAAGTTTTATTACAATTTTGTGTTTTTAAATCTATTATCAAAATTATTATTAGACATTATCAAATACTTTATTATTATGTTGTTGAATCATTCTTTACATCAATTACAGCGCGCGCTAAATCGATGTAAAGGGTATAGCTATCATATTGATTCTAGTGATAGGTAGCTTATCTATCGCCATTTTATTGTCACGTGAATTCTTTACGAGACCAAAGACTGTAACAAACATACTGACATTTCCGGGAATCAAACCCGGGGCCTTCGGTGTGGCACAACAAACATGTCATTCACATACATTAAAATAAAACACGACGAGAAAAATAAATGCAAAAGTGGAAAAAACAGTGTTTTAATTTATAAAAATTCGTCATTATGGTTGTATGGTGTTAACGCCTAAAGTTTATCTAAATTTTGTAATTACTTCAATAAAACTGACGTTTACGTTCGTATTATTTTCCAATGATGTTAGAATATATGGGACGCATGGGTAAAGGAAGAATGGTAAAGAAAGTATACGTTAACGGTGTGAATGGAGTACGGAGTCGTGGAAGACTAATCATATTTTGAAGGTCGGCTATGTTAGAAGTCGGAAGAATCTACTTGCGTGTTTGACTCACTGTATGCGTGTGGAGGAAGCTAGATACATGTATCAGGATTGAGTAGTGTGACGGTCCATTCTCTCTGCCTACCCCTTAAGCGAAACGGCGTGATGGTTTGTTATCGTTAACATTGTCATTACTCCTTAAGCCAATATTTCATTGTTCAAATATGTTAATTCGAATTTACCAAATCTGTTATTTATATTCCCGCAAATATGATATTTGGATTTACCATAAATGCTAATGTCTAACAATATACCTTAAAGTTTTGGACCATATTGTCCATGAGTCCGTCTAAACTAACTGGTCAATTGGCGCTTTTGCGGATTACTTTATCATATTTATTTTATAAAGTAATTTTGGAACTTTATTACTTGTATGTATGTTGTAGGGAAGTTTATAGAATTTAATACTAGATGAAGAGTGAGTTTATGTAACATTGTGCACAAAGCGCTCAAAGTTTTCACTCAAGAGTTTGTAAAATCAATATCGGGAGTGCACAATGAAGTTCATAAATGAAGCATGAATCTAATTAAAGAAGGGCGAAAGTTAAATAATTGCATCGAAGGTGAGATTTCTCAAACAAAACAGTTGAACAGCAGAGCATTTATTTAAAATATTGTGAAGGATTAATAACAGACCTAAGTGTATTACTAACTAGCCACCAAGCCGTCTCTCCGAAGGGGTGGGCAGAAGTAATGAATCGCCACATTGTTCTGACATTCTTCTCTCGCTACATTCATACATCGGCTCATGCACATACGTCGATTTCTCACACGTGGCCTACTTTTAATATTTGATTATGCCTCGTCGGTCTGCCTCTATTTCTAGTTCCTTTCTGTCTTAATTTATTCTCTCAATATATCCAAACCATTTTAATGACTCGCATAATTTCGTTCATAACACTTTAATTCGCACTGCATTTTATACTTAGATTTGCATTTTATACTCGTATACAACTTTGGCGTGCAAGATGGATCGGCCATGTAATACGACAAGAAGTCCTTTTGCATGCCATAATGGAGGGTATGACCGAGGGAACAAACTCTAGGGGACGCCCACGCCGAGAATACTTGGAGGACCTGTTGGTGGACGTGCGCTGCTCATCTTATGCAGATTTCAAAAGAGCCGCACAAGACAGGGAAGAATGGAAGAGAAGAATAGAAGAAATTGCTGCAAACCAATCCCAGGATTGAAACTTTCTAACTTACAACTTTACCGCACATTCGTCTAAGAGATCTCGTTTATTACATCGTCTAAATGTATTTTGACTCTTAAAATACTGAAGAACCATTAGTTTGCTACGAAAGTGTTAAAGGAAGCGAGTAAAAATTATGTAAGGAACGGTTTTGTAATTATTTGTATAATTGGCTTTGAAGTCTCGTTATTATATGTGTAATTTATATGGTTTTATCAGAAACCTCGCGAATTTCATATTTCAATCGGGAATGAAAACGTATTAATAAAACAATCGATTGAAAGAATAAAGTACGGACTCTACCCAAACCTCGATATCCGCGTACAAAATATAAGAACCAAAAATTGTTGATTTCTCGAGTTATCGATGCGATCAGTTTAAAAAAGCCGTTTTCAGAATAACGCGTTTAAAGTTTTTAGTCCATTTTTAAATAGTCCATTGTTTTGGCCGAAACACTATGATTATAATTATACCTTAACATTATAAACTGTTAAATTAATAACTTTGTTTTATTTATCACAATTGTATTTTATTTTACGCGACAGCTGTTTCGTCAACCTATGTTGACATCATCTTGTAATTGATTGTAACACCGGATGATGTCAACATAGGTTGACGAAACAGCTGTCGCGTAAAGTAAAACACAATTGTGATACATAAAGCAAAGTTATTAATTTAACAGTTTATAGTTTATATAGTCCTGGTGAATTGTATGTATGAGGTATGCATGCGAAATGATCTGATGATGAATGTTAATAAGTCCAAGGTAATGATTTTTGAAAAGGAAGAAACCACGACAGTCTGCAACATTAGCGTGAATGGTGAAAACTTGGAGCAAGTAGTTGAGTTTGTGTATTTAGGTAGTATGTTTACAAGAGATGGGAGAGTGGAGAGGGATATTGAAAGAAGGGTTGGGGCAGGCAACAAAGTGAATGGTGCACTTAAAGTTGTCATCGCAAACAAAAACCTATCCAAAAAAGCTAGAATGGCAGTGCACAATGGTGTTCTTCTACCGACCCTTATGTATGGAAGCGAAGCATGGAACTGGCAAAGGAAGGATGAAAGTAGAATAAATGCAGTAGAAATGAGATCTCTTAGACGAATGTGTGGATATTCTGTGTATGATAGAGTGTCGAATGAAAATATAAGAAGTGAATGCGGTGCGAATGATGGTGTCATGAACAAAATAATGAAAGGATCATTAAGATGGTTTGGACATATGGAAAGAATGAATGAAGAAAGAATGGTAAAAAAATTATATGTTAATGATGTAAATGGTACCAGAAATAGAGGAAGACCGAGGAAAACGTGGCACGATCAAATAAATCAAATATTGAATGTCGGCCATGTGAGGAGTCAGAGAAATCGACGCGCGTGCATGACACGATGTATGAATGTTGAGGAAGCGAGAGAAATATGTCAGGAAAGAAAGGTGTGGCAGTCCATTCTTTCTGCCTACCCCTTCGGGGAGACGGCGTGATGGTTAGTTAGTTAGTTAGTTAGTTTATACTTTTAAAACACGAGTATTAATACTTACATACAACTATCGAGTACTGGATCATATGATGGTCCTTCCTCCTTATCTCCAGTGGTGTCCTTGACTTTTAATTTTTTTTATTGACCATTTCCATGCGATTCTCAGCAGCTTTCACCCGGTTAGCGTCGCGGTCGGCGCAAGGACAGTACCTACTCTCACTAAAATGACTGTAACTCAGTTAATTTTCGGAATTTTGACCTAAAGTTGTATACACATATTTTCGAAGGTATAAACTTGTGAATGTTATCTCTCTCTTCTGTCGCACTCCACATGACTGGGGGTTTTATCCATTCAGTAAATCACCGAGTTAAGTTTTATTTTATTATAATTTGTAACTGCTTATATATTTTTTTAGTACTTAACAAATGTACTACGCTATTGCTATAGCTTCGTCTAGTGTAGCAAGTATGTGACAAAGCATGCCACAATTAGACAAAATGAAAATACATAAAATCATCAAATTGCTAATGTATAAAAATGTTATGTTTTCAATTATTCTTTCCTGAGCTTATGACAATTTTAATGGTTAAAGTTCTCTTTCTTCCAGATCGTTAATTATTCTTTAGTGTATCGTGTTTTCAATTGGACACTTAATCTTTAATTGATTCGACGTTTAACTGGACCCATAAAACATACAAAGTTTAAGTTTACCTGCAATTATACGTATCTCGTGCGAGTTTTTAAATATTTTTTCATTCGTTCGTATTTTTAAATTAACTAACCATCACGCCGTCTCTCCGAGGGGGTAGGTAGAAAGAATGGACCTCCACGCTATCTTTCCCCACACATTTCTCTCGCTTCCTCAACTTTCATACTCCGACTTCTCACGAAATGGCCGAAATACTGAAGTATTTGATTTATTTGGGTATTATATATAAGGTATTTATACCTAAGGGAGTATAACTGTTATCCTTTTATGTACCCCTCACTATTTCTCTCAGGAGTGTTGGGTTTCAACACTCTTGAAGCTCGTAGAATGATCTTTCTGGGAAAGCATTTTTTTAAACTGTTATCCGGAGGTGTTTTCAATCCAGGAGTGCTGAGAGAGCTGAATCTGTACGTTCCCCATAGTTATAGCAGAGCAAGGGGGCATATATTATTTTATGCCCCAAATTGCCGCACAGAGGCCCTTCGAAGTTCTCCTGTATTGAAGGCGATTCGTCTCTTAAATGAGGTTGCAAAAGAGATAGACCTCTTTGGATGCAATTATGGCGAATTCGTAAATGCCCTTATGATAAAGGCAGCAAGCAGATAACTGGCTTTTCCTATTCATATGGTTCTATGTATATTTCCTTTGATATTCTTTTATTTCACCCTTTACATCGATTTGGCTTGCGCTGTAATGATGTAAGGAGTTTTTTCAACAAAATAATAATAATAATAATAATTTGATCGAGCCACGTTTTCCTTGGTCTTCCTCTTTTCCTCGTTCAGTTTACATCGTTAACATATAAAAAATTTACTATTCTTCGTTCATTCTTTCCATGTGCCCCGAAAACTTAATGATCCTGTCATTATAATATTCATAACACGTTCATTACGTCGTCCTCACGTTTCATTTCTTTCGTCCTTACGTCGTTAACATATTCTTTTACGTCGTTAACGTATTCTTCTACGTCGTTAACGTATTCTTTCTTAAAGATGTAAATGGAATAAGGAGTCGAGGTAGACCGAGGAAAACATGGCATGGCCAAATTAATCAAATATTAAAGGTTGATCATGTCAGAAGCCGGAAGAATTGACTTGCGTGTATGACTCGATGTATGAATGTGGAGGAATCTAGAGAGGTATGTCAGGATAGAGTAGTATGGCGGTCCATTCTCTCTGCCTACCCCTGCTGGGAAACGGCGTGATGGTTTAGTAAATATTTTGATTAGATTGTAAATTTTATAAAATTTTACTTTTAGAATGTCAATATTGCATGCATCAAAATCAAATTATCCTTAACTCGATTCTTTCAATTTTCATCAGTTTAATTTATGTATACTAACTATCCTGGTAGGCAGAGGAGATGGACCGCTTTACCGTTCTGTCCTGACATACCTCTCTAGCTTCCTCCACATTCATACATCGTAACATGCACGTTCGTCGATTTTTCCGACTTCGAATGTGGCCGCCTTTCAGTATTTGATAAATTTGGTCATGCCATGTTTTTCTTGGTCTTCCACAACTTCTCTTACAACTCACACTGCTTGTATACAAAATTTTAACCACTCTTCTCTCGTTCATTCATTCAAAATATCTAAACTATCAAGGGATCATTTTTTAAATTTTACTTATGATGCAATCATCTGCATTACATGTATTTATGCTTTACCTTATATGAACTGGATGTATTCCTAGCATTCAATCGTAGGAATTTCTTCTAGATATAACTATTATATTAGTTTGACCGTTCAATATGTTTATCCACTAAAAATAAAACATACTGTCTAGTTTGGAATGGGTAAAGTGTGTGATTAAACTGTAAATGCAGACCATACGGCAATAAGAGCTGAATTTGAAGGTAAATTACAAAAAATTATGTACAAATTCCTCATAGTTTCACAAAGGCTTAATATGTCTATATCAGTCAGTAAAACAAAAAGTCCTTCAATACCTAGACATATCATAAGGTGAACCAACATTTTTTGGGAGTCAGACAGAGTGTATGTCAATGGCTCAGGATAGGGTCGGCTGGAGAAATTTTTTGGAGGCTTTTGAGGTCCACCCAAGTCTGTAGAGCCAGAGTGAAGAAGAAGAAGAAGTGTACGCTGACTATTGATGATATGCCTGTAGAACAAGTAATAAGCTTTAAATATTTTTGAGTTGAGATGTATAAAATATTGAAAGGTTCATCAAGATTATTATTAT
Source organism: Lepidostoma basale (assembly GCA_022606425.2). Taxonomy (NCBI): domain Eukaryota; kingdom Metazoa; phylum Arthropoda; class Insecta; order Trichoptera; family Lepidostomatidae; genus Lepidostoma; species Lepidostoma basale. The sequence continues at coordinate 64,750 of JAHDVF020000738.1, read as the reverse complement.
CTTTGTTTCTTGAATAATGACGTAAAACTCCATATTAAATAATCAATACGAATGAAAACGTCAGTTTTCTAGAAGTTTTAATATATATTATGGGAATGGCATGTTTCGCCCTTCCAAGGAAACATTTGATAATGCCTTAGAAGGGCGAAACATGTCATTCCCATAAAATATAATAAAACTTCTAGAAAACTGCGGTTTCATTCTTATTAATAATTTTTATCTTTATTATTATTTTGTTTAATTGCTCTTTACATCATTACAGCGCGAGCCAAATCGATGGAAAGGGTATAGCTATCATATTGATTATTGTGACGTGTGATTGATATCTAATCTATTGCCATTTTATTGTAACGTGAATTCTGCGCCAGACCAAAGGTATTATGACAACCACACTGCCATTGCCGGGAATCGAACCCGGGACCTTCGGGGTGGCAGTTAATGCACTTACCGCTCGGCCAATGAATGAAGAAATAATGGTAAAGAAAGTAGACATTATTGATGTGAATAGACCAAGAAATAGATGAAGACTGAGGAGAACGTTGCACGATCAAATCAATTAAATGTCGGCCTGGTGTGGATTCGTAGAAATCAACATGCGTGCATGAAACGATATCTGAATGTTGAGGAATCGAGAGAATTTTGTCCGGAAAGAACACTGTGGCGATCCACTTACCCACTAACTATTCGGAGAAACGGTGTTATGGTGTGTAAGTTAGTATATAAATATATCTTCAAGTTCTGTATTTTTATAAAAAAATTAATTAAAAAGGATGCTTTTGCTGGCAAAAGAAGGATGAAAGCAGGATAAACGCCGTAGAAATGAGATCACTAAGAAGAATGTGAGGGAAAACGTTGTATGATGGAATACCGAACGATGAAATAAGAAAGAAATGTAAGGCAGATGACTGCATCATGAATACAATTAAAAAAGGATCCCTGAGATGGTTTGGACATATAGAACGAATGGATGAGAGTAGAATGGTTAAAAAGTTGTACACAAGCAGCGTGAGTGGGAAAAGAAGCCGAGGACGACCGAGGAAATCATGGCATGACTAAATTAATCAATTATTAAAAAGCGGGCACTTTCGAAGTCGGAATAATCGACGTGCGTGCATGGTACGATGTATGAATGTAGAGGAAACCCGAGAGGTATGCCAGGACAGGGCATTGTGGTGATCCATCCTCTGTGCCTACCCCTCCGGGGAAATGGCGTGATGGTTAGTTAGTTAGTTAGTTAGTTAAGTTCTGTATTGCTCCTGTATGAAGGCAATATGCATAACACGATCTTTAGCTTTGATACTTTGTCATTATTTGCTCTGGTATAAGTAAGAATAGTATGTCATAGTAGTATATACCAGAGAGTTGTATTTATATCCCAGAGATATATAATAGTATAATTTTATATTGAATGGTTTATATTATATTGTATATGAAGCATGCAATAAGAGTGACATTGCGATTAATAAGTGATGGAATTTGAGAAGAAAAAATATTTGACGGGTTATGACACAAGTGAGAACGACGAGAAATTGGAGCAGGTAACTGAATTTATTTATTTATGAAGCATGTTTACAAGAGACGGAAGAATTGGAGAAAGACATCGATTGAAGGGATGACGTGGGGAACGAAGGTAAAGATGCGCTCAAATTTATCACTGTAAAGATGACAGACTGTCATGCATATCATTCATTTCTCGGTGCTACATCCCGGTGTGGGACTTGGCCTCCTCCACAACGGTCCTCTACTGATTTCTGTCTCTGGCCATCTCTCTCTATTCCCCAGCTCCTTCCATTTTCTCACAATCTTCTTCCACGCAATCCGCCCATCTTTTCCTCGGTCTGCCTCTTCGTCTCTTTTCGCGGGGCACCCATCTGAATATATTTTGTCAGGTGTTCTACCATCTGGCATTCTTTCCACATAGCCAGCCCACCGTAGGCGTTGATACTTACAGAATCTCACTACTGTTTCCTGGTTAATCAGTTCTTCAAGTTCAAGATTTATTTTAGTTCTGTAAGTCCCATCCTCCAGCGTAGGTCCAAAATTTTTTCTCAAAATGATTTGTATACAGTAATTTGGTTCAAGCCACCTGTTGTATACAAAAAAAGAAGAATGAAATTAAATAAAAGCAGTAGAAATCAGATCTCTTAGACGAAAGTATGGTTAGTTTGTGTATGAGTGTCGAATGAATATATAAGAGGTGAATACAGTGCGAATGAAAGTGTTATGAATAAAATAATTAAAATATCATAAAGATAATTTGGACATATGGACAGAATGAAAGAAGAAATGATGGTACAGAAAGTATATGCAAATGACATAAGCGGAACTAATAATAGAGGAAGACCGAGGGAAACGTGGCACCGCCAAATCAACCAAATATTGAAGATCGGCCACTTGTGTCAGATAAATCAGCGTGCGTGCATAACACAATGTATTAATGTTGAGGAAGCGAGATAAAGTATGTCAGGAAACAACAGTGTGGCGGTTCATTATTTCTGCCTATCCCTCCGGGGAGACGGCATGATGGTTAGTTAGTTCTTCTTCTTCTTCCTTGTTGTAGACCTATGTGGTCTGTTCACCAGAATGTTGCTCCTCCTGTGAGGTAGACTCCCAGCTGTCCTTCCATCATTAAGGAGGTTTTCCACGAGGACGATTCCCATGAGACTGATTATGCAATTCAATATAGGGGAATCTGGTGGTGTCCATTATTTGAACATGACCGTACCAGTTCCTTTTTCGCTCTCTGTTAGTTAGTTGGTTTGTTAAATATAATGTATTTGCTTCATTTTACAATATTTAATACAGACAAAACAGTTTTATAGACTCTAATTTCAAAAAGTTTATTGTTTAATCAATTTAGATACATCTGATTTGTTCATTGTTTTCACACGAAATATTCAGTAGGTAGGTATATAAACAATTTCCTACGCAATATTTTAATGAAGTTTATTAATAAGTTGTTTTCGCCGAATTTGAATATTGATGAACGACGTTTATCGCTGTTGGTAGGTGGTAAATAGAGGTACTTTTATCACCAGGGGTGTAATTCGGGTATATTCGAAATGTGCCACTCTCAAGTATATCGTTAAAATACTTTTATGTTCCGCGTATTTTTCAAAAATATTTTCTGAAAGCATTTTGTGCTTGTGAAACTATTTCTTTTTTTTTAACACCGCCATTGTGATAATTAATTTATTCGAAGGTCGCATTATTAATCGTTATTTTTATTATTATTTTTAATCTATTTGTAGTGGTAGCTTGTAATTGGCTTTACTTAATTTTACTGTTTTTTTTCTTCTTATATATTGTATGTTATTGATATCACTGTATGTTACCCTTAATAAATAAATAAACAATTATGAGTTTAATGAGAAAAATAAGTAATGTTGAGTAAGAGATATATACTTATTTTATTAAACCAAGGTAAATTATTCATTTAGAATCAATTGTAAAAATCATTATAAAATATTTTCTTCCACTTCTGAAGGAACTTTACTGGCTCAAAATCCAGGAGCAAATAGAATTCAAATAGTCTCGGCATTGTTTCGGCTCGACACCAGAGAGCGCTAGTGTACCCATGCCAACGTTCATTCCGATCAGTTGAAACGGATGCGAACAATATTGCAATTTCAATCAGGGTTAATTACGCCGTTTTCACGATCCTGCTTTCATCGTTGCGGGTCCATTGGCGTGTAATTGTCTCCCTTTTAGCATGAAATATGCGAACAGTGACGTACAATATTATAAAACGGGCACTTAATTATAAATCATCATAAAATAAATACGTATATAATGATGTCTTCTTCTTTTCTGTCACACCTCCGTGGTGCATAGGGCCTCAAGGAACCTTCTCCACCCGACTCGATAATGATGTATTATGATGGAATTTAATATTTGATTTAATTCTCGCGAAAAATTGGTGAATTTAAGTGTCAGCGAGATAATATATAATACTTTCGAGAAGTAATAATGCTCTGATATTAAACATATAAACATCATTGAGACTAAATTCAATAACGACAAGAATATACAAAACATGCATCAGATTCATAATGACTTACGGAATCGAAACATAAGCAGACATTGTCAGAACGAAACATCTCCATAGAACATCAGACATGAAAATATTTCGTGGGTAAAACATAAACTTGAAGATACAGATTCATAGAACCTGCAATATAGAGGATATTGTGAGATGGAGTAGGTAGAGAAGACGATTCCGGAGAGATAATCGAGGTCGTCAACTACCAGTAGCACTACCAAAGAGATGAAGCGAAAATTGGACATCTTCATTACAGGATAAATATTGATTTCCTGTCTGAAAAGACCCCAACATCGAAGAGAAAAAGATTAAAAAATTACCTTCAAAAGAGTGAAAGTGTCATGATAATGTGGATCTCTGTATTAATAATTAATTTAAAATATCTCGCTTCACCACTGTTATGTAGACAATATTGAATATGCATGGCTTTCGGCTTTCTATTTTCTGTCAGATCCTATTAGCCAGTGGAGGCGTTTTGAACACGCCGGGCGCCGAGACATATTTCAGGCGAACGACGCGCCGCCCCGTGTCCTTCCTACTGTGCACTCATTTAAGCTACGTTAATGCGACATTATTAATTTCAGAGGCAAATTAAATACCTCTCTTCTTAAACTGAGGATCAGTTAAATATTAATTATTTTTCTTCATGTAAAAATTAGTCTAAATAAAATTAGTCTAAATAAAATTATATTGTTTTCACAAACGTTAATTATTATTGCGTGCTACTTTATGAGAATGTGGGACCTTGATTTTGAAGATTGTTTCACTTTTCCTGTACTAGCGAAAATCAGTTTTTACGCCTGCGCTAGCCGTTCTTATTTGGTATTTTGTTTTAAAGCCTTTTTTTAATTATAACGCTTGCTGCTTCAGTTCAATTATGAATGCATCATTAAATGATAGTATTTTTTATAATCCAATATGCTAAAAGCTACAGCGAATAAAAGGGGGGTTTCATTTGAATTGCAATCAAGTATTACATTTACCCCTGAAAGGGTATAAATTACGTAAAAAAGTCGTGTAGATGACGATTACGAAAATAGGATAGGGCCTGATATAGGCACTACTGATATTTGCGCACACTTAAGCCTTTAACTTCTTTGATTTATACATTATAATTTAAAAAGCTTACTGTATTTTTGGATTCATTTAATTTACACGAAACACATCACTCACTCCTTAAAAGTAGATTTTATTAGTCAACCCCTTTATTTCTTTTTTAAGACAATTTTCAAATTTTACGTGTGTTTAACAATTCGTGTAGAGGAAAATAGTTTTTAATTAATTCTGAGCACAAAGAAAGTGTCTTGACATAAATGCTTTGGGCATATTTTCAGTTTCATAATTGCATTCAATATTCAATAAAGGTTTCTGAGAAACTAGAACGCAATCAGAAAACGGAAGTTCCCGTTTTGCTGCGCAATTCTGCCTTGTGGCTTATCTAATTTATGAACTGGTATTTTCATTTCGATTAGTTTATTTCTTTTTACCTAGAAACGCTTTTAATATTTACCAACCTGTGACTTTTTATATTTTCTTTAATGTTCAATCATGAAATTCTTCAATTTGTGACTCTACTGGGGTATTTTTTTTTAGAGAAAAAAATTCATCATGTTTTTTTAAAACTTATTTAAGATGTTCGTTTTAATAAATATAAAATTAACTAATTGACTGACCATCCGAAGGGCCGAAAGAATGGACTGCCATACTGTTATTTCCTGATATATTTCTCTCGATTCCTCAACATTCATTCATACAACGTTTTTACAAGTGGCAAGAAAAAAATATATTTTATAATAAAATATTTTTAAATTGATAAAAATGCCGGTTCTTAAGAAGTACTTTTATATTTTATGGGAATGACGTATTTCACCTTGTTAGGGCATAATCAAATAACGCAAAACATGTAACTCTCATAAAATATAGTTACCCTTCTGGACGTTTTCATCAATATTAAGAACTTTTTATTTGGAGTTTTGTATCATTGATTCAATTGCAATAAAAAAAATGTTGTTTCTTGAACAATAATGTAAAACTCCATATGGAATAGTCAAATCGAATGATAACGGCTATTTTTTAGAAGTTTTTATTATTATTTTATGGTAACGATATGTTTCGCCTTGTTAAGGCATTTGATAATGAAAACATGTACTTTCCACAAAATAAAATAAATATTAGGAAATTGAAACAAAACTTTGTTAAAAAAACACGACATGTTTCGGAGGATACCTCCATCTTCAGGTGTAAATATGTAATAAAAACTAAACAAATATAGACTTATATAAAAAACGCATTTAAAATTCGATTCAAAAATTTTATTTTTAAAATTAACCTGGGCAGATTGATATAATTACTAATTAACAAAGTTTTTTTCAATTTCTTAAGTATATTACTATGGAATTCCAGTGTTAATGCCTTAGCTTTCAATAAGTTAAAATAAATATTCTAGAAAACGAATATTATCATCTGAATTGATAAAAGTTTCGTATTTTTAATTACAATTTTAAAGTAACTCTTTGTTAGTCGTATATAAACGTTAGACGGGTTAACATTTACCCAAGTATTAATTTTCTCTCCTGTCCGTCTACGGCACTCCTTCACCTTTGTATCCGCAAATGGTCCTTGCATCCGTCTGGCGGCAATATTCCTTTAAGCCCTCTCCATTATAACTCTGCATTTCTCCGTAGTGCTCTCCTGCTTCCTGTTATGCAATCTTCTTGCAAAATTGAGAGAATAAACGTTTTACCAAACTCAAACATCCTTCCTTTGACGTCAGATACAGACGGCTCACAATAATTCCTGAGAGAGATTTAAATTGCAATTCTACCTGCGCATACCATCATCAAATATGTTTGTTTTCTGCTTCCACAGACACCAACCCATGTCTATTAGTTAGTAATTGGATTCGGAATTATTACAAAATATTCTCGAATCCTGAATTGGAGACCTTGGAACAACAAAAGAGGCATAGGAAGACCACAAAAAAGGTAGACCGATGTTATTATCCAACTTGCGGGTCGTAGGTGGCAACATAAAAGATAGAAAATATTAGAAGAGGTCTCATCATCATCAGTCTGTCATCCAGTGCTGAATGTAGGCCTCTCCCAAAGCACGCCACCGCCCCCTATCCATTGCCGCTCCCATCCAGCCATTTCCAGCAATCCTCTTTAGATCGCCGGTCCAGCCGGCAGGGGGACGTCCAAGTCTGCGGAATCCTTTACGCGGTCTCCACTCCAGAACCCTTCTCCCTCATCGGCCGTCGGTTCTCCGACAGATATGGCCAGCCCATCGCCACTTCAGCCCGTCCATCCTCAGAGCCACCTCAGTCACCTTGGTTTGTTGTCGAATAAATTCGTTTCTAAATCTGTTCCTCAAGGTTGTTCCAAGCATGGCTCTTTCCATGTATAGAATAGAAGAGGTCTATATGGAGTAAAATGGCTGAAAAGAAGAAGAAGATTCTCGAAATAATTTTCCGTTTCGTCTATATCTAAACCCAACAAAGTTTTATACGCGTGAGCGCTGAAAACCATAGAGGTCCAAGCGAAGGAAAAACTGTTTTCATGTTACATGGTTTCTGTAAAATTAATTGTAACATTATCGCATTTACACATTATATTTGAACTCGAACGTATTTAAAATGTTTAGACTTTATATTATTTCAAAATATATATATAAATTGAAGCCACAATAATTATATTTCATATAATAAAGAAATAATATTATATTACAAAAATCTTCGTTTATTAATATGTTTTGTAAACATGGAAAGTAAGAATGCTAAAGAAAGTATACGTTAATGACGTGAATGGGACAGGAACTATTTAATTTAATATATTTAATCATTCAAATATTTGTGTAGTTTATATATCATATAAACAGCCTAATTGACGGGTAAATGTAATAAATTGTTTATCAGAGTTCGGTTTATATCAGTGTTAGGGGTAGTTTGTTTGCAATCATCGTTGCAGCTTTCATTCTCTGAAACACAAAGCGCACCCGAGGGCTTGAAGCATCTCCTATTAATTAACTAGTTTTCCATTCACGTACTGCTTATTACATTCTTGGATATAACTTGTTCACTTGACCTACAATACGTTACAATTACGAGTCATTATCCATTTACATTAATTGATAATTGCTTGTTATTGTAACCTTCTGCGAGAAACGATTAAATTCAATGTATAAATCATGTTAAATGTATATTTTATTATATTTAAAGCTATCTTATTATAAGCTTTTTCAACTGAAGAAATTCTATAAACATTACATATGTTTTTTTTGTATATTGATGTTTTTTTGTTATTTATTAGCAGTGTGAATAAGTCGCGTAATATAGACTTCTGCTCATACGTGGCCCATAAGGTGGTTTGCTCGCGATGCCAGAAAACCAAGACTAATTACGAATCGTCCCGTTTCATCTCCGAGTAACTGCGCACCTGCTGAGTCTCCTCTCATTTATATTTCACGTGAAATTTGGAAATACTTTGATACCCTATTCACTGTCGTACAATAATTCCACTAATAACACTTTTGTACTCTCAATTATTCATTTATTTTCCAGCACATACATGTTTAATGCCAGAGACACAAAAAATCATTTAGTATATTCTTTGTGTATTGTGTGGAAAATCTACGTATGTGGAAATTAAATGATTTAAAATATAAAAAATGCGATACGAATGAGAGTTTTATGAACAAAATAATGAAAGGATCATTAAGATAGTTTAGACACATGGAATGGTAAAAAATGTATATCCTATATCCTGACGATGTAAATGGAACTAGAAATGGAGGCCATCTGAGGTGTCGGAGAAATCGACGTGCATGCATGACACGATGTAATGTCGAGGAACGAGGGAAGTATGTCAGGAAATAAAAGTGTGGCAGTCCTTTCTTTCTACCTACCCCTTCGGGGAGACGGTGTGATGGATAGTTAGTTATAATTTATTCTAATTCTATCGTTGAAATTTTTACAATGTCGTATCTTTTACCATGTAAATTTATAATCTTCTTTTGATGTACAGTATTTAATATACTTGTTATTATGAAAAATATATGTATATTAAATTATTTCATATTTTAGAACAGTATTAAGAAAATATTAACAATAATATGCTTTAATATTATTGTAAAATTGGAATTACAAAAACCTTTTAATTTATTGTACAGTACAAACTACAATGAAAAATCCTTGATTTTTATGAATACCTTCGGTAATTTCGGTAAAACATTTACAATTTTTATAAATATCTGTCACATTCGTGATTTTTTTTAAATATTTGTAATATTGTACGAGTATATTGTGTGTTGTGTATAAAGTTAAAAAAAGAAACATTTTTAATTTACAATCGCTTTCAAAATCTGTGATTCGAAAGCAAATGAGTCGTTATTGTATCACGTTTTTAGGAAATTAAATCAAGAAATGTTTCTATATTAATTTTGTAGAATCCACGTTATTTATTTATTATCAGTAATAAAAATAAAATAAGATCGTTAAACTCAGGTTTATTTTAAATCTTAACACAAGGTTTATAAATAATAATAATATGATTGTATATATATAGTGGATATCTTAGAAAAATGTTCAATAAGGAATGTAATCTAAATATACTTATAAACGTATAATCATATTATATAAAATATCTTATGTCGAGATTCTTAAAATTGACTTAAATGATATTGTATTGTGCTTCTTTTCTGTTATAATGATAAGAGTTTTCTGAGAATATAATCCATCTTGTTACTATCAAAACTTCTGCGCGGATGAGCCCTTAAACCGCGGTAACCGCTCGTTCACTTATTGGTTTTTGATCGTTAAACCGCGGAATCAGTTAAACGAAGTTTTAACCGTAACCTCAGGAACCATTAAAAATATTTAAACACTGACACGAACAAGCATCGACGTTAAAAACTTTTTTTTTTTTAATATTGATTTTCTAAGATGTGTACGAAAAAAATCTAAAATGGTTAAACAATAAAAAAAAGACATTTTTTTATTCCTAATTAATCCTTTTTTTTTAGATATTCATACACGTTTTTCACGTTAGTCCAATATAAATAATCTTGAAGCGCAAATCCTAAAATGGACCTTCTTTAATATTTAATCGTTGAGTTATCAATTCCTACCTCAATCAAAGTCTGAACGCCTCCATTATTTACTCTTATACATTGTATATAAGGATCTCATATACCGCCGTAGTGATGTTTGGAAAATACCTACGGAGTTCACATCGACGCCGATGACGCACCAGACGAGCCGAGGAGCCGAAGAGTAAGGCTCGTGAAGGTATAGTTTGTCAAAGAAATTTGCCCGTGGCGGACGCAAAATTTTCTCCTGCATTCTTTCTGCAGTTTGCAAAAGTTCTCTCGGCAATATCAGTCACTCGCGATCTCTCTCCGGAGGTGGACATACAGTTACCGATAAGGAAACGTTATCAAATAATAACGGACAAACACTAATTTATTTAATTAATAATTTCGAAAAAACCAAACAACCGTCAATAATATTTTTTATTGGCAATGTTTAATTTTTTTAAACGGCTTTTTGGGTGCCAGGACCGACCGCAGTCTCCGCCGGGGTCGAAGGGGGCTCGGCGCTCCACCATGAACGGGGGCGCAGCCGCTTTGCCAGCACCTACGGTGGACTTGGTGGAAGAACCGCAGGTAAATTCTCTTTTCTTTTTGCACTGTTTATTTAATGTTAATTTAAATTACGCAGGTTGAGTTTTATTGTTTCTTTCATTAGTGATTCTTATGCGGGTAAACAATATGGTCTCTTTTACGTTGTGTATTTCTTTTGGAAATGTTTTTCGGTATTTTTGTCATCGAGCAATTATTAATATTTTCTCATATGTATTCGCGCGTCACGGTTTGATAAAAGGGTGTTAATTTAACAGTGTGGTGATATTAAATATACTAATAACGCAGTTATTCAGTTCAGGATACTGGTGCGCCTCTGATGCACTATACCGGTTATTAATGACGAATAATGAATGGGACACATATGTTAGAAAAAATTCCACCAAGAGACAAATATTGATTTATTTACAACCCTTATTTATTTTTTTGTTGGTTTTCGCGAATATATTTATTGCGCGTCTATTATTCTATTTAAATACATAACGCTCGGTTGTGGATATTTTAACTGGTGATTTAATAAAAAAAAAACGTGTGGGAGGGGGTGTAATTTAGCGTCTTTCAATGCTGTTATTTTTTTTTTTTAAATTTGAATTATAACGAGATGCGATAACTTATATTTACTAATCTTTATCATACCTGACCACTTACTTTTATAAAATGTATTATTCTCAGTTATGAATGCAATGTGTTTTATATTACGCAGCTAACGAATAAAAGTTTTAATATTCATTAAAAAACTTAATTCATGTCCACATGTTTTAAATATTATTTTACACATTTTGATAATTTTATTTAAAGCAACACTGCGGATTACTGATTCTTAAAATTTTTACGCTGACGATGTATTTTTTCATGAATGAATGAATTATTATTTATCTGTTATAATTATATATGTGTAAAAAAATGTTTACGTGTCATTAAAACAAATGTGTTTTTAATATACGGAGTATATATGTATTTACTTCGCTTCTTGGTAGCACGTTCTCTTACACTAGCTATAACGTTTCGGAATGTTCAGCAACAGGTGTTATGTATACTGGGATGTTGAATTTGAAAATACGTTTGTTTTTATCACCATGTTTTTTTTCTATCATTCTGACGATTTGTTCCAATGACAATTTGAATAAATTCTTAAATAATATTTTAAAAATTTTGCTGGTGTTGGATTATTTTAAGTGCCTAATTTCAGTTAATTTAAAAAAAACAGTGGATAACGTGGAAAAGAGATTAAATATCCGGATCGTCCAGCTTACGACAAGTGCACCATCTAAATGAACATTATGTGTTAAATTATTTTTCTTTATTATTTTATTTTAAATCATTGTATTTTATATAATTTGTTTTAGATTTTTTATGTAGACGTTGAACGATCGAAGTGTGTGCGATGAGGTTCGCAACCTATCACACCGCGTCTCTCGCGAGGCCGAAAAGAGAAGGACGGAGTGCCGCATCGATTAAAGTGTGGCAGTCCATTCTTTCTGCCTACCCTTTAGGGAAGACGGCGTGATGGTTAGTTAGTTAGTTAGTTAGTTACTTAGTTTCTTACGATGTTATGTCAGGTATATTCCGATTTCGGAAGTAGGTGGCTCTATCCTCGACAGCTTGAAACAGCTCCTCAACGCTTTTTAAACCAGTTCAGTTCGTTGCGTTGTGAAGCCAGGAGATTCGCCTCCTGCCAATCGTTAGAATCTGTGAAATCTCGCGGTATATATTTTTGGTGTGGTCGAGTCAAGTCAACGTAGTGCCGCCGCCGCCGCAATGATTATAGACTTAGATCTTCCGACACATCACATTCAATTCTGTCTTCTCCCCCGAATGTCTTTAGATCCTCACAATCTGATAATCAAATTTGCCCGTGCCTACATTAAGTCCACACTCAAACGGATTATAAGTTTATTGATATATTTTTTTTAATTAATTTTCCATAGTCGAAGTATTCATTGTTTCTTGAATAATGATGTAAAACACCATTTGTAAAATCCAGTAAAATAAATTTAATAATTACCTTGCAAGGCGAAAAATGTCATTCCCATTAAATATAATAAAACTTCTAGAAAAATTACGTTTCATTCGTATTACCATAATTTTAGAAAACCATTATTTCAATTGGTAATGTTATTGTTTTATTAGTTAGTAAATACGCATTTTACGGTCCATTTGAAATTTTATATACTTTAATTCTGTACGCATACATATTATATAGAAATAGTGTATTAAAGAATTTCAGCGTTATTGTCTTAAATTTATTAAATATCGCTTTAAGTTTAATAGTTTGGCCTTAGTTTTTGGCGTGAAACATATGTTGGTGATAGGAAGAGTAATGCGTGACGTTGGGCTGTTCATCTATATATATTTTTATAGAAACAAAATAATCTTAATAATTTCCAGATTACTAATGACGTTGCACAGTTTATCTCTTGCCTTGCAATGTCCCTTTATTTATTTTTTAATATTTAATAATTTATATAAAGGTTAATATCATTGTTCAGGAAAAGAAAGAAAAATTTGACCTTATTTTTCACACCCGCGCACTTTGATAACGGATGCAATTATCGCGGCAATTTACACCCAGTTATCTTATCCACATGAGACCTAACCATAGTGCATACATACCTAACTATTCATCGGAAACAGAACTTCTTCGTATCATGTCGTATCTGGTAAAAGCTAACGAATCGGGCAAGTTAGCACTACTTCTTCTACTGGATATCAGTGCTGCTTTTGTCACCAATGTGACCTGGTGACTAATTTCATATCTTTCGGATCGCTCACAAGCAATTCAGGTTACAGGGGAAATGTCGTATTTCTTCGCCCCTCAAGTCTGGTGTCCCACAAGGTTCAATGCTAGGACCGATACTAATTATCATGTTCCCTAATGACGTTACCAAAATAATTTATTTATGTTGCATGCTTCCCTATTACTTTGCTGACGACCAGCAAATATGCTTATTTTGAGACCTATATCTGAAGCTATATCGAATTATTATAGATGGACTCAAATTAATTAAAATTAAACCCTTATAAAGTGTAATTTCTCTGGACCGCCTCAATGAAGCGCCAGCACTCAAATTTCGGCATTGAAATCATCCCTAATAACTTCATAAAATTTCTTGGAGTCAACTTGGAAGCGGATCTAAAAAAAAAAAAACCTAAATACACAAAACAGTGAGCGCAAGTTTCTTTTACCTAAGGCAACTCAAAATACGAGTATTATAAAGAAATATTCCAACGGATGCATTTAAAACATTTGTCAAATCATTCGTCGTATCTTGACTTGACTATTGCAACGGTACCCCCAACAAAAACTTAAAAAAAAAACGATGAACTTCAATCTGCTTTCAATGCAGCTGTGTAAAAGGTGTTACAAAAAATTATTGTATTTCACAACATCTCAAAGATCTTCACTGGGTCCTGAAAGAATCCAGTGTAAACTATGCTCGACGGTTTTTATGGAATGTACCGGCGGATATTGCTGAAAGCCCTAATTTGAAACAATCTACCTTTCGATCAGCAAACTCCTCGGCAATAAGTAGATTAGTTTAGCCAAAGCGTAACCCCCGCACAAATTTCGGAGATTGGGTTTTCACGGTGGCAGTTCTGTCCTCCTGGGAAAGGCTCCCTGAACACCTCAGATGCATACGGCTGATTTCAAATCTAACTTAACCCACCTTTTCAACATATACCAGATAATATCTTCCTTCTTCTTCCTCAGCCTATTCCCGTCCACTCCTGGACAAAGGCCTCCTCCATTCGCTTCCATGTCACTCTGTCTTGTGCAGATTGTATTCAGGTTATTCCGACGTGTTTGTTCAGATCATCCTTCCACCGTAGTTGCGGTCGCCTTGCACTTTTCTTTGCCGTCCACGGTTTGCAAATCAGCAGTCTTCCTGTCCATTTTTCATCTGAGCTTCTGGATACGTGACCTGCCCATTACCATTTTAGAGTCGTCACACGGTGGATGATATCCGTGACCTTTGTTTTCACTCTCACCGTATCGTTTTTGACTTTGTCTCTTAGGCTTATTCCTAACATGGCTCTTTGGGTCACTCGTAGTTTCTCGGCACTTTGTTTGGACAATGTTACAGTTTCAAGACCATAAGTACCAATTGGCAGAACGCAGGCTTAGACTTTTCATTTCAGGTTGATAGGTATTTTCCGGTTTTTAAGGATGTAACCCATGTTTTCGAAAGCTGCCCAGCTTAGTCCAATTTATATTTCCAACCAGATAATATAAACAATAAATATTGGCTTGCTAGTATCAGATGCAGTTCCCATGACTAAATAACATCGTCTTAGCGCCCTTGAGGTGAGTTACTTACGAAAACGGCACTCTATAAATTAGTCTTATTATTATAAGGAGGTACTCGGACACTTGACAGGATTTCAGTCTCTCATCATGTAACTAGGGGATTCATCTACTCTTTCACCCTGCATCTGTTTAATATATACACACATCGGAAGGTACATTACTCTTTAAAACTTGGATCCGATATACTCCTCTCTCGAAAGTTGTTAATATTTTCCCTATACGTTCATACGATATTCTTAATATACGGAAACATAGGGCTTTGTTTGTCAATATATCGAATTTCGTTATCGTTTAAAACGTAAGTCACTGAAGTCCTTCGGAATATTTTAATACCAGCAAGTAAATTCTAATGGAAAAATAATATCGGAAATGATGGATGCGTCCTGGTTTTGTTTTTACCTCTGATCCTAAAAAAATTCAATAAGAAAGCTTCACAATTTTCATAAAAATTACGCTATTAATTTTATTAGCAAAAAAAACTCTATTACTTCGAGGGTTCGAATTCCCTTGAATGCTGATTTTCAAAGCTACGTTAGTTGCGCCAGATCTGTTGCCTAATGAAGTTTTCGCTTGCAGAAGGATCTTTATTCATTAAAATATTTCCCTTCGAGTGTTAATTTCCCATACGAAATTCATTAGTTAATTAAGAAACTTGGTTAATTACTTGCACGTTGACTGAACTATGGTGCATCGTATGCATACTTATTTTATATCAAATTACAATGGATCTAAACTTTCATCCGTGCTCTTTGCCCTCATTAAAATTTTCACCGTTATCTTTTTCTGTATGAATGGATTTTTCAATCCTAAAGATTGGTTTATGGCAGCAAAATTTAATATATTAAATCTTTACTGGTACTTGGGATTCCACTTGAGCCTTTAATGTAGCAGTTTCCCGTTGCTTTTCACATTTTTTTATACGATAAGTTGTATTTACAATTTGAGATAGGTTATATTATTCTATTCTATCGCCCTTTTTGCCACGTGAATTCAACAAGAGCAAAGACAGCGTGATTTTTTAACACCGCGAATCGTACTTGGGAAATTCGGTGTGGCATACATGGCAGTTGCCACTTTGCCAAGAGGGCCGTCTATAACTATATTGTGGCTGTGCTCCAAGAGGTCTAATTTGTTTCTACAGTCACGTCCATGTATAATTTTACTGTAAAGAGTCGTAACATTTATTAAGCGAATTATAGTCCTGGCTGCGGAATATAAGGGGTTAGACAAAAATGAAGCAGGACAAAGAAGCTTTTACTGCAATGATCGCCAACATTGGGGGGACCTGACACTGCACCTGAAGAAATAGAAGATATTGTTTTATCGGATCGGCCCGGGATTTTAAAAAATATATATTTATTCAAGTTTCTCCATAAATTATCAGGTAGCCTGATATATTGACTTCCTTAGCTGGTTTTGTTGTATGATAATTATGCTTTCGTATTTTAAGGTACCGCTGGATTAAGTTCTCATAGCAGATGTCGTCATAAGAGTATAAGAAAGACAAAGGTGATTTACGAAAATATATTCTCGATCGTATATGATATATCACCACCAAATAGATTACCACAGTTAATTTGAAATGAAAACGATCATTACCGTATTTAATAAACTTTTTAATAGAAAAATATTCTTCCTCATATTTTAATAGATCTGATGATCATCATGTCTCGTGTGATTATGAGGTCCAATCGTCCCTCCATCTTTTAGGCGGTCTTCCAGGTGGGCGGTGTCCGGAGGGGATTTCATAAGTGGCTCTATATGCGAGTCTATCACTATCCATTCGGACTACATGGTCCCTCCAGTATCATCTTATGGATCTACTCCACCGAACGATATCCTCTTTTTCGAAAGTTTTTCTTGTGTCTGCGTTGCGGACATGATCTCGGAGAGTTTTTCCACTAATTGATCTTGGGACCTTCATCTCAGATGTTCTTAGTAGATCCTTGGTTCCCACAATGTCGACTCGCGTCTCTACAGCGTACGTCATGGTAAGTCACACGCATGTTTTATAAATTCTAACCTTGCTATCAATACGCATGTGCTTGTTCTTCCAGACCAGATTCTTCAGGCAACCTGACACGGCCGAGGCTTTACTGACTTGTTCTCGTACTTCAGTATAAAGGTCATCATGGCTGCAGATCTGTACTCCCAAATATTTGAAACTCATTACTTGCGCCACAGATATATCATCAACAGTCAGCTTACATCTTGTAATTGTCTAGATATAGTGATTTTGTTTTGCTGACTGATATAGCCATTTTTAACCTTTGTGATACTGTGTGGAATTTTTACAACATTATTTACAAGTCATCTTCAGACTCCGCTATTAATAGGGCATCGTATGCAAGCAAATGACGTTCACAGTTGTACTGCCCATTTTATAACCTAGTCCTAAGCCAGCTACCTCTTCTATGATTTCATCGTAATAGAAAAATCAAATAAATTAAAAGAATAAGAAGCACTGGAAATTAAAAGAAAATGTTTTTAATATTCAATTGAATCCAACCAATAGTAAGAATGTATACCTATTTCCAATCATTTCACATTACTATATAACCAATCAATTTCTCGAAAGTGTTACCCTTTCCCTTATATTACTCAATATATAAGTATATAACAATAATAGATTTGCGAAAAGACTATTACAATAGTTGTCATCTTAAGAAGTATATGGAAGGTATTGAAAACGGTCAGAGTAAAAAATGATTAGCAAAAGTGTAGTTTTAATTTGAAACCACTAAGGTTGCTCCTGAAATAATGTTAGCCGAGTCTTTAGTCTTATATTTCGTCGCCGATCTGTGACTACGGAATAGATTAAGAAACAGCAATATCTAGCCGTCGCGGAGCATTGTATTTAATATTACGTTTTGATGTTGTTAATTGGATTTTAAGTGTAAGTGTATAATTTACAAACGGTTCCTTCTCAAATTACGACCGATTATCGCTTCTATGTAACTTTATCTCGTTATTCAAATAAGGGTCTTTTCCGTTTCCGCGCACGGCCTTTCCGAGTTTCGCAGGTCAAGTGAGGGGTATATTTACTCTTCCCTGAGGAGTAAAACATTTATTAAACATTCCAAAGTATAACTTTGCTTTCCTTCTAAAGGAGTGTATATAATTTATTTACTCAACAATAATTTTATTTTGGTTCTGAATTCGAGAAATGTGTTGAAATGAAATATTTTAATTATTTTTTTCATTAATTTAGCATCTACGTATTTTGAACCGAAACATACGAAATAAACAAAGAAAAAAAAATGAAAAATAATTGTGTTTTATCTCGAATGAGGTCAATTGTAAATAATTCATTGCCTGCAATTTGAAGTCTTTTATCGAAGTTATACTAATTTTGGCGCGTTTAGTAGAGGGTAAATTTGAGAGTTGCGCGGGCACCCCGTTACGGAAGTGCGACATGATGAAGTAAGTCATCAATGATAAATAACGGCCGGACATTTCACGCCTGCCAACTCACGAATTGCGAAAACATGTCATGAAACGAGACATGAATGTAACAAGTCGTAAAACAGTGTAATATAGTACCAACAAACTGTCACATTTTCGTGGGGTAATTTCGAATATACTCGTATATACAATATTATTTGTAGACGCTTTTTAACAAGAAGAATGAACGTGTATTTTTTTTTGTTTTGTTACGCCAAAGATTCTTGTGTGTGTTCACACATGTTTTTTTATGGCATTCTAATTATAACTAACTAACTAACTAACTAACTAACCATCACGCCGTCTCCCCAAAAGGGTAGGCAGAAAGAATGGACTGCCACACTTTAATCGATGCGGCACTCCATCCTTCTCTTTTCGCCATCGCGAGAGACGCGGTGTGATGGGTTGCGAACCTCATAGCCACCAAAAGGCATCTCCCGTGCACACTTCGATCGTTCAACGTCTACTTTGTTAATCATACATTTGATAATGCCTAAGCAAGGTGAAAGAAAACATATAATTTAATTTGTATTAATTATTTAATATGGAGTTTTACATCTTTATTCAAGAAACAATAAAAAATTCGAGAGGCCTTAATTTGGTAATTTTTATTGATAAAAAAATCCTCAATTCTAATTATAAGGATTTTTTTAATGTTTCCTGTCCACAAGTGTTCTAATTATCTACGACTTTGCATAGATTATAATTTTGAAGCTTTCAATTATTTCCATAAAAAAGTTTTATGAGATTGAAGCTTTCAATTATTTCTATAAAAAAGTTTTATGATATTGAGGATTAATTAATTTCACTAAGTGTTATCTTAATCCACTCATTAAAATCTTTTGTTATAAGCCTTTTTGAAAATCCGATCCCAATCAATTTTGCGTTATGTTAATCCATCGACTTTAAAGATTTATAATTTATGTTGTACATCTAATTAATTAATAATCTATTAAAATTATCATAACTACGTTTATCCTGAGCGATATAAAGAGAGTACCCGCGTACTCTTCTTACCTGATGTGATTCCAGTATCCGTCAGCAAACACAATCTTTAACGTATATTTCATCCTTTCATTTGATCGTTTCGTGTTCGAACTATTCGAGTAACCATATCAAATATTTTTTCGTACATTATCGGTATGCCAAGTCTCGTCTTACATTAAAAAATCATACTTACTTACTTCCTACAGCCATATAACTCTTTAAGAGTTTTAGCCTCCTTCGTGATTTTCTGCGCCCTTTGCTCCCAGCAGTCCGATTCGCCAAACCTAGCCAGATCAACCATTAGGCGCTGTCTTAGCCTTTCTAAAGGTCTTACTCCTGTCGGCTTTGACGCAGCATGTTAAAAGTAAAATTATTCCAAGAATCTGGGACCAAGTTTTATTATTTTATTTACGAATTTTTCTCTTATCAATAAGGTTTGTTTAAATCTGCAGTGCGGGTGACTGATTTGTTTATTACAGATTTAGCTGGCCCAGGCATTCATTATTACCCGGTAATTGACGTCTGTATGTTATGTTATTTTATCAAAGGAATTCTTTGTTATACAGTCATGCGATATAGCTTAATCTTGTGCATGGGTAAAAAACTTTCATATGTGGAGTGTATCGGTACATAAAACATAAATATATTATAACTAACGCGTTTGATTTTCGCTATATTTGATAATGCTTTGGACAGGCAAAACATGCCATTCGCGTAAATTATAATAAAACTTTTTGAAATCAGACGTTTTCATTTGTATTAATTATTAATATATACGATCATATAAATGCCTTCCTAATAGGCTGTTGTCATGATAATACATTTTATTTTATTTACTCTTCAATGTTTTTATTTTTATGTATTCGTTTTAAGGTAGGTGAAAAATATACAGCTGGTATAACCAAAGCAAGGGTCCTTGATCTAGGAACAATCTATTTTTTGTGTCCATATAATCGATATTTTTACAAGTTTTCTAACGAAGACAAACAACACGCTCGGAAGCTTTCCATTCATTCGTACGTGCAATAAGGTATTTTTTAAAGACTAGTTGACAAGCAATGTTCGCGTCTTTTCTTACTATGCTTTTGAATATTTTACATCGCTCTGCGACTTATATAAGAGACTCCAGCGTCCCTAGTAGGTTGAAAGTCCGGAGGAAGCGATAAAGCGAAAAATTGTAAAACATCTAAGGATTTTCGAAACATTTGTGTAATCAAATGGTTCGCTCAAAGGTTTAACAGATGTATTCATACAAGTTGTCATGGTGATCGTCAGTGCTATGAACAAATCCCACTCGTGAAATCATAACTTTTTAAAACTATCATTACCTTTCTTTTTAGAAAACAAAATTCCAGTTTACACCCTACAGTTTCAAAATTTTTATCAATTATATTGAGGTAACGAACGTGCAAATGGCAGTGGATCAGTCACACTCTGAGACGGAACCCAGCCTGCATCGCTCAGGGCGCACTAGACTGGTCCCCTATGGGGGGAAAGAAAAGCGAGGCAGACCTAGAGCCACCTGGAGAAGAATCCTGCAGGACGAGGTTAAGGCAGCAGGCCTCACTTGGGATGATGTTGAGCATCAGGCATGCGATAGAGTCGGGTGGAGAAGATTCCTTGAGGCCCTATTATTATTATTATTATTATTATTTTGTTGAAAAAACTCCTTACATCATTACAGCGCAAGCCAAATCGATGTAAAGGGTGAAATAAAAGAATATCAAAGGAAATATACATAGAACCATATGAATAGGAAAAACCAGTTATCTGCTTGCTGCCTTTATCATAAGGGCATTTACGAATTCGCCATAATTGCATCCAAAGAGGTCTATCTCTTTTGCAACCTCATTTAAGAGACGAATCGCCTTCAATACAGGAGAACTTCGAAGGGCCTCTGTGCGGCAATTTGGGGCATAAAATAATATATGCCCCCTTGCTCTGCTATAACTATGGGGAACGTACAGATTTAGCTCTCTCAGCACTCCTGGATTGAAAACACCTCCGGATAACAGTTTAAAAAAATGCTTTCCCAGAAAGATCATTCTACGAGCTTCAAGAGTGTTGAAACCCAACACTCCTGAGAGAAACAGTGAGGGGTACATAAAAGGATAACAGTTATACTCCCTATGCACCACGGAGGTGTGACAGGACAAAAATAAGAAGAAGGAGAAGAACGAATGTGTAATTTATAATTCCATTTTGAACTTAAGTTACTGTTGAATGTCTATGAAAACTGTTTCAAAGATTTTCGTTTAATATGAGGAAGGTAAATGTTCGCTCCAATAACGACCTTCCTCTGCAACCTTAGCAGGCGTAGAGCAATTGGTACGTCGCCCTATATGTTATCATAATATTTCGTGTAAATATATTACTCGTATATATTTAATACGTCATTTGAAAGTTAATAGATCCTTTTCCCGCCCCTATTTGATGACATGAATTTGACTTCACTTGCATTACTATTGTAGCCTAATATAAATTTTACGACTATATATGTGTCACCTTAATCTCTGAGCATTGTTATACCTAACAACAACAACTACAAACCATTACGCCGTTTCCCCGTAGGTGTAGGCTGAGAGAATGGACCGCCATACTATATCCTGACACACCTCTCTAGCTTTCTCCACATTTAACAGCGAGTCATACACGCACGTCGATTCTTCCGACTTCTAACATGACCAACCTTAAAAAATTGATTAATTTGGTCATGCCATTTTTTCCTCGGTCTGCCTCGACTCCGTACTCCATTTACATCATTAATGTATACTTTCTTAACCATTCTTTCTCCATCCATGGGCTCCATATGTCCGAACCAACGCAGCGATCCTTTCATAATTTTGTTCATAATACCTTCTTCCGCTTTACAATCCTTTCTTATATTTGAGATTCTGTCGTATATCGTTCTACCACACATACGTCTTAGGGACCTCATGTCTACCGCATTTATTCTGCTCTTATCCTTTTTCTGCCAGTTCCATGCTTCGCTTCCATACATTAGGGTTGGGACCAGAACTCTATTTTGAACGACCGTTTTCGCTTTCATTGATAAATTCTTGTTTCCAATTTTTAAAGCTCCATTCACTTTGTTACCAGCACCAACCCTTCTTTCGACGTCTTTATCCGTTCGGCCATCCGCTGTGAACATGCTACCTAAATACACAAATTCACTCACCTGCTCCAAATTCTCTTTTCTTTCACACTTATGTTACAAACTGTCATTTGCTCTTCACTTTCAAAAACCATCACCTTTGACTTTCCGACATTCATCATTATACATCATTATTATTATCATCGTTGTTATTCCTATGCTTTGAAATCTTGAGATCATTGGAAAAACATAACAACAATCTAACTTTTACTACATCATTCTCTAAAACATATGCAATGACAGAAATTTGAACCTTGGTGTATTCCATCAGATGCCTCAAACCTGTGTTGATTTTTATTCTCCTTTTTGGTGTGTTCCCAACTTAAAATAATATTTTTACTGAATCTTCAAACTTAATTTTCCATTAGCGAGGCACGTTGATAGAATTGCATCCCCAGTCTTGAACTCTGCCGTCGCTACATCTCAAGATTTCATCGTTTCCATAATTCAATTGATTCTTATCTACCGCAGTTTTTCTCCAGAACTCCTGTTTCCGGTACTTACGGTTACATTGATTTGAAATCTCAAGATTTTCTGGTATGAAAAGATTTCAAAGTGAGTTTCTCAATATTTATTTCAGTTATTGGATATGAAAACGCCTGCATATTTTCTGTAGAGCCCTGCACTTAGACCACTACCTACCAAGAGCGCACGTTCAACTATCCCCTTCCGTAGTATTTTCTATGTCGTTTTTATTCACATTTAAAAATAGTAAGTTATGCTACCCTCTGGGTTGTAGTGGATATATAAATGATTGAATGGAGAAAACCGTTGAGCTATTTCACAAGTATTTGCAAATACAAAATGGAATTGAATTAATAACTAGATGCATTTTTGTGTTTGCTTGTCTTTTTTCAAAATTTTGTATATAGAGGTACTCAAACTGATTTGCATTGAGTTAACGGTAATTTAGAAATATAATTGGTTATTTATAATGTATTCGCCATCATTTTGTGTTGTGGATTCACGTTTAAATAATTTTTTGTTAACATTTTATTTTCACAACACTTTATTGCACATTTTACAAACATGTTTCAGAACACAGAAACTTTTCCTCAGTGTAGAAATTTTAATTTGTATCTCACAATGTATGTTTTATCAAAAGTTTTTTGACAATAAAATGTTTTAAACTATAATACATAAAAAATAAAGTTAAATATCTTTCAAATAACCTCAATAATAATATTATGCATCTTCAACGATTAAAAAAACACACTTCAAAGGACTTAAAGTCTAATATAATATAAAGAATGAAATAAATCATTCTAACTAAATTACAAATAATCCTACCCCTAGACTTTACTTCCCCTACCCCCTCATTTCGTAAGTAGCAATTTTATTTCATTATACTGGTGTTCTTGTACCGACCCTTATGCGGAAGCGAAGCATGGAACTGGCCAAAAAATAATGAAAGTAGAATAAATGCAGTAGAAATGATATCTCACAGACGAATGTTTGCATGTTCTGTGTATGATAGAGTGTCGAATGAAAATAATAGAAGTGAATGGGGTGTGAATGATGGTGTTATGAACAAAATAATGAAAGGATAATTAAGATGGTTTGGACTTATGGAAAGGATGAATGAAGAAAGATTGTTAAAAAAGTATATGTTTACGATGTAAATGGAACTAAAAATAGAAAAAAACCGAGGAAAACATGGCACAATAAAATAAATCAAATATTGAATCTCGGCCACGCAAGGAATCCGAAAAATCGATGCGCGTGCATCGATTTTTCGAGCAAATACGAGTATGCCATTATTTCTGCTACCCTTTCGGAGAGATGGCGTGATGGTTAGTTAGTTAGTTTTTACTGTTAAAAATTCTACACTGCGCGCAGTTCTACACTGCGTCTGAGTAGGTGCCTGTGTCCCGAAACATGTTTGTGAAATGTGCAAAAAAGTGTCGTAAAAATAGTATGTTTCCAAAAGTTATTCAAATGTAATGGTTAAACTAAAGTTTAATACAGTCAACGATTTCAAGATATTGTTTAATTTTGGTTTAGTTAATCTTCACAGCTCAGAAATGTATGTAGAAAAGTCTATTTCTCAGCGTATTTGTACGCGAATTACCTAGATACACTGTGTTCCCTGGCGTAACAGATTCCGGATAAAGTTACAAACATTTTCATTCTGCCAGGTAATCCTTTCTCCGACGACGTTGTTTAATCTACGTTCCTCTATTGACTCGACATCTCACATTGCGTCTTTCTGTTTTTACATTATGTTTTTAGCTTTTCGTCTGATTCTCGTTTGGTGCTCATTTCACATGGCGCTCCTTGTAAAGAGATCCTTCGTTTTGTTTCACGCCGCATTACTCTAAGTGATCGACCTCATTACATTACATTAATTACATTTTAACATAAGATATTCTCTTGAAATTATCTCAACCGTATTTTATTTAATCGTCATCGTTTATTCAAAGATATTTTTTATTAATAAAAATACTCTTCTTCTATTTCCTCTATTTATTCTTCTTTCTTTCTTTTCGTATTACATACTCGTAAAAAGGGAAAATTAAACTTTTTTTGTTCGTGACAATCCGTTACACCTTGACCGATAATTTATAGGTTTTATTAAAATTTAGAAAACATAGTGTAGGCGAATTACAAGTCTTTGATGTGTAGAATATATGAGGTATACAAGGCAAACGATTTAATGATGAATGTCGGAAAGTCAAAGGTAATTTAAAATAATATTTTTACTGATAGTTTTTAAAAGGGAATAAGAAATGACAGTTTGTAAAATAAGTGTGAATGAAGAGAATATCGAGCAGGTGTCTAAGTTTAGGTATTTAGGTAGCATGTTCACAGAGGATGGTCGAACGGACAGTGACGTCGAAAGAAGGATTGGTGCGGGCAACACGAGCCTTAAAAACTGTTATTTGAAACAAAATTTTATCAATGAAAGCAAAGATGGCCGTTCGCAATGAAGTTCTATTATAGTTCCAACCCTAATGTATGGAAGCGAAGCATGAATAATGAGTTAGACAGTCGTTTTAAACCATAATGAGTAATGGAAAAACAATAAAAAAAATGTATCTTTATGAAGTAATTAAATAAAATTATAAAACAAAGTATATTTATTTTGAAGTGTATATATATAATAATCACCAAGAGATGTTAAATTTTATGTGCAATTGAAGATTTTTTATATTCTTACGATATATTAGGTCCTTTGCCGTACTGGCAACTTTGATCTCAAATATCTTCTCTTTGGTTAGGAATTCCGAATTCAAATTTATACAGCTATTTACTCAAGTATTTGTGTTTAAAATATTATAATTCATTTGTTTTTTCCTCAATTGTTTTTTTTCTTTGCGTCACTCAGTTTACAAAATGGAAAACTTGAAATATCGCGTTATTTACGAGTACGAGTTCCACCGTGGCACCAGTGCTGCAGAAACGGCTCGAAGGATTAATGATGTGTATGGCGACGGTGCCGCAAAAGAAAACACAGTGGGTTTTTGGTTCCAACGTTTTCGTTCTGGAAATTTCGACCTGCAGAACAAGCCCCGTGGACGGCCGGAGACCAAAGTTGATAATGAAGAATTGAAGGCTATTGTGGAAGCGATCCATCGCAAACCACGTCCGAGTTAGCTGCAGGCTGCGGTGTTAGTGATAAAACTGTTTTAATCCACTTGAAGCAAATTGGGAAGGTGAAAAAGCTTGAAAGGTGGGTACCTCACGAATTGAGTGAAGCAAATCAACAAACGCGCGTTGACTGCTGCGTTGCATTACTCAACCGGCACAATAATGAAGGGATTTTTGAATCGAATCATTACCTGTGATGAAAAGTGGATCCTGTATGATAATCGGAAGCGCTCATCGCAATAGCTGAACCCTGCCGAACCAGCCAAACCATGCCCCAAACGAAAATTGACTCCAAAAAAGTTACTTGTGAGCGTTTGGTGGACTAGTGCTGGTGTCGTTCACTACAGCTTTCTTAAATCTGGCCAGACGATTACGGTAGATGTCTATTGTCAGCAACTGCAAACCATGATGGAAAAGCTAGCTGGTAAACAACCGAGGCTGGTTAATCGCTCTAGGCCACTGCTGCTTCATGATAACGCTAGACCACACACTGCACAACAGACGGCTACCAAATTAGAAGAGCTTCAATTGGAATGTCTAAGACATCCACCGTACTCTCCGGACCTTGCCCCAACAGATTACTATTTTTTTCGAAATTTGGATAACTTCTTGTAAGGGAAAAAATTCAACTCCGATGGGGCAGTCCAAACCGACTTCAAAGATTTTATTGATTCCCGTCCGAATGTTTTTTTTAGTAAAGGGATCGATGAACTACCTATGAGATGGCAAAAGTGCATAGATAGCAATGGTACGTACTTTGATTATATAAATATATTATATTTAAAAAAAATCAACTTTATGTTCCTCCCATACAAAACGCCAATTTCATATGTAAGGACCTAATATTTAAGTCTAATATTGTTGATTGTTTCTTGAACAATCATGTAAATCTCTATATTAAATAATTAATACCAATGAAAACGTCAGTTTTCTAGAAGTTTTATTATATTTTATGGGAATGACATGTCTCGCCTTTCTAAGGCATTATAATGCCTTAGAAGGGCGAAACATGTCATTCCCATAAAATATAATAAAACTTCTAGAAAACTGACGTTTTCATTCGTATTAATTATCTAATATTGTTTGTTAAGTTTCAATCCTAGCGACTGATTTGCAGTCTAATTAATATCTTTGCTGGTTCTAGGGATTTCACTCGGTCTATTTTTTAATATGGTAGTTTCCCGTTGCTTTCACATTCTAAATTTTGCAGGTCTAATAATTAGAAGTTTTAAAATATAAAACAAGCGTCATTATGGTACTTCCGCTTTCGGTTGGCGGTTCCGCTGTTCTATAATGGACACCGTCGGGGTGGAAGGAGCCCTCTACTCCCGCCGTTAGGGCACGCATGTAATATTAAAACATCATATTTCCAGGCAGGAACAGTAACTAGGTTAAGCCTCGCACGATGCCTTATACAAAATGTAAAACATTGTTAGTTTACATGGTTTTTCAAAGAGAATAACGTTTAAAAGGCAAATTTTAATTGAATACATTACTAAATTATACTTTCATCAACCCAGAACCATCAAAACTGTAAGCAACGCGAAGACGTGTAGGATTTGTATGTAATTTTATTTTCCAGATCGTTTGCAATTACATTATAAGAATTTATAAGATAAGCATAAAAAAAACATTAAGATTAAGAATTAGAAGGATCAACTGAGGCAACTTTAACACCGGCACCGATTAAGCAATTCGACAACTTTTGACTACTGCCAAAATGTCCACTTGAACATCTTTTGACCATCAATTAAAAAGTTTATGTAACCCTGACAAAGCTCTTGCGGGTGCGAAACCGATTGGCTCGTTATAACATATCTGTTTCAGTTACTAATGTAAGATTCGATATGTTTTACGCTTAGGTGTCGGTGAAATTGGGTGAAAACATAATAATTAATAATCAGATTCCTTCTTTTACTCCTTTCTCCCCTAATACTTTTAATCTCCCAAGCTCCTATTCTCAATCATATGCAAATTAATCATTTATTAATTTCTATATGAAATACGTCTTTTAAAAAGTGTATGTTTTTTCCAAATTAAATTTTTACATTATCATTTTATTACATTATCATTTTATTATGTATTATTATTGTTTAATATTATTTATTTGTCCTAACTGATTAAAAATAGTTATTAGTACTTATAGCAATTAGCCCAGGTTAATTTTTTAAATGTAAATGTATTATTCCTTTGTATCGTATCGATTTTTAAATGTGTTTTTTATTAGTCTTTCTTTGTTAAGTTTTTATTATATATTTACACCTGAAGATGGAGGTATCCTCCGAAAGATGTCGTGTTTTTTAATATTTTGTGGATGGAACAACGTTATTTTCAATTTCCAAACGCTTATGTATGTTAGGACAGAGCAGTATGGCGGTCCATCATCTCTGTCTCTGCTCTGCTGGTTAGTTAATTAGTTAATATATTTCACTTTTTATGCTTATCGTAATGTTGATTTCTCATTCTCTGTCGTTCAAAATAATTTGAAAAACGGTTTCCTGGTATTTTCATTATTTCTATCAAAAAACGATTTAGATTAAATAAAATTGAAGGGTGGTTTATATTCTTCTTGGAAGCCTTATCTCCAAAGTCATGAACTTTGTAATTTAAACGAGGCTCGCATAATTTTAGAGGGGCACCATGACAACGCGGCGGGTTCGACTATGTACTTACACAGATGCGATGGAAATTCAAGTGTTTAATGAATAGACATACGATATTATTTGTGAATTTCTGGTTTACTCAACGGATATAATTGGTTTACAGGGTTGATGAAATATTATCAAAGATTTGCCTCGGGGCATATTGATCGTTTGCACGCCCATCGGCAATGCGATGGTTCCGCTATAATTTTATCTTATTTTATTTTCTTCTCTTCCCAAATCATCCAGCGCTTCTTAATTCCCGTGAAGATAATTTGATATTTTTATAAACTAACTAACTAACTAACCATCACGCCGTCTCCCCGAAGGGGTAGGCAGAAAAAATGGACTGCCACACTTTTCTTTCCTGACATAAGAAAAAAAAAAATAATATAATATAATATATATATATATATATATATATATATATATATATATATATATATATATATATATATATATATATACATGACGTTATCGCCATATTTGTTGGACCTTGTTTCATAATTGGTGCTTTGCGGTAACCATTATTACTCCTTACAGGTTCATCTGAAATCATTCAAACAATAATGTATTGTTTTAATAGTTAATCAAGTGCCTGATCGAAGCCATTTTTGACGATTTTTTGTGAATTAAAACACTTTTTCCACTTTTGAGTTTATTTTTCTCGACATGTTTCGAAAACTTACACCTTCATCATCGGGAGAACGATATCAACAGTTTTTTTTCGTTCTCCCGATGATCAATGTATAAACCTTCGAAACATGTCGAGTAAAATAAACTCAAAAGTGGAAAAATCAATGTTTTAATTCATAAAAATTCGTCATAATGCAATTCCACACTGTTAACGCCTTAAGCTTAAATAAACAAAATGCTGGCCTCTGATTATTTACAAGGAAAAATACAACAGTAAATTGTTTATAAAAACATAATATTAAAATTAAAGTAATATACGAGTATATATATTTATTATTTGAATGATTTAAGATGAACCTGTAAGAAATTATAATGGTGACCGCACTATGGAACAGTGTCCAATAGATATAGTGATAACTTCATATATAATTTATATATTTTTTCAAATCTTGGTCAAATCAAGTTAAAACGTAATATTATAATTTAAAATACTAGTTTTTTTCATACCTCTGACTGCCCCTTACCCCTTAATAGGCTACTCTTATAAGGAATCAAAGTTTTGGATATTAGGTAGGCTGTTTTTATTTTGCTTTATAAAAACAAAACCATCATGGCACAAACGAAATGGATACATTCAGTATATTCACTTGGGAGTTAACCAGATCAGTGTGGTCAATAGTAAGGTGAAACAACATTACCTGCAGGGATTTATTTCTATTTTATTGACGGCTTTTGAGAAAAGAAAGTAGTTTCAAAGTCGAGATCGGACAAGAATGGCCTCCGTAAACTCAAAGCTCCTGGCTGAATCGAATCTTCCCGACCTCTCTTGTTACGAGACGTCTCCGCTTTCTTTTGGAGTGCATTTTCTCTACATATATTGTGCTTTTTTCACCTTTTGTTGGCGCTCTCCACTTGTCAAAGCACCATTTGCTTCAATGAAACATTTACCCAGAAATATTCCAGCAGCTCTTTACGGAAGAATTTTCGATTGAAAAAAAATTAAGGCCTATTCTTGTGCTAGAACAAATATTTCTCACTAATTTATTGTTTCTTGAACAATAGTGTAAAACTCCATATAAAATAATTAATACGAATGAAAACGTCAGTTTTTTAGAAGTTTTATTATATTTTATGGGAATTTCATGTTTCGCCCTTCTAAGGCATTTGTGACATTTGATAATGCTTTATAAGGGCGAAACATGTCATTCCCATAAAATATAATAAAACTTCTAGAAAACTGACGTTTTCATTCGTATTAATACTAAAATCATAAACTCACTAAAATCATTATTTTACTTAGATTTTTAGATGCATCTCCTATTTTAATTATGTTTTGTTTTTATGAAGTTGAATGAAAACTATATCCGTTGCAAGTCCAAAAGGTTCTCTTTCGCTGAAAGTTTGACAGATGAATAACAAAATTAAGTTATCGTGAATAGTTTTCGAAGCTCACTGAACCAGCGTTTTCGTGTTTAATTAATTTTCCTTCAAAATAATTAGTTTCGGTGAATTATGTGCTGTGCGAAGAGTGTTTATTTAGTTATCATCGATTACTGTCTTGCAAGCTTTTGTGTTTGATGTCGAATTTTCTTTATAGAAGATGTAGATATAATTTATTATATCTCTAATTATTTCTAACCTGTATTTAAAGGATATATTTGCGTTGTTAATGTTTATTTGCGTTGCTTATGATTTTATTGCTATGTTACTTACAAATGATCACTAGGCAAGTTTAATTTAATTGATTTTGAGGTTTGAGTAGGCCTTATTGTAAATGATGACTAGGTTATATAGTTAAAATGGTGATGTTTCAGGGGAAATAACACTAAGGTTCAAACCTGAACATGACCAGATTGCTTATTCTTTATAATGTGTTTTTTTTAAAGCAATTCTCTACAAACATTAGAAATTGTATAATAAATTCTAATACCTTCTTCCTCAGACCTATGTGGTCTGTTCTCCAGAGTGCAGCTCCTCCTGTGAGGTAGACTACCAGCTGTCCTTCCATCTTTTAGGAGGTCTTCCACGAGGACAAGTACCATAATGTTGATTATGCAATGTGATATAGGGGAGTCTAGTGTCTCGTCTCCCCGAAAGAATAGGCTGTCACACTTTTACTGATGCGGCACACCATCCTTCTCTTTTCGCTCCGCGGGAGACGCGGTGTAATGGGTTGCGCACCTCATCGCCACCAATAGATATCTCCCGCGCACACTTCGATCGTCCAACACCCACAAAATAAATCTAAAACAAAAAATATAAAATACAATGGATATAAAATAAAATAACAAAATAAAAATAATTTAACACATATAACATCGTTTTAGATGGTGCACATATTGTCTATTTAATTTATGTTCCACGTATCCACCGTTTTTTTTAATTTAGCACATAATGTAATAACACATCATGTTTTTTCGAGGTTGCACATGTTGACATGGATGATCCGACGTTAAGAGTTGCCTTTGATTGTAATGCAACACTGAATTTTCCAATCAGCTACACAAAAATGACTCGGATGAACCCTGTTATACGCTTCCTGGCTGTGGTCCCCCGCAACATACGTGTAATAGGAGTGGTTCTTCTCTCCTTTCGTTTCTTGTTGGTTTCACTTTACCCGCACCGCATCCGCAACAGCCAAGGAAAATGAAAAACTAAAGAGCTTGAAATTCTCGAATCAAGTATAAAGTAAGTGTTTCATTGTAGAATACTGTGCGCTCTAACAGGAATCTCAGTGTACTACGACTGAACTTCCATTTCAATATCTTAAGAATGTCTTTATGCCGAACAATGTAAGTGGAATATCTACAATTCTGCGAATATTTTCAACAGCTACGATTTATTTCGGTTTTCATGCTTCGAGTCTGATTCTATGGAGAATTTAATATCATAACCTTGGTGAAGGTGTTTTCATCTATGTTAAATATGTTTTTACCATTATGCTTTTATTATGGTGATAGTTCATTAATTTTCTTCTATATTCGCTATCACGTTGTGGATTCACATTTGAATATATATATTTTTTTTTAACAATTTATTTTCACATTTTTGCACTTAATTCTGACATGTTTCGGCCATAGATGCCCTTCCTCAGTGTAAATTTCTACACTTAGGAAAACATGATAGGTTAGCAACACTTTTTATTGTCACGTGAATTCTATACCAAACCAAAGACAGCGTGACAATCACACTGCAATCGTTCGGTGTGATTTGATTACCTCACGTTAAAGGTTTTACAAAAATTCTTTCTTAAATATCAGTGCTAGCATAACTCGCAAACTTGCACCTTGTGGCTGGCGCGAATAATCCACTGATGTAAATATTGTCAGCATCCCTATTTACGCGCTATTTTTAAGATGGTGTGAACAATTGAATTGTGGTGAAAGTATATCTTAATGATTTGAACCGAGTATCAAATAGAGTAAAACTTCGCACGATCTAATATATAAATTTTCGAGAGCCGACCATCTACAGAGTCGGAAAATCGCCATTTGTTCCCATGATACGCTTTAAGAATCTTATTGTTGAATCATAATAGAAGAGTGTAAATCTAGGTAAATATGTGATGGTTTGTTCGTTATTGCTTTGAAAAATATTATCTAATTTATGAAACATTATTTATCTAACGTTGAATACAATAATAATAAGTATAAAAAAAACTTGCGAAATAGAGAATATCGTTCGGTGGAGTAGATCCAGAATAAGATACTGGAGGGATAATGTAGCCGGAATGGATAGTAAAATACTTTCATATACAGGCGCTTACAAAATCCCCTCCCGACACCGTTCACCTGGATGTTCACCTAAGAGATGGAGCGACAGGTGAACCTCATCGTCCAAGAGACACGATTTCTGTGCCACAGATCGTTTGATCTATCAAAAGAAGAAGAAGACAATGCTATTTCTTGCTACTTTCAATCGTGCTAAGCTACAAATCATTGGAGAGAAGAAGGAATATTCACTTGGCAGTTCACATCTTTCATCTGATTGTCGGTGATATACAAAACTCGGATGTCCTGAGTGATGTAGGTCTATTTGTCCCTGATAATTACCTTCGTCAAAGACAGCACAGATTTTTTATTTGCCGCGCTGCAGAACCAACCTGCCAATGGTTATGCCTGCGGGTAGGACAATCTTATTGCTTAATCGGGTCGCTTCGGAGGTCGACATATTTCGTGATAGTGTGAGTTGCCTCAGGGATGCAATACCAATGTTATGATTCTTTCTAATTCTTAATCTTAATGTTTTTTTTATGCTTCTCTTATAAATTCTTATAATGTAATTGCAAGCGATATGGAATTATATGTCTGTAATGTTCATGATTTTTATTCATATAAATGAAATAAATTAAATGAAATCCGATTAAGTTCAGTTTCTAAATCCCTATTTGTGTGCTTAAGGGTGTATTCTGTTCTAAAGCCATGAATTTTAGGTACTTTTTGAAGTGCCATAAAAAAAGGCAAACAATATTTTTAGCATGCATTTTTTAACAGATATTTATTAATATTAATATTTCAAGAATACATAAAATAAAATAAAAAGTGAAAAAAATTTTAACTCAAAAAGTTATCAGCCGATGAAGTGGGGGTCTCAAAAAAATAGCGTGCAACTGTAACCGCGATTCCAACCCTCAAAGCAATCTGATTTTTTTTAAAAGGATTATTAATCCAGATTAATGCCGCTATCGTATGAACTAAAAGAGTAGAAAAATATTGTTTTTTCACAAAACGGCAGCTAACTAAAAAAATATATACTTTTTTTACTACTTTTTTTGAGTTTTCCGAATTCAAATTTGGGGCTGAGGTTAGTTCATACGATAGGTAAGTGTATAGAGAAGATTCACGCCAAATTTCAAGTAAATCGGTTGAGTAGAACTTTAGAAATCGTGGCTACCGTTTTAAAAAATACAGTTTCGATAAAAAGGCGTTTAAAGTTCCGCGTAAAGTTTCGCGGAGTCTAAGTGAAAAAGTGATATTTTATACTTACAGTTATTCAATCCGCCATTCCTGCTGCATACATGGGACCTTCCTCGACTTCGAAAAAAGCATTTTCCGCGTTTCTCTCTTCATTTTTAATACATTATCATTCAGAGAAGGATTTTCGATTTTCGATCACAGGTAGACGAATAGTCCCTAATGTATTTTGTCCAATGGTTCCGGCCGAGCCGGTTTGGATGCCAGGTCACTAAAACAGTTTTGTCTCCGAAAATAATTTGAATTTTGAAAAATCCTCTTAAAGACACATTTTTAAAGGATTAAGCTTTGAAAATATGAAGAAAAAAATATAACGATTTTTACAAATTTCTAATCCAGAATACCCCCTTAAGAGGTGTTAAGAGTATTTTTTTAATATGCCTTAAATGTCAAAAGATTATAGCAATTTAATTAGAGCGTTCTTGTTTATTTATATGAAAATAATAAGTGTAGAATAAACCGCTTGTAATCTTTGCATATTATAAAGCCGGTGGCTTGTTATTGTTTGTCCGATATTGGCGACAGTGTAGCAATATGTTAATCTATATCAGCCTGGGAGGGCGGCGTCCAGGAGCCAATGGGGCGAGGAGGTGTCCCACGCAATAAGGAGGAGCTGTATTAGAGCGCTTGTCACTTGGAATTTATTGGGAATACATTTGCATACTTTTGCATTAATTATTTTAGACCAAAACAACTTATTGCATATTAATTATGTTAAAAAAAATATTTTTCCACGTGATAAACTCGCTGATCGCAAGAAATATTTTCTTACGTCCTTTCTGGCGTTGGCGTTGGCGTTGACAATGAATTGATTATTTATCATATTTTCATTACAACAACAAGCTCAAACCATCACGCCATATCTCTGGAGGGATAGATAGAGAGAATAGATCGCCCAATTATTCTCCGTATCATTTGCAAGTAAGCTTTATATATCGCTGATATGGCGCTACAAGGGGCATATTTCTCATCTTTCTCTTGTTTTTTTGGTAGAGGTTTGGCCGAATTTGTTATAATAACACCATACATGGAGGCACCTTCTTTGGCCACTACTTTATGACACCTCTCTAGCATCCTCCACATTCATATAGCGAGTCATACACTCACGTCGATTATTCCGACTTCTTACATGGCCGACCTTTAAAATTTGATTGTTTTGGTCTCGTCTTGTTTTCGTCGGTTGACTCCGTATTAAATTCGCATCGTTAACGTATATTTACGATGCATATGTTCAAACCAACGCAGCGATCCTTTTATAATTTTGTTCATAATACTTACTTCCGCTCTACGTTCCTTCCTGATATTGGCGTTTAATATTCTATCATACTTCGTTTTACCACACTTGAGTCTAAGGAATTTCATCTCAACCGCATGTATTTTGCTTTCATGCTTCTTATTTTCATTACATTAAATAATCTTTAACTTTCCAACTCTCTCCGTTGCGGGAACGACACTCCGAAACAGAGTGAGAAATTCTGAATTAAGGAAGATTTGCGATGTCGTAGATGTTGTGCGATGGGGAAGAATGAGAAGACGTTAACGGAGAGATCGTGTGGAGAGAGCCTAAAAGAGTGATAAGGAAGGCGCCAATTAAAGTACTAACGGGCAATCAACCATCATGAGATAGGGGAAATAAATCAATTATGGGACTAGATATAATATACTCATAAATCCAACTAAACACCAATTTACCCTACCGCTAAATTTAATTTTTCCCCCTTCACTTTTTCACTCGTCATTTTGTATATAAGTACTAACTCTCTTTCATTTAACTGTTAAAATTCATACACTGAAGAAGAGAAGTTTGTGTCCCGAAACATGTTTGTGAAAGGTGCAAAAAAGTTTTGTGAAAATATAATGTTTTCAAAAAGTTATTCAAATCATAAACATTTATAATCATATTTACATGGGTTGTTTGATGTGTCAAATCGAATTAGTTCCATGGTGCATGGATACCTATGACTTTGGAATGCGAGACGAGCTGCAGAATCCAGGGGGTGACTTTCCCCCAAAAGTCGAAGAGAATGCTCATGGTGAGGTTGTAGGCCTCGGAGCTGGGCTCGTGGCTGGCAAAGCTCTGCTCCAGGTAGACGGTCCACAGTTGGCACAGGATGAAGACGTAATAATAATAAGGTCGATGTTGAACTATGAAATGTGAATCTACAATACAAAGTGATGGCGAATAAAGAAGAGATATATGTATATCTTGTACTAAGCAATACTGGAACCTCGAGTCCCGAAATACGCTAGCCTTGAGAATATTATATCGTTGTAAATAGTACAGAAGGCCGCTTTAATCCCTTTTCCACGAATTGTTATTATCTATTTATACGATTTACTGACGTTGACATTATTCCATGCCTTCTCTCCGCCCATCACTGCCCATCGGAATTTTATATTAATGTGTGGTAGGGGAAAAAGGTTGACAGGTTGAAAGCCTTATATGCGAATTTCGTGTTCTTCTCTTTTTAGACTTTGGGTTTGTTCCTGTTGTCAGACAGGCCTCTCTTGGGAGGTTGACTCTCAGCTATCTCTCCACCTCATTGCCGGACTTCCGGGGGGACGGTAGCCAACAAGAATCTGATGTGCCACAACGTGTGGGATAATGGATGTATCCATCCTCTGCACGTGCGCATTGCAATGTCTTAAGCATTATCTTCTCCATCTGACAATATCTTCTGCCATGCAGATTTCGCGGACAGTCGTGTTCCTCGCCCTATCTCGGAGAGTCTTTCCTGCTACTGTCATTAGCGTCCGCATCTCTGGCACCCGCAATTTAGTATTCGTACTTGTGGTATCCTCTCTGGTCTCAATGCCATATGTCACTATAGGCCTTCAGCAAGTTTTCTTTATTCTAACCATACTGTCTCTTATTCTTCCATATGGTCTCTTTGAGACAAACTGATACCGCCGAAGCTTTGTTGATTTGTCCTGTTATTTGGCTGACAAAGTCATTTTGACTGAACAGTCCCACTTCCAGATACCTAATTTCGTAACATGTTCAAGCATTCTGTCATTTACGGATAACCTGCATCCCAAGGGTTCTTTTGAGAATGACATGGTTTTTGCTTTCTTAACTGAGATCACGATATTTTTGTTTAGTAATATCTGAATTCTGTGAAATCTATTTTAGTTTGCTGATTCAATTAAATTTAATTTACAAATGTCACATATCAGTATAACACGTTAGTTTATAAATACGAAAGCAATTTTAAAATTAGAAAGTCTATTTTAAGATTGCCGAATAATAAAATGAATGACATGTTGAGTTTACACATTCCATACAAGATCCAATCGGTAAAATTAATATATTCGAAATTCAATGTATCATATTGAATTTCGAATATATCAAGTATTAAATGAACATACCATATATATAAATCCATTGGAAGCGACAATATATTATTCTTCTCGTAGTTGCATCCGGGTGTGAAATTTGGTCTCTGATGCAATAATCCTCCCCCTTCGATGCAGTTATTCCATCGTTTTCTTGGTCTGCTTCTTGCCTCTTTTAACCTGACACCGAAATGGTCATATTCTTTGAAGCAATATTTGTTTTCAACAACCTCCTTGTTCGTAATTCTTTAATCTTAAAAGCATCCCAGACCTTCCCAGCATCCCAGCTTTCTATTTTCTTATCAACAAACAAATCGATCTGATTCTAACTCGACATTTTCTAGTAGCTTCCATGTGCACATAGTATCAGCGACTTTGACTTTTCCGGATCGACAAGCAAATCCGCGCCAAGCCACCAACTCTATCGAAAGTTAGCATAAGGCTATAGTCGCTAGGTCAGGGAGCGCATTTCTTGTTTGCACTATCCTCCTCTTGCCACTTTTCATCGGGGATTATTGGCTTGTTTCATGGTTACCAGAATTAAGTCTTCCGTTTTAAGTTCCGATTAAAACAACGTCGTCTTTATTCCATACCCATTTGTATATCGTAATGACATCGGGGGATAATACCGCAAAATCTTCTATTTGTAATTATTTAGGTCATTACCATGACCTAAATAGAAGATTGAAGGGTAAGACCCAGAAAAATGCGAAGGATTTCATGTTAATGAACAAGTTAATACAAATATATGGATCATTACGAAGGTTTGGACACGTGGAATGAATGAATGGAGAGAAAAAAATAGTAAAGATAGTACATATGTTTGATGTGTTTTTGGGTAACACCGTGTGATAACTCCTTCTCGACCGACGTTTCGGAGATCGTTGCAGTCTCCATTTTCAGGGTAAACCCAGGGATTACCCTGAAGATGGAGACTGCAACGATCTCCGAAACGTCGGTCGAGAAGGAGTTATCACACGGTGTTACCCAAAAACACACCAAACATATTGCAGCCAACCGTGAAAAGGTAGTACATGTTAACGAGAAACTGAACTAGAGATATACGAAGACCGAGGAAAACGTGGAACGATCAAATTAATCAAATATTTAAAGTCAATCACGCGAGGAAATCAACGTGCGTGCATGACAAAACGTATGAATGTTGAGGAAGCGAAAAAAATATAAGGAAAAATCAGTGTTGTCTGATTTTAAGACGGCCTGAGATTTAGAGACGGCCTGATTTTAAGTTAGTTTTTTATGAGTGTCCTTTGCTAAGGGAGACAGTTGCAAATGGATTATTGAGGTGTAATACTTGCTGTATGTGGGTGGTTCTTTAGATTTTATATTATTTATTTATAGATATTCATGTAAACATAATTCCACGTCTCTCCTTAGCACGCCACTCTAAACAGCGATCGAACGGTAACGTTAATGTGATTTGACGTTTTTGACTCAAAGTACGTCCCGTGGTGTGTATACAAATAAACATACAGAATATCTTTAGCAAATTTAATGGTGAACAGGACCCACACTTATAAACAGATAAATACTATTTTGTAAGCCTTTTTACGGCAAAGAGAATATTTCAAATGGAATATTATTGGAAGTTTTTGGTGTTGAGATAAAAACCATTATTATACGTAGAAAAAAAATCCTATAACCATTAATCGATGTAATCCATATAAAATGTATTTAATGTGTTAGAAAAACGTATGTGAACATGTCCGAAACATTATATATACCCAATAAACATGATTATTTTCCTATATGTTTTGTGTTTTTCCCACCAATCGCGCTATTTATAAAGGAAATAAATAAATATTAGGGACACCTTTCATAATATATTTGTCTGCTAATGTTATCTTTATATCTCATAATAATATCAAATAAGATTTTTCTTATCATATTTTCGTATCTTGACAGATCTTTATGACTTTTTCTGACTAACTGTCGCTTTCAAATACGCCTCTCCATCTCGGCCATGCGTAGCTCGGAACGATTTATTCGCTGTTGTTACGGAGGCAAAACAATCCTGCTTTTGCCGTCTCTACGAAATCCTTCGATTTTCAAAGTATTTATTGCATAAGTTGTACTTTGGCCACTTAGCGCATTTTCTAAAAAAGGCACTAACTAATCACCTCTCTCCGAAGAGGTAGGCAGGAAAGAAAAAATGGAAGAATGAACGTCGTACTAATCTATCCTGACATACTTTATTTAAAAAAAAAAGATTAACATTAAGGATTTAAATCAATTTTAGGACATTTAAAAACTTTCTTTAATCCACTATTTAATAAAAATATATTAAAAAAACACGACATGTTTCGGGGGATACCTCCATCTTCAGGTGTGAAAATATAATAAAAACTAAACTTTCTTTGAAGAAGAACATATGTAATTAAATTTTTTTAAAGTTGGTGTTGTATATGCAAAGTATATAAAGAAAAAGAGACAAATAATTATAATACTTTATAGGAGCACATTCCCCTTAAGGGCTCAATCTACATCTTTGTGCATCTGAATGGTGCATAGTACCATTATATACTAGAGCAGTGCTCCGCAACTTATGTACCGCGGCACACCGGTGTGCCGTGAGCCGGATGCAGGTGTGCCGCGGTCAAATACATAATGAAAAAAAAAATGTTGTAGTCGGAAGTCGTGAATTGCGAAAGATTCTACTCTTTCGTAAATCAGCCCAGGAGACGTTGGTTAGCTTTTTTTTATTTTTGCTTTTTTTTTAGCTCATTTAGTGAAATATAATGGGATATTTTTTGTTGGCGACCTTTTTTTAGGCCATTCGTGAAAAATCGAACATTCGATTTTCCCGAATGAGCTAAAAAAAAGTCACCAATCTGCTGAGTAGATTAACGCCCACGCCCATACCGACTTTTAGCTTTAGGTGTGCCGCGGAATTCTAGGAAGAGCTTATGTGTGCCGTAGGTGAGAAAAGGTTGCGGAGCACTGTACTAGAGTACAAAAGTACCGACCATGCACCATTTTACCATCAACATGTTTGTATCACATTTTACGCCGATAACACATCTGTTTGAGTTCTTTTTAAACGAATCTGAGTTTCCCGCGTTTAAGAACACGATGATTCACTGTCTTTCGGCTGCCCCGCCGAGACACCGTGGACGGCTAAACAAATTAAAGCCATAACGCACCACAGGCAATCCTTTACCTTCGCCAACACGGTCAACTGATTTATAGCAAAACGATAAAACGTCTCGTAAAAGCGTTAAAGTGTAACGCAATTCCTTTCAACTGCGTTTGCGGTGGACGATTGGTATTCATTACGTGTGTTCCAATTTTTTTGGAATTATTTTTCGATGTTAATGCAAGCGAAAATTGTCACTCACAATGTAATTCTGGTGCCAATCCTTGTGTATAAAAGCGAGGCATGGTTCTGCCAGAAAAAGGATGAGATCAGAATAAATCGGTTGAGCCTAGATCCGTTAGACGTACGTGTGATAAAACGTTGTATGACATAGAATTACAATTGTAATTTCAATAAAAACGATTGTAGATCGAATGAAAGTATTATGAAGAATATCTGCGCTGCTTTGGACATACGGTACTGATGGATGAAGTAAGAATAGTTCATAAAGTATACCTGTCATCTCAAATATTAAATGTCGACCACGCGAGGAGTCGGATAAATCGACGTGCGTACATGACACGATCTATGAATGTAGGGCAAGAAGGTTGCGGTAACGAGAGAAGTATGTCCGGATGGAACAATGTGGCGGTGCATTTTTTCTGCTAACCCGTTCGTGGAGATGGCGTGATGGTTATTTAGTTAGCTAGATTTTCTTTTTTTTTATCTACCCGAAGAAGTACGCCGAAATAATGGACCGCCACACTGTTATTTCGTGACATACTTCTCTCGCCTCTTCAGCATTCATACTCACCCCTCACGCGTACTTTTTGATGAGATGTAGAGTTCAGAAATAGGGGTGTAATTTGAAGAGCAAACATTTAATATACTGCCCTAGTATTTACGTTTGTATTGTCCTTTATTAATTAACTTACCCCGCGACATTTATTATTCAATTTTGATTTTGTGCTCAATTTTCATTCTGATCGGCGCGGTGGGGCGGTGAAGTAATCATGTCCACAAATGCGCAAATATTTGTACAATAATCCAATAGGCCGACGTTCACCTGTTAAATGAAATTCCATTTTCCTATCGGTACCATTATGCAATAAAATCAGATCGAAATGAAAGCAAAATTTTCTTTTGAAAAAAATTAAATGAAACTTTGTTTTTCGTCGGTTGCTAAAACTAAAAGTTATAACAGGTGCCACGATTTTAAATTGTTTTGGAAAAATTCAAACAATTTGTCTTTTGTATTTTGGTGTACACGCGTATTTGTGTCATATTGAAATTAAAATGTTGTGTCATTTGTTTTTTGAATCTATAACAATACTTATAGACAAATACTGGATTTTACCCATTGCGAGTTAATCATTATTAAGGATTAATTGTATCTCAATAGGGACGAAGATATAAATTGTTTTTATTTGGAAACAGAATATAGTGGCCGAGGCGTTTACAGGACTTATGACCTGTCGTTGGTTGGGTTAAGCGATCGCTTTATGTTCATATATTCAAATTGTCATTTGAACAAATGAACATTTTATTTTTATATCTGTCTACGTATAAACGATAAAATATTTATAATAACATCAAAACAGTGAAAACGTATTTTGTGTTACAAATAACTATCATTGTGGTTATATATTTTAAATTTATAGATATAAATTAATACTTTGTATTTAATCACAGAACCTATGGTGATTATAATTGATGCCAACTTGTTTCGATTGTACCCAAGATACATCAAGGCGCTATAAGAACTGCCCCGTTATGTTCAGTTCTTATATCGCTGTTTCTTAAAAAATTTAACCCTTATACCGCTAAGTAAACGTTACTCTTTGTATCATCCCTACGTGGCACATTCTTCATCGTCATATTATTTCTTACAAACCAAATCATTATAGCATTAATAAATATACCAGTATCTTAGAATCGATAAACATTCATTTGAGATCCCGATTGAGCGCACGACGTGTTAAGGTCCATTTACACTGGACAATCATCAGCCGATACCGACACGTCATGAAAAAAATAGCCTTGAATCTCACCGACTCGTTATCTCAAATGCTATAATAAAATCGCTGTCAGGGGTTGCCGAAGAAAGCACCTACCTACATAAAATTGACACTTAATAAAAATGATCAATGATCATGTTTCCTACAGTATTACAATTCTTTTTCAGAATACCATTTAAATTAGCCGTGGAGAAGGCGATTATCCCGAAATTCAAATATACTATGAACGGAATCGGCATTAATTAAAAGTAACAAGACACTATAAAAATAAACAAAACGATTATTTGCTCAACGCAAACGCGTGACGTGTCGGTATCGGCTGATGACTGTCCAGTGTAAATGGACTTTTAATCTGACTAAAGTCAGTTGTAACGGGTAAAGAGTTAATTAATAACTTTTGAGCTCCGCGGTGGAAGTTAACGCGATAACTCTAACAAGTGAAACACACAAGTCTAGTTTCATCTCTTTAACCTTTAAATGCATTCTGTTGCATATCTGCAACAATTTATTTAAGCGCTTATAACTCTGTATACATGCAATAAATGAACTCCAATGCATAGTGTTGCGTAAGTGTAACATTACCATCGTGTTTATAAATTATTCGAGTAGATGTCTCTGTGAGCAAGAAATTGACATTTCAATAAATAAAAAAAACGTTGGGTGCAGATGTGTCACATTTCTGAGAGTTTCAACATTTATATACAATGGTGCTACTGGATATAAAATTTATATACTCCATAAAGGTGAGCCTACCATTGTTTATTAATTTTTGATTTATATTTTTTGTAATAATTGCATATCTGATATATATTTTTTGTAATAAATCATATCTGCCACAAGCCATTTTTTATGAATAAAATCCACAAATAAATTTAATTTTTTTTTAAATTTTTTTTCCCGTCATTTTCAACATAATTTTTATTATAAAAATATTTTTACTTTTGAATTTGGAAAAACCATGCATTTAAAGGTTAAGGTATTTACGTGAAAATAAGAATAAAATCACGATTTGGAACAGTGTACCCACCCCCTGGCGCACAAAATATCTGAATCTGAATGCATCACTTGCGAAGCGCAACATCATAAAAGGGATCGTCTTTCAGCTGAGTAGAGTACATCGCTGGTGGGGCTACATTCCCTTGTCGAGTGCGAGTGGTGGCGTGAAGTTAAATTGCTGGCATACACCGCGTGCATTGTTATATATGCTCGCTTTATAT
Source organism: Lepidostoma basale (assembly GCA_022606425.2). NCBI lineage: Eukaryota > Metazoa > Arthropoda > Insecta > Trichoptera > Lepidostomatidae > Lepidostoma > Lepidostoma basale. The sequence goes on along the minus strand of JAHDVF020000738.1, from coordinate 20,671 downwards.
CCAGCAGGGTATTCACAAAGGCAATGTGGCGCACATTTTAAATCTCAAGTTCTGGAATTTATGTCTGAAAGGATTTGATTTCATGTATATTGAAATAGCGCACAGACTGCGCTATATCGTGAAAATGCTTATTTTTAGTATTCACAAGAGCCTAAAAAATCATTAATGTGTATGAGTATATATTTTATTATAGTTTATAGGAATGACAAATTTCGCCTTTCTATAGCATTAACAAATGACTAACTAACTAACGAACTAACCATCACGCCATTCCCCCGGAGGAGGAGGCAGAGAGGGTGGATCGCCACAATGCTCTGTCCTGGCATACCTCTCGGGATTTCTCTACATTCATACATCGTACCAAGCACGCACGTCGTTTATTCCGACTTCGAATGTGACCGCCTTTTAGTAATTGATTAATTTGGTCATGCCATGTTTCGCTCAGTCGTCCTCGGCTTCTTCTTCCACTCACGCTGCTTACGTACAACTTTTCAAATCAAATCAGTTTATTTCATCAACAGACATTACAAAATTTATTTTTAAGACATCTTTTTAACCATTCTACTCTCATCCATTCGTTCCATATGTCCAAACCATCTCAGGGATTATTTTTTAATTTTATCCATTATGCAGTCATTAGCCTTACATTTATTTCTTATTTCATCGTTCGGTATTCTATCATACAACGTTTTCCCGCACATTATTCTTAGTGATCTCATGTTGCCATTAACAAATGTTTCTCATATTGCCATTAACAAATGTTTTTTTTATTAATACCTTAAAAAGGCGAAATACGTCATTCCTATAAACTATAATATAACTTCTAGGATACAGACGTTTTCATTCGTATTATTTATGCATTTCTATTGTTTTTATCATCTTGTTCTTCTAATTTTGTCCCGTTTCGGGACCTCGCTGTCACCTTCTACTCGTAGTTCAAGAAATATTATTTATAATGTAATATAAATAATATTTTACTGATAAGCTTTTAATTATGTACTTTTGAAAAATGCATGCTTCAATGAAAATTTTACTTGTATATATTCGCGAGGAGAGTTTTCTTCTTTCTCTATTTAGACATATTGTAAAATCACCGAAGATTGGGGAGAGACTTTATTTGAATTTTTTTAACGGTAACTTCATTTACTATTAAATTACATAAACTAAATGAAATGTTACATAAACTAAATTAAAACAAATTACATAAACTAAATTAAAATTACATAAACTAAATTACATAAACTAAATTAAACAATAAATGAAGTGGCCATTATGATGAGAGGGATATTAAAAGAAGGGTTGGGGCAGGCAAAAAAGTAAATGGTCCTGGTGAAAGTGAATGGTGTTCTTGTACCGACCCTTATATATGGAAGCGAAGCATGGAGCTGGCAAAAGAATAATGAAATTAGAATAAATGCAGTAGAAATGAGATCTCTTAGACGAATGTGTATATACTCTGTGTATGATAGTGTCGAATGAAAATATAAAAAGTGAATGCGGTGCAAATGCTGGGGTTATGAACAAAATAATGAAAGCATCATTAAGTTGGTTTGGACACATGAAGAGAAAGAATGGTAAAAAAGTATATGTTAACGATGTAAATGCAACTAGAAACACAGGAAGATCGTAGGAAAAGGTGGCACGATCAAATAAATCAAATATTGAATATCGGCCATGTGAGGAGTCAGAGAAATCGACGCCCGTGCATGAAATATATCAAGAAAGAAAAGTGTGGCTTCTGGGCTTCTATGGGAGTACCGCCACTGCCTCTAGTGATGCCGGTGGGGAGAGCAATGAAACTGATGAACATGATAGCTTCAGAGATCGAAGTCTTTCATATTCGTGAAAGTACGTTCAGAAGACAAATACTCTTGACTTTGGAGAGTATTATGTATTCCTAATTATCTCTCATGCGTCCCTGGTATTACATATATTTTATGTTTTACCTGTTCTCAATAGATGCCTTAAACTATCATTGTTGTTTGTAATATCATTTGAGAAAATCAACTGATTTGATTTGTTTTGAAAAGGTTGTCTTGATCTCTCCGGGCTATGTCCAAAATATTTCAGCACTCTCTGAGAGCACATCCGCGAGAGTCTTGCCTTGATACCCAGCTAGTCAATGATTGACCGGTTTGTTCTTCTTGCCGTCCAGGGTAATCAGAAATCGAGAGGCATGGCAGCAGATGGTGGAGGTCTACGTCAAAGAGTGGACGAATACAGGCTGATGATGATGAAAACGACACATTTGATATTTTCAGGACAACGTGTATTCATGTACTCGTATGTTACCCTCATTGCAATTTCACTTTGTAACCGGAGAACACACTCGTTTAAATTAAATGTACGTAAATTTGGGAAAATGTTCTATTACTGGCTTTGAAATCGATATGACCCAAACGCGGCCCATTGGGAAAATACGTCATAAATTATTAATCTACCTACTATCGGCACATCGCCTGTCCGTCAGTTCGACACATGTTTCAATACGTTCATAATATGGACATCTATTTGGAACAGTCGCTTTCCTTTCTTTTGGTAACAACCTTATCTTTACTTATACCATAATATTAAAGCTCAACGCTGTTACCAAAGTTCTTCAGTTTTTACTTCAGAGTGATCGAATTTCTCGAGGCGAGACGAAGTATAATAAAAGTTCATATTATCAACACAAACGGATCGAACAAAGATGAACGAGGCAAGGTTGTATAATACATATATACTCGTATTATATAAGCAAGATGGCGAATAATTTATATGGCAGAATGAACGCTATAGAAAATAGGATAAACTTTGTTCGTACTCAAACAAACCTGGTAAAGTATAGCCAAGGAGCGCATACATTTTTTGTACGCTTTAGATTTAGTGTACTGGTCTTCCATTCCTTGACAATAATGTAAGACTTTATCATAAACCTTAAATCCCCCCTCGCCCTCTTTCGGAGGGACACTGCGGGCCATACATTTAGCCCCATCATAAAACAACTACCAAATCACATCCAGCAATGTTTCCTACCGACGTAAGAGGAATAGCCATTAGAGCTGAACCTTTGTAAGCCAGAAGATCCAAGTCCAAGTCCAAGCATAGGAGGGGTATAAATAGGCATCACGAATTTGTTTAAACTCTCAAAGAATCGCGTGCATTCGAAAGCAAGCTAGAAATAAAATAAAACCGCTGATCATCCCAAAACAAATGACGCGGTGGAAACACATTTACAGGAATTCCAAGAGTTTCGGTATCTGAGCGAACACGACACCATAACATAATACATATTCAAATCGGCATTTTTCGTTTTTGTTCGGCGCCAAAAACCGCTTGGCTTCAAATTGCTAAGGCATGTTTAATAATCCCTTAAGCAAGAGAAAATATCATTCTCATAAAATATAATAAAACCTCTATAAAACAAACGTTCATATCCATATTAATTCTTCGTCAGCTTGTCTCCATCCACTGCTGGACGTAAGCCTCTCCACCCCCACGCCATCCCTCTTGGTCTCTTGCCAGTGTTCTCCAGGCCCTACCCGCTGTCCGCACAATATCTTCGCTCCACCTGGTAGGCTGTCTCCCGACACTTCTTCGGCCCAACCTCGGCCTCTCTTCATTAAACCTCTGGCTCCATCTTCCATCATTCCGTCGGCACACATGCCCAGCCCATTGCCACTTCATCCTTGGAATGCGAATCCCTATATCGGTGACCCTGGTGAGTTTTCTAATCTCCACTTGGGTATTTGGTCTCTAAGCGAAATACCCAACATGGATCTTTCCATGGCCCGTTGTCCTACTTTAATTTTGTTCCTTGCTTCTTTATAATATCTACTAACACATTTGTTAACATCCATGTCTCGCATCCATAGGTCATCATAGAAAACACACACTGCTCCAATACTTTTATTTTTAAATTTTTGGGCATGTCCGACTTGAAGATGTTTCCCAGCCTTGCGAATGTAGACCAACCGAGCTGTATTCTCCTATCAATCTCCTTGACTTAACTCCCTCTTCCAAAACCCAACAGATGACCAAGGTACTCATGTTCATCACCACTTCTAGATTTTTATAGGCGGGCCACACTGTGATAAACAAGCTGGTTTGAAACCAAAATTTGTATACTGAATGTTATTACTCAAACTTAAACCATGTTCTAGACGTAGTAAAAACGTCGATTTTAGTAAACCATGAGTTAAACCGCGGATGTTTCTGCATACGGTTATCCTTTCAACAAACATGGTACGTTTATCTCTCTTCCTCGCATTATTTTACCCGGCGTAGAATGAGATAGAAGCCCTATACAACCGATGTTTATCACAGTGTGGCCCGCCTTTTATTATCCATATTAATTAATTATTACTAATTATTACTTGTTAATAAATTGATGAATATTTTTAATTCTCTATCAATCAAGATTATTCCGGACTATAATAGTAATAATAGAACGCAATTGATACAAATAAAAACTTCTGTTTTCTAGAAGTTTTATTATATTTTAGTCATTTGAAGTCAACCTCTTTCATGTCTATATTTTGCCGAAGAATCTTGTTGGCGCTTATTATACAATAAAATGAAAATAACAGTTATTTATTTTCTTCTAAAAGTAACTGAAAGTAGATACTTATTTTAATTTTACACGAGCTTCTTGCTTCGTGATATTCTCATACGAGAGTGTGTAGAACTTATGTACGTTTACAAGTAATAACATCTGTTGATACGTTTTCTTTGAAATCGTATGGTTCCCTGCGAGCACAAGGTTCATGTTCAATGAAGCCCCTACAATATTCTCCTTTCTACTTTTCCAATCTTCTCTAGTTCGCAATTTCCTAGACCAGAGGTCGGCAAACTTGTTTGTCAAAGAGCCAAATATGTACATTACAACGATTTGAAAAAAAAATAAGAGCCAATTCTGTTTTTTTTATTTATTTAGCAAACATTTATTATAATTTCAGCACTTTATTAAATTACGGGTACTTACGCTGAATAAAACTTGATAACATATTTAATAAACATTTTATTCATTGATAAAAAAATAATATATAATTAAGGAATCCATAATGAGACATCTTATTCAAAAATCAAAACATAAGTTAGGTCATTCTACCTCCGTGGAACATGAAAACAAATATCTAGATCTATAACAAATACCTAGATCTGGGAAAAACATATAATATTGTGGACAAATACCTAGATCTGTGAAAAACAAATAATATTCAAAACCAATAATATTTTGGACAAATACCTAGATCTGTTAACCACTGTTAAAAATAAAATAATTACTATCGTACAATTATTAGTATTTGAATTGTAAGTATTACGTAATTATGATGTATTACCTATTAAAATATTAAGTTGAGATTTAATTATTTTATTACAAACAAATAAATAGGAAAAATGAGAGATTTCTTACAATCAAACTGATTGATCAGTTTTGTAAGATTTAAGTATCATAAAATATTGTACAAAAAAAAAATTGAAAAAACAGATTAAAAATAATATATATTAAATCATGACAATGACAATCATAATAAGTATTTAATGCGAACCATGCCCTTGCATCTCCTTGGAAAGTTTGAGTAAATCAGGTTTGTATGTTGTTGTTCTTAATTTTAGGCACGATTCCAGGTTATCAATAAGACGACTTCTCAGTTTACTCTTGATAAAGTTCATGCTTGATAAAGATTGTTCGCATGAATATGTAGAACTAACTAACTAACCATCACGCCATTTCCCCGGAGGGGTAGGCAGAGAGGATGGATCGCCACACTAGCCTATCCTGGCATACCTCTCGAGCTTCCTCTACATCCATACATCTTACCGTGCACGCACGTCGATTGTTCCGACTTCGAATGTGGCCGCCTTTTAGTAATTGATTAATTTGGTCATGTCATGTTTTCCTCGGTCGTCCTCGGCCTCTTTTCCCACTCACGCTGCTTGTGTACAACTTTTTAACCATTCTACTCTCATCCATTCGTTCCATATGTCCGAACCATCTCAGGGATCCTTTTTTAATTGTATTCATGATGCAGTCATCTGCCTTACATTTCTTTCTTATTTCATCGTTCGGTATTCTATCATACAACGTTTTCCCGCACATTCTTCTCAGTGATCTCATTTCTAAGGCGTTTATCCTGCTTTCATCCTTCTTTTGCCAGCTCCAAGCTTCACTTCCATACATGAGGGTTGGCACTAGAACTCCATTGTGTACTGCCATCTTTGCTTCTGTGGATATATTTCTATTTGCAGTAATGACTTTGAGTGCGCCATTTATTTTATTCCCAGCACCAACCCTCCTTTCGATGTTTTTCTCCATTTTTCCGTCCCTTGTAAACATGCTTCCCAGATACGTAAATTCAGGAACTTGCTCCAATTTCTCGCCCATCGCACTTATATCACAAATCGTCATACATTCTTCTTTCTCGAAAACCATCACTTTAGATTTAGACACATTCATCACCAAGTCACTCTTTTTGCATGCCTCATACATCCTTGACACGAAGACTTGCAAATTTTCTTTACTGTCAGCGATGTAGTATGTAGAACCGAAAAGGGAAATAACAGAAAAAGCGAGTTTTTTCAGCCGGTCATAAGAGTTGGGAATACTATTCCAAGCGTTGAATATGATCATGTCCTCCTTCTCTAGGTCTTTCAAGGTAGACCACTTGTGTTGTGAACTAAGCTCACATTTGTTCTTCTCCAATATTTCTAAATCAACACAAAGACCTTCAAATTTAGAGCTCCATATTTCCTTGTTTTTTAAATCCAGGTATTGTATTTCAAAGTCGTCAAAAACCAACGTCAATGCCAAAAGGAGAAAAATTCAAATCTGTTATCGAAGCATTAAGAGGATGTTTGACGAATGATAAGGTCGCTCTGCTGTTTTTAAATTCCTGAAACCTGCTGAAAAATGCTTCCCTCATATTTAAAATGGTTGTTTTGAAGTATTGCTTGGCAATGAAAGAATTATTTTCTTGGCGATGCTTCAGCAGACTCGGAAAGTGAAATAATGTTTCCCTTGCATAATCTTGAGCAAAGAGGGATAATTTGTTTTCAAATAATCGAATAAATTGTATTTGAATAAAGGCAGGCTCCGGAGCCGCACTTTGCCGACCTCTGCCCTAGACGTTTTGGCTAATTTACTGATAGAAGTTGATTTTGCAATTAAAATATATCGGCATACGTTTATACGTATATTTTCATAGTTAATGTACTTTATTATTTATCGAACTGGGAACGGGAGGTCGATATGTTATTCTGGAGTCGAGTTGAGTGCACAATCATTTTTAATCCAACAGATTAAGACTAACAAATTCATTTGGCATTTGATAATGCCTTAGTAAGGCGAAATTAATTCCATGGTTCGCAACCTATGACAACCTATATGTAAACGGCGTGAACGGAGCTAGAAATAGAGGAAGGCCGAGGAAAATATGGCACGATCAAATCAATAAAATATTGAATGTCGGTCACGTGAGAAGTCGGAGAAATCGACGTGCGTGCATGACAAGATGTTAGATGTAGAGGATGCGAAAGAAGTATGTCAGGACAGAACAGTGTGGCGTTCCATTCTTTTTGCCTACCCCTCCGGGGAGACGGCGTGATGGTTAGTTAGTTAGTTAAAGGCGGGCCACACCGTTTTAAACAAGCTCTCCACATCGGTCTTCACCGGAGGTTTAAAACTGTGTAGACACTTGTCTGAAACCAAAATTCGTTTGACCTTTAACAAACTTTGTGGACGGACGCGCGTTTAAACACGTTTTCCACGTGTGGAGAGCTTGTTTACAACAGTGTGTGGACGCTACACCAACCGTGGGCTCCACAGCTCTCCACCAAGGTCACCCCTGTGGAGAGTTTGTTTCAAGCAGTGTGGCACGGCCTTTAGTTAGCAACCTATGACACCGCGTCTCCCGCGGGGGCAAAAATAGAAGGATGGAATACCGCATCCGTAAAAGTGTTGCAGTCCATTCTTTCTGCCAACCCCTTCGGGGAGACTTCATGATGGTTAGTTAGTTAGTTAGATGGTTTTGACGACACATTCGTTGAATTTCCTGTGTCAATATATACCCCGACAACCACTAATCAAAGGTTATACGTGTCCGGTAAAGCTGATGGACCCCGTCCCTGCAAACTTAACCTTTGGAGAATTGCCAATTAGTGGTTTGATGCAAATAATCATATGCCGGAAGGATCACGTTCCAAACCAACGGGAATATCAACAAACTGCACTAATTATTTCAGTTTCAGCGTCACGTCACCAGGTTAGGTTAGGTATAGTAACCTGGCAATAGCTCATTTAAACACTATTTGGTACATTATTCAGCTCAGTAGGTTCATGGTTCCATTAAAGGAAACACGATTATAAATAAGAACAAATACCCATTTAATGCTACGGCTATCTGCACGAACAATACAAAATAAATATCTAAGTATGTGATACGTTATTTCTATTAATAAATGTGTGTTTAACACGGCTTTTCAATTTTTTTTTAAACTCCGTTTCATATTACCAATATATTTCTTCTTAACTCATTCCAAAATTCTTATTGAATATTTGGACATATTTGAACATCTACATGGTAAACTAATGAAATTACTGAAATCTCTTTGTGGATACTCATTTTAAATGATTGAATAAAACTCTGTTTTATAATATCTACTTACAATTTTGTCTTTACTTCGACAGAAATCGGTTTCGACAGGCAAAACTGAACGCTTTCGAAATAAAGACAAGAGTGGAAGTAGTTAGTAAAATACCCTATATTTATATAATATAGGGTATTTTTTTAGAGGTTTGGTTTTTAAACTGGCAACATTGTTTCTACAGACTGTCAATTTGACAGTTGACAATTGATTTATAGTCAGTACGTTTTGCCATTTCACCATGAATAGACCGACGTCAGAACAGCGCTTGCAAATTGTGCAAATTTATTTTGAAAATCATGGTTCGGTTCGTTAAATCGTGCACTAAGTCTATTACGTCCATCCGAGCAAGTTATTCAGAAGAATATGGATCGTTTTCGCACCACGTACACTCTAGTGGATAATACGCATCCACAAAGCCAAAATTTTCGAAAATTGGATTTCACGATTGCGCTTCATTTGAGCTAGCCGTGGCGCTCATATGCCCGAAATCATATTTAAACAATAATGCATAAATTTATCTACTAAATAAAGCCAATATCATAAAAATTAACATTATATTAATGTGTTTTTTTTTTTCATTTTTAATATGTATGGTATACCTCTAAAAAAACACCCTATTTACTCGTATGAATGAACTTGCCATATTTTCTCCAGATGTCCAAGTACGCTGTATGATCCAACCCAGGACACTGGCTAAATTCTTTAGAACGGATGTGCAATACGGACACGGTATAAGTAGTTGTGTTACTATACTCTGTAACATTTCATCGCAAATATCTTTCAAGCATATCGAGATGTTGGCGGAAGTATTCTGAGACTTTTGAAGACGGAAATAATACAAATTTGAAAGAGCAGAGACTCGGGAATGTTTTTTTTTTTTTTTTTAAACGGAAAATATGGATTCTTTCATGTGGTGTGAAATGCTTAATGTGGGAGAACGTTCGTAAATTATAGATAAGACATGTCGTGCACAATGAGTTAATGTAGAAAGCATCGGGTTCCTTAACGAGTTAATTTAAAGGGGTGTTAGAAGACGTCTAGACTCGGAAGCGTGCGTTCAGCACGTCAAAATGAGTTTTTAGAAAGGAGTCGGATATCTGAAATATACCCTGTTTATGTAACAAACAACTAACCATGTTCTTTTGACTGGGAGCACATTTTATATGTATAAGTATAAATTTTCCAAATTTTTATTAAAACAATTACGCTAAGCAGACAACATAATGACAGAAAGAAAACTAGACTGACAAAGTCTTCTGACTTAACATCTTCTTCATCTTCTTCTTCCTCTTAGTTTAGGTCGTGTGACCTGTTTGTGGCGGTGGGCTGTCGTGGGAGCTCTTCGGCAGCCTTCCTGATAATCTCATGCTGCTTGGATTTTTATCTTTAACAATTTTTGCAATTCTTGTATTCTCTATGTGGTCCACGTGGTGTCTCCAAAAGCGCCTTCTGCTTCTTTCCCATCTCACTAAGTCTTCAACACCACAGACAGACCTTATCGTTTCATTTCTAATCCGATCTCTGAGGGTTTTGCCTGCGATGGAGCGTAGGGTTCGCATTTCTGCTACTCTAAAAGTAGGTTCTTAGTTCTATTGGTATCGGGTCTGACCTCTATTCCATACGTCATGATGGGGTTAACATACGATGCGAAATATATTATTTTCTTCTTCGCCTCAATTTTCTCTCCTCTATTTCTTCCCATTGTGGTGGAAGGTTTGGCAGACTTTGTGTCATTTCCGGGGGCGCTGGGTGTTATAATTTCCGTAACACCACGCGTGGAAGCACGTTTCTTGCTTGCATTATATGAAAATAAAAATAAATCTTTTATAATGAGTATTTAGCTTTATTCCACTTGATTTTTAACTTCGACCGGTTTCGGACTTCTTGACCAGAAGATGGCAGCAAGATGGCACAAATTATAACGGATTTTTTAAATTATAGTTTTATTCTTATTTTATTAATTCACAAAAAACTTCTACCAAGAAATTTCAATTATCAACATTAATATAATAAATCTTTAATTTCTTCATGTTTTCGAGGCATGACGTGGCCAAACTGGCCTTTAAATAAAATATAATAAATACAATAGAAGAAATAGACGATATTATATTTAATATATGTAAAATCTTGATTTTACGCTAAATCCAATTTATTTTGGCGTTTTTTAATGAATAGACTTTACGCATAACTAGCTTGTCACCGGATTGTAAAATCGTTTAAATTATAGTAAATAAACTCGATGTTTAAATTAAAATGATTTTCTTAAGTGTACTCTGTTCAACTTAAGTTTATTTTTATTTCTTTATCAGACCATTGCAAGAGTTTTTAATTAGCGTCATGCTTAAATAAGTAGGTAAGGATTTATAATAGTCAACGTCGTAGTTAGCTTATATTTATTAAATGGAATATTACAGTTCTTGGATTTTATTCTAAAGTAATATAGTAATACACTTCTTCACAGTCGAGCGTCTCAAAGTGGAAACTGTCTCAAAAGCGGGGAAATAAAATTCTGTTAGCTTTGTGTAATGAAAAGTCTCTTAGAAGGTATTATTAGAAGGTATTATTTTTGTGTACTCTATAGACCTGTAATATAAATATTACTTTTATAAATGACTCAAAAAAATATTCGCCACATTCGTATTAATAATTTTATTGAATATTTTTTAGATAAATATTAATACTCACTCAAATCCAACACCACTACATTATAATATTTAATCAATATCCAAAACTATTCATCTTGAATTTATCTTCCTTACACTGAAATTCAGACTTCATGACAAAATATTATTATTACAGACGAAACAGGTTAATGTTTTAATACCTTGGTATGAATCACTTAATTTGTGGTTAGACATTTTTACCGACCGGTTTTGCTACAAGCTTCATCAGGGCGATATAATAACTCCGTTAATAAAGATGAAATATTATATTCTATAACTCTTGTATTTAATACAAAAATTTCTGACACGCCAGTAATCTATTGTATTGGAAACATATCTCCGATTTTATATTAAATATTTATATTGGCCAATTAAGTGTTTATAATTTAATTATTTCAATGGAGAAATACCGAATATGTATTCTATTTATTATGTTTTACGAATTTTTAAAAATAAAACACTGTTTTTTCCACTTTTGAGTTTATTTTTCTCGGCACGTTTCGACGGCTTACACCTTCATCATCGGAAGAACGATCTAAACTGTTTATATCGTTCTCCCGATGATGAAGGTGTAAGCCTTCGAAACGTGTCGAGAAAAATAAACTCAAAAGTGGAAAAAAAACAGTGTTTTAATTCATAAAAATTCGTCATTATGGAATTCCACAGTGTTAACGCCTTAAGTTTATCTAAAAAAAATATTATATTTTATTTAAAGATATAAGTATCAAGGTCGCCCCTGTAATATATAAGGTTGAGGAAGATAAATTGTGATGGTTTGGCCACGTCATGCTGCGAGAAGATGACCGACCCCATTGTATTTAGTCTGCTCTTCGAATCCCAATGGTCCAGAGGGGTTGAGGACGGCCTTTGGCGATATGGGGGTCATCTATAGAGGTCACTGTCTAGAAATGTGAACTCAACAGATAGCTGACCCAAGACAGAGCGTGTTGGGGGGCCGCCCCCAATTAAAGTGGGAAATGACAAAGAGAAAGAGAGATAATATATTTATTAGTAGCAATGTGTACTAGCTACACAGCATCGATAAGGGACGGTTAAATCGATAATGACAACTTACTCTTCCCTATTGTGACGTATATGAAATACGAATATTAAGATTTTCAGTTTCAATTAATCAAAAAATCACCTACATAGTTTTTACTTAATTGATAAACTTACGGCGTTAACACTGTGAAATTCCATAATGACGTTTTTTTTTATTAATTATTTTTTTTTGTTGTTTTCAGTTTGTTTTTTTCGAAATATTTCAAAGGTTTTACACATTCATCATCGGGAGAACGATATCAACTGGTTTATATTAAAGTTCTCCCATTATTTATAAACTGTTTTTTTTTTAATGATCAAAGTGTTAAAACCTTCGGAAAAATGACAAGAAAAATTAAGTCAAAAGTGGAAAAAACAGTGTTTTAATTTATAAAAACTTTTACCATTGGTAGCTTTCAAAAATTTCTTCCACCCCATTGAGCTTTTTTATAATGCTCATTTCGGGACATAATCCGATTATTCCACACCCCCGCACACCGTACAATGATGTTGTACCGAGATACACAGATAGACGGTTATTTGTTTGGTGCCACGGGCGGTGTAGGCGTATTGGGCATATTACATTTTCGATTCTGAATTGCTGACAATTGAATACAATTTTCAGAATTTTCAGATAATTTTCCGCCTGTGAAAATGACTTCTTAGAAATATTATAACATATATTTTAATAATATCTTATAGAATACCGAACGACGAAATAGGGAAGAAATGAAAGGCAGATGATATGCATCAAAAGTAAAATTAAAAAGGATCCCTGCGACGGTTTGGGCATATGGAACGAATGGATGGGAGAAGAATGGTTAAAATATTATATACAAGCAGTGTGAGTGGAAAGAGAAACCGTGGAATACCAAGGAAGCATGATATGAGCAATGGCAGAGTGATGAGAGTTCTGATTTTCATACCGAAGGTCCCGGGTTCGATTTCCAGCGATGGCAGTGTGATTGTCACACTGTTTTTGGTCTGGTGTAGAATTCATACAATATCGGCGACAGATAAGCAACCTATCACATGTTACAAGAATCAATATAACAATATCTAAAAACAAATTGTATGCAGTAATTGGGTTCAAACGATATAAATATAATATTTTTCAGACAAATGATTGGAGTTTATGATAGACAAATGTTCTGATTAACTTTAAATTCACATTTATCTGAAAGTTTTTGTCTGAAAATTTATACAAGTTTAGGGTGTTCTTTGCCGTACAAAGCAATATTTTCACAGTTTTAAGACAACCTATTTGTTAATAAACAAAACAAAATTAAGATAAAAGCTTCTCTTAACTTTAGTAGAACTTATATTTTACAATCGCTTAGTATATTATATTAACTCTAAAACACATAGTATTTAATATTAATGGAATGTCCGTTTTCTATAAATGTTATTATATTTATTATTTCTTGAACAAAATAATGTAAAGCTCCTCATTAAATAGTTAATACAAATGAAAACATATGTTTTCAATAAAAAAATATTATTGTATAGGAATAACATATGTTGCATCCTACTAAGACCCATCATTCACATAAAATAAAATAAAGCTTCTATAAAACACACGTTTTAATTCGTATTCATTAGTTTTCTAAGAGTTTATGGAAGCGACGTGATTCAAATTGCTGGCAATATGAAATGTTTGGCCCCTAGGCGAAACAATCACATCCATAAAATATATAATAAAAAAACTTGAAAACGAACGTTTTCTTGAATATTAGATACTTATCATGGAGTTTTACACCATTTTTCAAGATACAATCAAATATCGATGAGCATACATGCAAGTGTAGTTCCTGAAATTTATTATTCTTGAACAAATTAAATATAATAATTATTTTGCGAATAAATACTCCCTTATTTAGTTAATATAAATGAAAACGTCTTTTCTATGAGTTTTATTAAATTTAAATAGAGTGATTTTTTGCCCTTCTTAGGCATTACCAAATGTGTCTGTGATAGTACGGAGCACTGGAAATTAATTAAAGAAAAGTTTTTTTTTTTTGCGTAAGTTATCGAATATTAAATATTTCGCTGCGAATGTATCGATTTTATTTGTTTTATTTGCAACACAATGGTTAATTGTTCTCAAAGCTTCCTGCGTAACCCTTTTTCTCGCATGGTCTTCCCTGCTTCTCTTGAATATTTGATTGTGCAGTTGACTGCATTGGTAATTAAGTTCTATTGCGTTCTGAAATTGAATTCTCAGCATGTCTCATAATGTTGTTACGGCATAGCGCAACAAACTTCGTGTGACAAACTAGTCAATATAATTAAGATAATTGAGTACACCCCGAGTCGTCACGTGCGGTGCGGGGCGTAGGGGCGCAGAGGTTAACAGCGAGGCGCTTCTTGACATGTTTGTTTTTCATAACTTATGGTTTTGCGGCACAGGAACGTGGCGATCATTGCAGCCTTTGTGGATCCAGCGCGAGGCGTGCTCCGCCCCCGTTATTGACGCTTTCCATCAACGTTGTTGACTTCCTGACAATTTGTTTCACTGAGTGCATTAGGTACTTTGTTTGTCTGGCCGTGAAGCTTTGTTCAACAACGGAAAGAATGCCGTCACATATCATTTTCTATTATCGGTTTTTAGTGATTCGATATTCAGGTGAAGGTAGTCTTTCTTTGGTATTTCTTCTACGTCGATCGTGGCTTCCTATAATCTCAGTTACTACTCCTCTGCGTCCGTTTGCGATATTCATCAGAATGCAGTACATTCGAAATACTTTTCGGAAGTACTTTTCGCATTTACCATTTTATTATCCATTATCTCTAAGGATTGATTGTATCTCAAAAGAGACGAAGATGTAAATTGTTTTTTGGAAACAAATATGGTGGTCGAGGCGTTTACAGGACTTATGACCTGTCATTGGTTGGGTTAAGCGATCGCTTTATGTTAACAACATTCCCCATTGCGCCCTTCTTACGAACACACCACATCTGACAAATTTTTGGAAGTTGTATATATGCTACTATGTTGCACCACACTTCACATGTTATTAGTTCAATCTACACTAGCGCCATCTATTAAGAATAGATGTAAGCATTAAGCAGAAAATCTTTTATTAATGCAATATGAAAGGCTACATTTGCTAGACAACGCCAGGAGAATACTTCTCCAATTTTTATGCTTTTTAAACTTGAACCAGTTTTTGGTTTTTTAAAAATGATTAACCCGCAATGGGTAAAATCCAGTATTTGTCTACAAATATTGGTAAAATTTAAGAAAAAAAAATACATTATCTCATTTTGTACATACACACTTATTTTCACGCTTTAATTTCTTGGGAATCAATATCGAACATTACGAAACTGTACATAGCATACGTGTTAAAAAATATGTAACATTACTATTTAAAACTATTTACTTCGTTTTTTATAGCCTCAACAAGTAGTCGCTTGACATATCACAAATTAGTTTCCAATAATAATTTATTATACAGGGCTATTGGTTGTTGAATACATTCCTTCTAGGAGGTTGTAGGGGAAATTATTTCCGTTCAATTATGTCATGTAAGGCATTATGCAAAAGTGAACCATTTTTTGAGATAAAACAATTTGTACTACTTTTTGATAGTTTAAGACATATTTAGTTACGTAATTCAATATTTTGGTGATTTGCATAATTAGACGATTTTCTACTTACTTCCAGTGTAATGTTGATTTCTCTGTAATCTTAAAACCGATGTTTAGTTTAAATACCTCGTTTGAAAGTTAAAACTATGTAGATGTTTTTAAAATAATCTGCACGAAAAATGTATACGTGTTTTTTTTTTAAATCGTCTTTCCTTTGTAGTTTGTCAATAAAAATAATTAAAATGTATGATATTTCCGTCTGGTATTTCCTAATGTGGACAGACAGTTTCAGTTTTTGTATTGATAATAAATGCCTGTTATGTTCACTAATTACGAAAAAAATAAAAGTTTGATTATGACCAATAGTTATTTTTTAATTATTTTTTTAAAAACCCTGACCTCGATAAATTTGAAAGAAACTTAAATTCTTTTTATCTCAAAAATGATTCACTTTTGTATAATGCCTTACATGACATAATTCATCGTAAATAACCTCCCCTACAACCTTCTAGAAGGAATGTATTCAATAACCAATAACCCTGTATATGTCTGCGATTAATTGCTCCCTTATATTAGAGGGCACATTACACTTCAACGTGTATCACACGCAGTTAATTTGATTCCAGATAAACCACTATCCCTTATTTCATATCATCCGTAAAGGCTTATTGTGGTACATCTGGTTTCTGAAAATCCCAAAGTTATGTGATAATATCGATTGTGATATAAAGGACACGGGTATTGAATTGAACCATCGAACATATGTCCCATATTTCAAATTCCATTTCAATAATCACGCTTAATCGTGTAGCACCGTTTTCATCTTAAGGGGGTACTCCTTTGTTCAAAAATTATATTCATTTATCATCATATTCGCTAGTCTTCTAAAATAACAAATCTTATACATATATATATATATATATATATATATATATATATATATATATATATATATATATATATATATATATGCCTGCTATACTCTCTGCTGCTATATATATATATATATATATATATATATATATATATATATATATATATATATATATATATATATATATATATATATATATATATATATATATATATATATATATATATATATAACTAACAACAACTAACTAACTATTCAACCATCCACCGTCTCCCCGAAGAGGTAGGGATAAAGAATGGACTGCCACACTTTAATTTCCTGACATACCTGTATTTCTCAAATCGCTTCCTCAACATTCATACATCGTGTCATGCACGCGCGTCGATTTCTCTGACTCCTCACATGGCCGACATTCAATATTTGATTTATTTGATCGTGCCACGTTTCCTTGGTCTTCCTCTATTTCTGGTTCCATTCACATCATTAACATTTAATTTTTTTACCATTCTATCTTCATTCATTCTTCCCATATGTCCAAACCATCTTAATGATCCTTTCATTATTTTGTTCATGACACCATCATTCGCACCGCATTCACTTCTTATATTTTCATTCGACACTCTATCATACACAGAATATCCACACATTCATTAAGAGATCTCATTTCTACTGCATTTATTCTACTTTCATCATTCCTTTGCCAGTTCCATGCTTCGCTTCCATACATAGGGTCGGTGAAAGAACACCATTGTTACTGCCATTCTAACGCTTTTTTGGATAGGTTTTGTTTGCATTATTAACTTTAAGTGCACCATTCACTTTGTTGCCTGCCCCAACCCTTCTTTCAATATCCTCTCCACTCTCCCATCTCTTGTAAACATACTACCTAAATACACAAACTCAACTACTTGCTCCAAGTTTTCACCATTCACGCTAATGTTGCAGACTGTCGTGGTTTCTTCCTTTTCAAAAATCATTACCTTGGACTTATTAACATTCATCATCAGATCATTTCGCATGCATACCTCATACATACAATTCACCAGGACTTGTAGTTCATGTTCGTTGTCAGCAAGTAGGACAGCGTCATCCGCATACAAAAGACAGCTTACTGACACTCCGCTCATTTTGGCACCTACATCCAACCCTTTCAGCTCACTCATACAATTGTCCATATACAGATTAAATAACCACGGGGACATTACGCAACCTTGTTTGACACCTTTATTGATATCAAACCAGGCTGTAAGATCTCCATTTACTTTGACACTAGCAGTGCTTTCCGTGTATAGTGACTTAATGGCCGTGATCAGTTTTGTACTTATTCCATATTCAGACAATATTTTCCACAACTTTTCTCTATTAACGTAATCATATACTTTTTGTAAGTCGACAAATGCACAGAAAAGTTTGCGATTTTTGGCCAGAAACTTCTCTGTCAATGTACGAAGTCCAAAAATTTGATCCATACATCCTCTGCCATTCATAAAGGCACCTTGCACATCCCAAACTTTGTCACTCGTCAATTTTCTTACTCTTTCTATTAAAATTCTACCATAGACTTTACCAACGACACTCAAAAGACTAATAGCTCTGTGGTTTCCACATTCCATACGCGATCCTTTTCCTTTGTACAGGGGCATAATTACTGCTCTCCTCCAGTCTAGCGGCGTATATCCCTCCTCCAAGCACTGGTTAAATAACTTACATAACCATCTAGAAACCACTTCGCCACCGCTTTTAATAAAGTCTATGGCAATACAATCAAACCCAACAGCTTTTCCACTTTTCATTGCACTCACGGATCTTTTCATCTCATTCGTACTTATTTTTTCAATATTATCATTCATAGGTCCCACACTCGCACTAGCTGTCATATTTTCGATCACGCTTGTATCACCACCATACATCTCCTTAAAATATTCCATCCATCTTTCTTGTATGATCTTACTCTCCGTTAACATTCTTCCCTCGTTGTCTAAAATTGCTTTCACACATCCACTATCAGGAGGATTTCGGGCTTTTTTAACTTCTTTCCAAAACATTTTAAATTTGCTTGGAAGTTGTTTGTCATTTTGAGCCCTTCTTCCTCCTTCAGCTTTTCTTTCCGCGCTTTCACTACCGACTTCACTCTCTTCTTGCATACCTTATACAAATCTTTTGCTCTTCATACTTAACTCTGTCATTCTTATTTATCGACAACATATTCAACCAAGCATCTTTCTTCTCTTTAACAGCAATCTTTACGTCATCATTCCACCATGCATCCCCTTTCCTTCTTCCTTGTACACACACACCACACGATTCTTTCGCTGATTCACACAAACTCTCCTTCAAGTATTTCCAGGTCTCGTCAATACTCAACTCACTTACATCCTGCTCACTCAATCTATCTTTCACTTTTCTTACGAAATTATTTCTTACGTCATTGTTTTGCAGTTTTTCAACTTTGATTCTAGTCGGTGCGGCTACTGTTTTGCTTCTTCTGGTTCGCCATCCCCGGAATAAGATCACTTTTGCCACTACTAAAAAATGATCCGTTTCCAGTTCGGCTCCCCTGAAGACCCTTGAATCAACAGTATCCGCCCGTAATCTAGAGCCTACAATGACGTAATCTATAATGGACCTTTCAAATCCTCTTTCCCAAGTATAGAGATGGATTCTCTTATGATCGAAGATGGTATTTGATACAAAGAGACCCCATTCTATACACAATTCAAGCAGTCTCCTTCCATTATCATTTATTCGTATATCACCAAACGTACCCAGACATTCCTCGTACCCACTCCCACGGATTCCCACCCAACCGTTCATATCACCTGCTATTATCAATCTTTCGTTTTCACTCTTACACACCAATGTCTCTCTCACTTTGTCCCAAAACTCATCTTTACTCGCCTCATTTTCGTTGTTACCAGGGGCGTATCCAATTAAAAGGAAAACTCTTGTTAACCCGATTTTGAAGCGAATCCACATGAGTCTTGGGCTTACACATTTATAACCTTTCATACATTCTACCATCCTTGGAGCTAGCACCGCCGCCACGCCTTGGCATGCTCTGTGGTCATTCGGCACACCCGACCACAGAACAAGCTTATCCGCATGCTCCAAGGAACCACATTCTTTCATCATACATTCAGTCACACATAAAACATCTAAACACTTATTATCCATTTCTGCACACATCTCATTCAACTTTCCTTCCATACCTCCCCTTATATTCCATGTACCGATGCGGCATTCCACCCTTCTCTGTTCGCCCCTGCGGGAGATGCGGTGTGATGGGTTGCGGACCTCATCGCCACCAGTAGGCATCACCCGCACACACTTAAATGCTAAAACATTTACAAACTATATCTAAAATAAAATTCAATTATATAAAATAAATAAATAAAATAAAATAAAATAAATCATAAAATAAAAATAACAAAATATAACACATAAAAAAAAGTTATAACACATAAGCTATTTTCTAAGATAATATCCTTTCATTAAAAGTTTGTTTCTCCCGTTACCACCGTTATATTAATAAAATTTTAGTTAGTTAGGCACTTTAAATAGTTTAATTTCCAGCAAGCACTTCAATATGAATCAAAAGAATTTTTCAAATAGACATCGGAACAAATGTACATAAACGTTCGAAAAATAAAATTATGAAAACCAATTTGGCACCTGTCAAAACAATGTAATTATATTTTTCACCACCAAAACAGCACAAAGGTATAAATTTTCACAATCAAATATTATTTTGGGATGGCAAGATGCGTATTGGCCAGGATTATTCTCACATGGATCATTTATATATAAAATTTGTCCACTAGTTGACGATGTTTTAAAAAAAGGTCAATATTACAATTTGCTCATCCAACAG
>JAHDVF020000737.1:0-319311 GCA_022606425.2 Lepidostoma basale | reverse complement strand
TTCCCTCCGCCACGGTCAGAGCCATCCTCTGCTCCCGAAATTGCCGCCCACGTGTTGTCGCACATCATGCCCCGACAACGTGGTTGACCTCACCACCATGCGGAACTGCGAGGACCACTTCACGCCGCTTCAGACAGCACCCACAGGTTAGGGAACCTCGTGTCTGCCAGGTGACGCTTTACATATTGATTTGCTGACCCACCATCTTCTGGTCAGCGTCGCTGATAACGTCTACGGACGACGTCGCCGGTCGATGTCCTGACGAGCACGCCGTCGAGGAATCGCCGCAAACAGCCTCTTCATTATTTCACCATGTGCCTCTTTTTTTTGTATACGTACGACATCTCTAGCCCCTAGATAATAATTGTAACTATTTTTTGTGTTATAATAAACCCTCATGTATTCCGTCATATGTATTTATTTACACCTTTCCCTATTCGAATGACAAGCCGGAAAGTATCTCACGAGAAAACCGGAGATCTAAGGGCCTGCTCTCTGCGCTAGCCGAGGTAGGGAGACACCCATTACACTGGCGCCCAAACGTGTGGCGTTCTGGCGTTGTCATTCGATGAAGGACTTGTGTGGGCTAAACATATGTCGTATATTGATTGTTAACTGTTTATTGTCGAATTGGTAGTTTGTAATTAATTGTTTATAATGGAACAAATAGTAAATGTTCCCGGGGCCCATTTCAAAAACCTTTGCAAGGCGTTGAAGGATCGCGGAATATTGCCAAAGAATACCCTCGTGGAAGTCCGTGTTCAGGCGCTGGCGTTCTTCGGTTTCTAACACGACCTGGCAGAGCTTCAGCCCTTGAATGTTAATTTCGCATCGTGGCCTGTGCAACATTTCACCGGCGCGGAAGATGTGCGCGAATTTTTCACCCGTCTAGAAGAAATCGCCAAATCTAGACGCTTCGACTCCCAATTGTTGC
This sequence comes from Lepidostoma basale, assembly GCA_022606425.2. Lineage (NCBI taxonomy): Eukaryota > Metazoa > Arthropoda > Insecta > Trichoptera > Lepidostomatidae > Lepidostoma > Lepidostoma basale. The sequence continues at coordinate 318,377 of JAHDVF020000737.1, read as the reverse complement.
CATCTGCACTTCCCGAAGTCCTCAAAGGCCGCGCTCTGACACACTATAGAGCGTATTGTACGACCTCCAGTGACTGGTTGCTCCTTAAGTCACAGTTCCTGCAGCGTTTCGAGGATGACGATTATGTCATCTCAAAGAAGCTGGAGATATGGTCCTCGCGCCAGTCTCAAAATGAATTAGCGGCAGACTACTTCGCCCGGGTAGTGAGCACCAATAATACCATTGGGAAGGACGGTCTCTCTGACCAGGAGATCCTCAAGGTATTAAGGAAGGGACTTTCGCCCAAATTAGCCCCCGTAATAATTTCAGCCAACTTCTCCTCCGTCGTGGAGCTGGAGAGAGCATGCCAGACCTACGAAAGATTGATTGGTGCGTCGGACCACCCCAGCCGCTCTGAACCTAAATCCGACCCCTACGTCCAGAAATCCCTAGCTGCCGTTCGTGTGCCTCCCAAGAGCCCCCTAAGATGTTTCTCCTGCAAAAACCTGGGCCATATCGCCAAGAATTGCAGAAAAAAAAACCTTCCTGACACCTCTAGACCACCCCCCAGTTTTTTCGCAACAAAAAACTAGCAGCTAGCCAGTCTCCCATAATCCCGCGCTCAGCGGAGTGGTTAGACTGGCTGGCTTCGGTAAAATTATTCCACGAAACCTGGTATCTCCATGCGGTAAAAATTACAAATGCCCGTGACAATCGCCCATACTTGAATTTTAAAATCCACAGTGTCCCCTTTCGCGGTCTGCTTGATTCCGGTGCAGCAATCAACATCTTAGGCGGAAATCTGTACCAATCCTTTATTAATCTCAATTATAAAATCACCCCTGGTAATTGTTCAATTCACACGGTCGATAATACCTCCCCCCGTAGTATCGGAACCGTTACCTTGCCCATTCGTTATGACAATACCACCACCTGGGTATCATTCGTCCTAGTCCCTTCCCTAAACGACTGTTTCATCCTTGGAGTCCCTTTTCTTGAATCATCTGGACTCACTCCCAGGCTATTTCCTGGACATCTGGATAACAAACCAGCCAAACAGTCAAATACTCAACCCGTGTACTCAGTGAATCCCTCGCCATCTTGTCTCGTCCCTGCCGAAGAATTGAATCCTGCTCAGTCCAAGGACTTGGACCGAATTAAAAACTTGTTCAAACAAATTTCTTTCGAAAAGATAGGTCTGGGCAGGACCCACCTTGTTAATCACGAGATCGACACGGGTAACCATCCGCCGGTTAAACAGAAAACATTCACCCAATCCCATGTTCGCCGCCAACAATTAATAGAGGAACTAGAGAGAATGATCTCGCTGGACGTAGTTGAACCCTGCAAGAGCCCGTGGCTAAATAATGTATTTATTGTCCCCCAAAAGGATGGTTCTGCACGATTCGTTCTGGATCCGCGAAAACTAAATTCGATTACCAAAGCCGACTGTTATCGCTTACCGAACATTGACCGAATTCTAAGCAACCTGCGTGACACTAAATACCTTACTGCCCTTGATTTAAGCATGGGGTTCTGGCAGATGCCCCTGACTAGAGAATCAATGATTAAAACCGCATTCTTTATTGAGGGTAGGGGTCAGTTTTGTTTCAAGGTTACTCCATTCGGGATCGCCAATATACCGAGCCAGTTGCAAAGGTTAATGGATGCTCTATTTTGTGATCTCGGTGACCATGTTTTTTGTTATCTCGATGACATTCTTATTTGCAGTCCAGATTTTGAATCTCACGTCAGCACACTCGCCCTGGTTTACGAACGTCTGCGCGAGGCCAACCTCACTATTCGTCTAGGCAAATCAGAATTCTGCAAATCTTCACTGAAGTACTTAGGCCATGTGATTGATCGTGAAGGAATAAGAACTGACCCAGATAAGATTAAGGTAATGATTTCCCCCGTCCCACATCTACCAAAGAAGTTAAATCCTTCTTAGGCTGTGCCAGTTACTATCGTAAATTCATTGCACATTTTGCCGAAATTGCTGCCCCTTTATGCCGTCTAACAAGTATAAAGCTTAAAGGCACTTCCTTCCAATGGAACGAAGAGGCTGAACAATCATTTGTTGCCCTAAAAAATATTATGACTACCGCCCCTGTGTTGAAACCCCCTGATTATTCTGTACCCTACATTCTTACTTGTGATGCCAGTGGTATTAGTATTGGTAGCTTCCTTGCCCAAAAAATGCCTGACGGTTCCGAGCATGCTATAGCGTATTTTTCCCGAAAACTGACTGCTCCTGAACGTTCCTATTCTACCACTGAACGCGAACTATTGTCTATTGTGGATTCGGTACATCATTTCAGGAGTTACCTGGATGGCACACACTTTACGGTCAAAAGTGATCATGGCTGTCTCAAATATTTGAACAATCTGTCATCGCCAGGAGGCAGACTCGCCAGATGGGCTTGCCGTCTATCACAATATAGTTTCGATTTTGTATATAAAAAAGGTTGCGAAAACAATTTAGCTGATGCCCTAAGTCGCATCGAAGTGTCCTCCCTGACCTTCCCTCCGCCCTTCACTAACGTGACTGATCAAACCTATCTAAATCTATATTCGGCATGTAAGGATAACCCGCAGTCGACAGCCAACTATCTTATCAATAACAAACACCTGTACCGTTATTCGAAATCAGGAAACTCCTCGCGCCCTGACTCCAGCAGCTACCTCTGGAAGGTTGTTGTACCCGCTAATGAAATCCCCCATGTTATATCTGACTTTCATAACAACTTCTGTCATCCCGGGATTGAAAAAACATTTAGAACCCTCTCGCAAACATTTATTGGAGCAATATGCGTCGCACTATCAAACAATTCATAAAAACTTGCGACACCTGCAAGGCCTATAAGCATAGCACGCAGTCCCCTTTAGGTTTAATGACGGTGCCTAAACGCCTTTCTAAACCCCTCGTATCCTTGTCTGCAGACCTCGTAGGGCCACTCCCGATGTCCAATCATCGCTTCTGTCACATTCTGACAGTAGTAGACAACTTTTCAAAATTTGTTTGGGCGTTTCCCCTTAGGACAGCCAACTCCAAAACTGTAATTAAATTACTCGAGGAGAAAATATTTCTGCCTTACTCTGTTCCCCGTACGCTTATTATCGACAACGGAAGTCAATTTGTCTCCAAGGAGTTCCGTAAGTTCACTGAAACCTATGGAATACAAGACTTGTACTACAACGCCCGCTATCATCCTCAGAACAATGTAAGCGAACGTCATAATGCAAACATCATTACCGCACTGGCAATTCTGGTAGGGAATAATCAACGGACTTGGTGTTCAAAGCTTCCACAGATCTCATCTTGCTTAAATAATACTGTCAGTATTGCTACAGGATATACCCCGTTCTTTCTTTTGCACGGCTTTGAAACTGCTCCCCACGGTTCATTTCACAATAAATTTGTTCGTGAATCAAACTCCCATAATCCATCTGACATCACCTCGGACTACGCATCTGGCCTACTTAGAATGGAAAATGTCTATGAAGAAGTTTCTTCCGCACTACTCCAAGCCTTCCAACGGAACGCTACTCGGTATAATCTAAGGCGTAAATCTTGTACCTTGCATGTCGGACAACTGGTCTGGCGCCGTGCCTTCCTTCAATCTGACGCTTCAAGGTACATATCTGCCAAACTGTGTCCCAGATTTATCAAGTGCAGGATACTCAAAAGAATTTCAGATACCATATATGAACTGTCTGATATGGCTGGAAAAAGTATCGGTACATTTCACATCAAGGACTTAGTCAAACAGGAATAGTTTCTAAGTTAAACTTAAAACTTAGTGGCGCCCAAATATATTAACCTATGACTCAAACCTTTGTCTTAATATGTATTTTTGTTCTCAAGGGACTCGCATAATTTCCATCATTTCGCGAGGACGGGTAAGCGACCCCGGGACCCTAGCCATTACTGCTATTCCTAGCATACTTTCCCCCATAGCAGTAGTGTCCTTCAATCTAACCTTGTTTCCTTCCTCATTATGCATCCTATCCCCACTATGATTGCCCCCTTCCTTGTGCCAATTTCTATCTTACTTGCATTTGTAGTGTCTATTGTGTTATGGTATGTATGAATAAGCGCCTGATGAAGAATAAACTGCCCCCATTCACCACTTGATCTAGTTGTGTTAGGAGCGCTCTAAGAGAAGATGCCTGTATCCATCGAATGCATGAATAATTGTAAATTTCCCGAACGCTAGAGACACTTGGTAGACCTACAGATGCATTTGTATTATGGTTTGGTTATATTTTCCCTTCCTACTTGAGTGTTCCATGTTCTTGTGTGTTCTGGATGGTTTAAAAACTTCTTTTATTTGTGTGGAATACAAGATTGTCCATCACTTATAATATTATGAACTTTTCCATCTCACCTGAACAGAAATTTTATTGACATATCATTTTTGTATGTGCAAATTGTCTAAATTTATAACTATTGTAACACCAATTTCTTTATAAACTTGTTTGTTTTTTACTTCTTATTTATTGTTATATATGTTCATGTGTGTTGGGTCGTGAGTCAGTTAAAGGTGTTGCATATTGGATTGGCAATCACTTTTACGATTGAGTTCACTTCTCCGATTCACCTGAACAATAACGTCCATTATATGTTTTAAAATGTTGTAGATGTATATGTTGTTTCAGTCACCTGTAGAGTTTGTTTTTGTTGAGAATAGAAGGAGTCAGAACGCTATAGGTATACAGCCTTAGAATATGTAGATGTGCCTTATTTTCCGAGGCGAAAGGGAGCCAGACCCTAATAAAAAGCAACGCTATAGGTATACAGCCTTAGAATATGTAGATGTGCCTTATTATCCGAGGCGAAAGGGAGCTAGACCCTAATACAAAGCAACACTATAGGTATACAGCCTCATAATATGTAAACGGACATGCCTCTGCTGTATGTAATTTAAATTTTTGTTTTTACTGGTGACTGAACACATAATATTGTTGTAACTGTTTTTCTTTATAATCTATCATCTAGGCTAGAGATGTCCAACAATAATTTACCTCAAGACCCTAACCCCTTCTCCTTTTAGAATCAGTGAGTGCTATTTACCTGCAAAGGAAAAAAAAAACAATTGTCTCTTTTGTGCTGTGGAAACTTTAAAACAATGATAATTTTTGTATTTATAACTTAACTGTGTTTGTGTTTTTACCTGAACTATAATTTGTATTTTTTTTTTAAACTTAACAATTTGTAATATGTCAAACTAACTGCTAACCTAAGACTTAAACCTGCTTTCTCTGTGTTTAATGATCATTAATATTCAGAATTAAACTATGATTTGTTTTTTTTTAAAATAAATTTTGTTTGTAAAATGTTTAACTAACTGTAACCTAGGATTTAAACCTGTTTTTATTGTGTTTAATGATCCTTAATTTTCTGAACTTGTGACTATAGTTTGTATTTTTAAACTAAACTTAACAATTTGTAATATGTCAAACTAACTGCTACCTTTTAGGATATAAACCTCTCCCATGTGTATAATGATACATTTTTTAAACTTGTGAATCTAATTTGTACTTTGAAATAAACTGTCTTTGTATTTCTCAATTGTCCAAACTGTCACCTTCTAGGATTTAATCCACGTGTAACTTTTGTATGCCATTCACTGAAGGAGCTTTTTTTTTTATTTTTTTTTTTTATTCCACATAAGAGCGAGTGTAACGTAAGTTACTATTTCTTATTTATTTTCGGTTATCTTAATATTCAGTGTTTAGCTCTAGACCCCATTCAAACCCCTAGTTCCCGTTTTTACCACCAGAGTGCTACTTTAAACTCTTGTTCCCGCGCGCTTCTCGGATTTGGCGCTAAATTCACCCCGATGTGTGCGCCCTCTGCAGTTCACTCTCGGCCCCTTCTGCGCAACTCATTCTGCGCAGCCGATTCGGCCCGACTTGACTTCGTTTTGAGCTGTCAACTTCGCGGCATCGATTGGAGGATCGCCGTTTCGACCCGCGATTTTCCCGATGGGATAATCCGTTTTCATCTAGCCTCATCCGCCATGGAATAACTTCGAGCAAGGTATTTGCGGTACTTGCCATCGTGCCCATAAAATCTGTGGCATTATTTCAGGTCTTCCGCCAACTTGTCCTGCACTATGGCGATGCCAAAAGTGCATATCCGCTCCCAGGCCGTTTGTCAAGCCCGACCTTGCTGCGGTTGATTCCCTCCGCCACGGTCCGAGCCATCCTCTGCTCCCGAAATTGCCGCCCACGTGTTGTCGCACATCATGCCCCGACAACGTGGTTGACCTCACCACCATGCGGAACTGCGAGGACCACTTCACGCCGCTTCAGACAGCACCCACAGGTTAGGGAACCTCGTGTCTGCCAGGTGACGCTCTACATATTGATTTGCTGACCCACCATCTTCTGGTCAGCGTCGCTGATAACGTCTACGGACGACGTCGCCGGTCGATGTCCTGACGAGCACGCCGTCGAGGAATCGCCGCAAACAGCCTCTTCATTATTTCACCATGTGCCTCTTTTTTTATATGTACGACATCTCTAGCCCCTAGATAACTATTGTAACTATTTTTTTGTGTTATAATAAACCCTCATGTATTCCGTCATATGTATTTATTTACACCTTTCCCTATTCGAATGACAAGCCGGAAAGTATCTCACGAGAAAACCGGAGATCTAAGGGCCCGCTCTCTGCGCTAGCCGAGGTAGGGAGAGGCACATTACATGGATTAATTACAAAAATTTTAAATAATAAAAAATAGAAACATTAAATATTTCTTTGAAATTGATACGATATTACATTCGTAGAAGTTACATTCCCGCGACAATGAATTCAAATTTTTTAACATTTTGAATTTTATTTATAACGACATGTTTACGAATTTAAAAAAATCAATATAACGTAAGGAAAAGTATACGAGTACAATTACACTTTGTAGTTTATTTTTATATGTTTTATTAATTGAAATATTGACCTTGTAGCTTATTTTTATAAGTTTTGTAAATTGAACTATTGCAGGTTCTTACGTGAAATCTATAAAGCTCTCCTCTTTGTGGGACATTTTTTTTTTAAATTATGTTTTACAGTGCAATATATAATATATAATAATTCCATGTGATGTTTGATATTGGGAAAACATTATTGAAGTGCCATATTTCGCCTTGCTAGAGCATTTTTATTTATTTTTTTATCAATCATGTCACTCCCGTAAAACATAATAAAACTTCTACGAGTAGAATGGGGAAGTTTTTACCAAAATTATTTATTTAACCACCCTACGTATTTGAGCGTACGTGATACGTTCACTTTGACTACCATTCTGTGCTATCCCGTATCACGTACGCGCTTGAGAAAAAGTAATGTACTAAAAATGTACAAACTGTTAGGGATATGCGCGTGTGCCAACAACACTTGAGTACAAGCCTTCATAAATATGATATTTTTACAAGGGGCAGGCGAAGTGTGCGGCTGAGTATTTGACGTTTCGTAATTTAAAAAAATAAAATCAATACATAATTAAATTCCATTAAAAAAAACTGCTTTTTAGCACGTTTCTCGGAAAATTACCCGAAGGTAGGGCGGTTAATATTGAGTTTTACACCATTGTTCAAGAAACTGTAAACTGACTCTGATCTTATAAACTATGCGCTCTGAGTTTAAAACTTTCTAATCAATATCCCCCATAAACTTTACATATTTTTAAATAGAGGCAATCTATTGAGAGGAATGGACAGATAAGATGTTAAAATCAGTTTTGTTATTTTATTTTTTATTATTTTTTTAAAGGGCTTTTTGAGTTCCTCCGCAATTTTAATCAATAAACGAGTAATTAAAGTCTAAAGTGTCTAATTTGATAAAGAAAGCAGCCGATATCGCTTGATCTAGCTTGAAAGTTTTAGCTTTGTTAAATGTTTTGTCCTCTCAATTTATTTAAGAACATTTTATAATTAATTCCATTATTCTCCAAGGATAGTTTATTTATTCGAACAAAAAGGTTTTGCGATTCTTTGTTATCTTAACAATAATTTATGTAAACTTTATTTCCCATTCATTATTTCTGAATATCTAATTCCCCCGTCTGTGTTCACACAATTCTGTGTGTCTCTGTGCAGATTTATAACAAGTTAGTTTTCTTGAAGTCAATATATTTGTCTCGTGTAATACAATACCAAATATATTATTACGATTAATATAATATCAGTTTAAAAACAAAAATACGGTATCATTTCTTTTTTATTATAAAAAATTAGGTTTAAATTTAAATTTTCTTTTTCTGGTGTAATGCCAGGTCCCCCCCCCCCCCCCCAACGTTGGTGATCACTGCAGCGAAAGCATCTTTGTCCCGTGCAACTCTGCTCATTCTTGTCCACTCTCTTGTATTTGATTTAAAATATGATAATATCATTCCCATAAAGAGTTACGTGTATAGTCATAGACATACAATAATACTATTGTATAGTTATACATAGTCATAGACATACAATAATACTATTGTATAGTTTTAAAACCAATTTTTGAAATTTATCACTAATATGTGAACCAGAAGTTAATAACCAATAAGTAAAGAATTGATTAGTATACAATATGGACTAGTATAGATAATGACGTATATAATAAATTAAATTAATTCGGTGTGTGAAATTGGTAGACTAATTAGTTGATTAGTTATTAGTTTTAGTTTAATTCTCCCTCTAATACTGATATTCTTCGACATCACATAACGTATCCCCTGTGTAAGTATTCCCAATATGTAACACGTTCACGTTACGTGAATAGACTCCAGGACGCGAACAGCGAGTGGCTTACATCGCAAAACATATTCATTACCGGAATCTTGTCCGTTCGCTGCTGGCTTAATAAGCACCGCCCTCGCGTTGATTCACACCCTTAGTAAAACTAATAAATATGCAAGGGGTGGAATCCTTTACCCGTCGGCTCCTTTGTCCTGTCGTGTAATTGAACCAAGCACTTCCTTGGCCTTTGAACAATTTCCCCACTGCCAGATAATCATCGACGGTGCACTTAGCGGAAGGAGGAAGCGGATATTTCTTTAAGAATTTCAAATTTTGCCGCCTGTTCTCGGAAAATATTTCCGCGTTTAGTTTTGCCGCTAATTCCCACGGCTGCAGGTGTTAAAAAGTGTGTATAATTACATGAACTCACACTCAGTTTAAGCTTCCAACACTCCCTCAATAATTCGTTTAACCCGATATATGTGATAGGAGTAAATACAATTTGGATTAGTTTTTTTATTATTATACTCGTACGCTACTTTAGTTTTATAATTTCTATATTAGGTTTTACTTACTTGGTACGAAACAATAAAATATTTACCTTACTATCTTACCATCACACTGTCTCTCTGACCACTGTTCTCTCCTGACAAACTTTTCTTGGTTCCTTAATATTCATACATCGTGTCATGCACGTAAGTCGTTTTACATATTTCTGTCAACCGTTATATTCTACACGCTTATATTAATCTAAGGTTTAACGATTGAACTTTTTACCGATTTGAATTTAATATTTATGAAATTTTTTTTTCTTTTAAATTTCGTAAAGGTTTCGCTTTGCTAGAACATTATTAAGCGTGATTAGAGTATTTACCATATTTGATAATGCCCTCTCAAGAAGAAATATGTCACTCCCAATAATATAATAACACTTCAAAGAGGCAGTCCACCTCTATATCCCATGAATAAGCTCCGAACGATATCATAACAAAGTTTTAAAGAAATAAGAAGAAGATTATGATGATTAAGAACAAATAATTCAAGAATCAATTGTATCTCAATAGAGACGAAGATGCAAATTGGAAACAGAATATCGTAGGTCAAGGTGTTTGCAGGACTTATGACCTGTCATTGGTTGGGTTAAGCGCACGCTTTATGTAATACAACATTCCCCATTCCACCTTATTTTTTCTTATGACCACCATGTCTGAAAAAATTTTGGAAGTTGTGTATATGTAAGTCTCCTTTAACACGGTAGTATATTCAATCTACACACTAACGCCATCTATGAAGATTGTATTTTAAGCATTAAGCAGAAGATCTTTTTAACGCAATGTGAAAGGCTACCGCCATTTACCACATTGCTAGAAACCACTTCGAGATCTATATGCTATAATTTTGAAAAACAAATAATTGATTATTTCATTATCAATTTTGTAGAATTCCATGTAGCTTAATTATTTGTTTTTGTTAAAACGTGTTTAAAGACATATCATTAAACAAGCTACAGAGACTCGTGAAAGCGACAGTCGATAATGTCATAAAAGACAAAAAAAATCCTAAAAATATATAAATAAAATAATGTAATTACAAACGAAACTTTTTCGTCTTTAAATATACGTTTTACGAAAAACATTTCTCTAAGGAACCATTTAATTCATGTAAAATTAAAGCGAGTATATGTAAATGTTACAGTAATGTAAATTTCAATACAAATACGTCTGAGCCCGGTATAAGAAAGGGAGAATCCACCAACCGCGGTGTATCAGTGATCAAAGAGCTGAAAGTTAATACAAAGAGCTATTAAGATTAGAATACGACGTTAGTATCTTGTTACCGATGAAAAACAGTCTTCTCCGCAGAAAGTAATTAATGTCCGTGGGACGCGCTCGCTGGGGACCGTAACCGCTCTCCTCCCCTTTATCATGTGCCCACTGCGACGTTTCTTGAGAGCGGCATTTTCTATGGCTTTCACTGGTTCCCCGGGAATTTCGAAGCAGGTTATATCACATTACACTTCATTTCGTTGCGAAAATTAAATATTTTATTATTACGTAATTATATAAAATGAAATAACACTAACTAAACTAACTAACCATCACGCCGTCTCCCCGAAAGGGTAGGCAGAAAGAATGGACTGTCACACTTTAACCGATGCGGCACTCCATCCTTCTCTTTTCGCCCCGCGGGAGACGCGGTGTGATGGGTTGTGAACCTCATCGCCACCAATAGGCATCTCCCGCGCACACTTCGATCTTCCAACACAACACTAAAATATGAGTTGCAAAACATAGTATGTCGCAGTTTGAAATAATAAAAAATTTAGGAGTTACTATAGGAGTTAACTAGAAAAATATTATTTAATATCGGAATATAATTTTATATTAACCACGGAATTGCAATAACCCCAACTAGTTTCGCTTATATTCAAGCTTCATTAGGGTAATATAAAAAAAACTAAATTGAAATACACAATTACATTATATATAGACTAAGGTGTCAATTGAATAAACTTAGGGAAAAGTTTGAGTAGGTGCGTTGTTTTAACAATATTTATTCATTCAATGAACTGAAGTTTTTATTTATTCAAATGTACAAAAGTATGTTGTTAATTAATTATTATGTTAGTAGAAAAATTGTTTTATTTATTTTTTAAAAAATTGTATGCTGCGTTGATGGATCTTGGGAATAATTAAACCATTTAGAATGGATGCTGGTTCTTATGTCATTATTCCCCGGATACCAGCAATACCTGTATGTTATATTCCTGTGTATTTTGTATAGCTAGGTTTCAGGTACTTATGTATCATTAAAGACGTTGATTATCTAGTATTAGTTTTTGGGTTATTATGTTTATTTTATTTGTTTTAGGTTTGTTTTGTGGGTGTTGGGCGATCGAAGTGTGCGCGGGAGATGCCTATTGGTGGCGATGAGGTTCGCAACCCATCACACCGCGTCTCCCGCGGGGCGAAAAGAGAAGGATGGAGTGCCGCATCAGTAAAAGTGTGACAGTCCATTATTTCTGCCTACCCTTTCGGGGAGATGGCGTGATGGTTAGTTAGTTAGTTAGTTTGTGTCAATTGAATATTCAAGCGAAAGCACATATAAGCAGCTACTATGTAAATATCTAATAGAACACCTTACAATTAGTCTGAATATTTATGTAAATCTGTATTTTATTTAATTTTTTTTATATCGCCCTGATGATGCATACGTACATAAGAAACTATTTGGCGTATGTATGATTCCATTCCTCTGGCAGGAGCGAAACCAATCAGTTGTTGAAAAGTTAAATACAAATTTACAAGCGTAATAATATTATTTTTACTAAAGTTTAACGTTTTTAAATTGTGATGAATTTTGTAAAAAAAAAAATAAACAAATTAATTCAATTTTATAAAACTAACTAACTAACCACCACGCTGTCTCTCCAAAGGGGTAGGCAGAAATAATGGACTGCCACACTTTTCTTTCCTGACATATTTCTCTCGCTCCCTCAACATTCATACATCGTGTCATGCACGCGCGTCGATTTCTCTGACTCCTCACATGGCCGACATTCAATATTTGATTTATTTGATCGTGCCACGATTTCCTCGATCTTCCTCTATTTCTGGTTCCATTTACATCGTTAACATTTTTATTTTTTTTACCATTCTTTCTTCATTGATTCTTTCCATATGTCCAAACCATCTTAATGATCCTTAAATTATTTTGTTCATAACACCATCATTCGCACCGCATTCACTTCTTATATTTTCTTTCGACACTATCAATTTTCAATTTTCTGACTTTAAATTATCAAATATATTTAAATCATTTTTGGTTAATATTAAAATTCCTGTAGCTTACTTCTAAATCAATAGTAAACTAGAAAGAACCCCTAAAGATTGATTTGTACGACGTAGAACATTTTACAATTTAAAAACTGTATTTTATATAATTTTTCATTCTTCTGTGAAACATAAGATACTCACAAATCGATTCGTCTAGGGCCTTTGCTTGGGAAATTAAACACCTGTTTGCTCTATAAACCTGAATTTGCAAATATTCTTGCAAAAGGGTTTTGTGGCACGGTCGTACATATTAAGACACTCGTTTCAGCCTTTGCGCATGTAAGAGAATCACGAAACTGTTAAAAGAAAGAATATAACTAACCATCACGCCGTCTCTCCCAAGGGGTAGGCAGAAAAAATGGACCGTAATACTGTTTTTTCATCTCGCTTTTTCAAAATTCATACATTGTGTAATGCACGCATGTCGATTTCTCCGACTCTTTGCGTGGCCGACATTCAATATTTGATTTATTTGATCGTGCCACGTTTTTCTCGGCTTTCCTCTATTTCTTATTCCGTATACATCGGTAACATATACAATATTTACTATTATTTCTTAATTCAGTCTTCCCATGTGTCCAAACCATCTTAATTACACACTGTTTTTATTCTTATTTCTTGAATTAGCGAACAGTGGTTGGTGTTGGTACCTTTACTCGTCCAGTAGAACTGCAATAAAAAGTGTGTGAGATATTATTTCGCTTTATAGAATAAAGTATTTAAAATTGTCTTAAATAGCTGTTATGAATATTCATATTTAAATTAATCAATGTATAATACATTTTAGATATCAACTGTGAAGATCAAAATTTGTTATATATTTTAGGAAATCATTTAATATTCAAACCGTGTTTCAAATGCAAAGCGATAGCATTAAAATTTCATCAATCGAGCTTATACAAATGGGATGCGCAAGTTAAAACACAATTTGTTAAATGAAAAAAGGTACCTATTTATTATTTTAACTAACAAAAAGACAAATCATATTCTTTCCGTGTCATTTGTTTTCATAAATCTATAAATCTATATATATATAACAAAGTCAAAAATCGTGTTAGTTACACCATTTATAACTCGAGAACGGCTGGACCAATTTTGAAGATCTTATATTTGCTGGATTTGTCTCCGTTCCGGATAACAGAATAATTATTGAAACATTTGAAAAAATCACTTAAATGATTTAAAATTAATTATATTTGTCGTACGTTTGACTAAATTTGACTTTTGAGACAAAGTACAAAAAACATCATGGCTTCCATTTTAGTTTCGAAAAAACGCCCGTAGGTGGTGTATTGTTGATGCCAGATGTCAATACTCAATGTGAAAGATTTGAGGTTATTTTTTAATCGTCGCCGGGATTTTTGGTTTTCTTTATTAATTTTAGATTAACAATGCCCAAAGTTATAAAAATCAGTATAAGAGAGACTATTCTAAAAGTTAAACCCCTTTTGTGAAGGAGAGCAGAGAATATTTGCGCCATTAATACCTACCATTCGAAAAAGATGACAGATGAGTGTTCCGTAGAGATTAAATAACCGATTTATGATTAGTGAATAATAATAAAAATACGTATTGTATATTTTGTATTGATTTTATAGGTGTATCTGTGTACATTCGGTCCAGAGAATTGTTACCATAGGAAATTCAGCCGCGAGTACTTAATAAACGAAATATTTGGCTAGATGAAGACGAGGAATTTCTTTTTTCAATTGATAGGGACACTGAATCATCAAACTCTTCAGATGATGAATATGATGATGCTAATGATGAAAACGGAGTTCATTGATGGATCACACTTATTCAAAAGTAAGTTGTCTGCTATTTAATTGTTTTAACGTGTTTTGATGAATGTCGGAAAGTCAAAGGTGTTAGTTTTTGAAAGGGAAGAGCAAATGACAGTTTGTAATATAAGTGTAAATGAAGAGAACTTGGAACAGGTGAGGGAATTTGTGTATTTAGGTAGCATGTTCACAGCGGATGGCCGAACGGACAGTGATGTTGAAAAAAGGGTTGGTGCGGGTAACAAAGTGAATGGAGCTTTAAAAGTAGTTATTGGAAACAAGAATTTATCAATGAAAGCGAAAATGGCCGTTCACAATGGAGTTCTGGTCCCAACTCCTATGTATGGAAGCGAAGCATGGAACTGACAGAAGAAAGATGAGAGCAGAATAAATGCGGTAGAGATGAGGTCCCTAAGACGTATGTGTGGTAGAACGATGTATGACAGAATCTCAAATGCTGATATTAGGAAGGAATGTAGAGCGAAAGAAGGTATTATGAACAAAATTATGAATGGTTCGTTGCGTTGGTTCGGACATATGGAGCGCATGGGTGAAGAAAGAATGGTTAAAAAAGTATACGTTAACGATGTAAATGGAGTAAGGAGTCGAGGTAGACCGAGAAAAACATGGCATGTCCAAATTAATCAAATATTAAAGGTTGGTCATGTCAGAAGCCGGATGAATCGACGTGCGTGTATGACTCGATGTATGAATGTGGAGGAAGCCAGAGAGGTGTGCCAGGATAGAGTAGTGTGGCGGTCCATTCTCTCTGCCTACCCCTGCGGAGAAACGGCGTGATGGTTTGTTGTTGTTGTTGTGTTGTTGTATTAAATTCATTTATTTATAATAATAAAATAATAAGAATGATAATAATCATAATAATAATTCAAACAGTAATTAGAAGGAACAATCATGCATAATATAGAGTCAAAAACGATGAATCCTAATATATTAAAGACGATAAACATTATAAGGAAGCAGATTACATTAGTAAGAAAGGGACAAAAATGGAAGGTAGTATTAATATTTTTTTGGTAGATTGTATAAAGGAAAAGTTTTTAATTCTTCCCGAAATCATCCACGAAATGATCAAAATCCCAACAAAAATTCCAGACCCAGAATCTCTCGATCAGGTCACGAATGAAATGACATTTATCCTACAGACTGCTCTAAAAAATGCAACCACAGTTGTAGACAACGACATATACAGACCAAATCTACCTGCCGATATCCAACAGATAATACGCCACAAAAATACCATTAGAAAAAGATGGCAAAAATATCGACAACCTCAGGATAAAACACTTCTCAACAAACTAAACATTGACGTCAAAAAAGCCATCACCGACTTACGCAATGACCGCTGGATGGATTATCTAGAGTCATTAAACGATGACGACAAGACAGCCTTCTGGAAATTATCCAAAAATCTTCGCAAACCCCACTCAAGAATCACACCGTTACAAGGTCCAAATGGATTAGTGTACTCCGACGCCGACAGGGCAGAAACATTTGCATCGAGCCTAGAAGATCAATTCACGACAAATAACGAACATGACAATCCATTATTCGTGGCCTCGATCGAATCTCACGTTTCACAACTCTTAGCCAAAACTCCTTCATCCCCACCGATCCCATTCACCTCACCTAGAGAGGTGAAACAACAAATAAAATATCTTAATACCCGCAAATCACCAGGTCCTGACTCAATATCTAACAAAATTCTCAAATCTCTCCCTCTCAAAGGCATCTGTGCCCTGACAGCGATCTTCAACGCATCCTTTAGACTCCGATACTTCCCGAAACCCTACAAAATCGCAGACGTTATCCTTCTTCCCAAGCCAGGCAAGGACCTAACAGCTCCTTCAAATCATAGACCAATTAGTCTTCTTCCTTGCACTGGTAAATTGTTGGAAAAACTCATACAATCAAGACTCAAAACAACACTTCACGAACAGAGTACCATTCCAGATTTTCAACACGGTTTCCGTGCCCAACACTCCACACAACATCAGCTACTTCGTGTAGTTGAACTTATTGCCACAAACTTTAACACGCGCAAATTCACCACTTTCTTTTCCCTAGATGTCAGTAAAGCATTCGACCGCGTCTGGCACACCGGCCTGTTATACAAAATGGGAAAAGCAAACATCCCACTGCCTATGATTCAACTCATAGCCAGCTTTCTGTCCGATCGCCTTTTCAGCGTCAAAATCAACAAGGCCAAATCCCTTGTACGCCCTATCAGAGCAGGAGTTCCCCAAGGTTCAGTAATGGCTCCTACTCTGTTCAACATCTACTGCAGTGATATCCCTCTTCCCCGAGATCAGAACACCCACATTGCCCAATTCGCTGACGATACGGGCATCATCTCCAGTGCTAAAAGGCCGCTTCTCGCGACCCGCAGGGTGCAAAAACAGGCCGATGTGCTAGAGGTGTGGTGCAGAAACTGGCGCATTACCATCA
This sequence comes from Lepidostoma basale, assembly GCA_022606425.2. Classification (NCBI taxonomy): domain Eukaryota; kingdom Metazoa; phylum Arthropoda; class Insecta; order Trichoptera; family Lepidostomatidae; genus Lepidostoma; species Lepidostoma basale. Next base: position 301,591 of record JAHDVF020000737.1, on the reverse strand, counting down.
ATCCGAGTAAAAGCGCAGCGACCCTTTTCAGTAAAAGACACATTCCTCCAAACATTCCCAACATAAAAATGTTCGGCCAAGACGTTCCTTGGACCAAAACAATCAAATACCTTGGGGTTACCTTGGATTCTAAGCTGACATGGAGGCCACACATTACAAATAAAGTCAAAGCCGCGTCAAAAGCAATCTCAGCCCTCTACCCAATGTTAGCTAGAAACAGTAAACTAAGCATCGACAATAAACTCCTGATATACAAAACGGTTATAAGGCCGATCTTCACTTATGCAGCCCCAATCTGGGGCTATGCAGCTTCGAGTCACATACAAAAACTCCAAATCCTGCAAAATAAGGCTATCCGTTTATCGCTTGGTGCGCCTTCATGGACCAGGATTACACAACTGCACCTAGAATCGGGAATCCCGATGATAGATGAATTCATTCTGAAACTTGCCGAACGTTTTTACAAAGGACTCCCTTCACATCCCAACCCCACAATAAAAGACCTCTCTAATTACGACCCAAACACTTCCAGCCGCCACAAGCGCCCAAAATCGATTCTCCTTCAGAGGAACACTCCGGGCCACACAAATCATGCCCCCGAATAAACTAACAACCCACCAAATCACCTTCCAACAGTGTTCCCATCAGACGTAAGAGGAATAGCCACATGAGCTGAACCTCTGTAAGCCAGAAGATCCAAGTCCAAGTTTTTAATGTACTACATATATACTAAGGGGGAATAAGCTGGAATTTGGTTATTTATAACATTCAATTCACGTGCCTTTGCTTTAAAAATTTCTAAATTTTTCTAATTTATCAATTTTTTTTTTAAATTGTTTGTTATATGCAAAAAAAATGTGTTTTTGGAATTGAAGTGATGGTCAAAATTCACACAATGATTCTGTTTTTGTATTAAATGTTGTGTTCATATAACCTCTTCAAAATGATCGACCCGTCTTTCCAATATACACGGCGTCACAATCCTCACAATTAATCTGGTAAATTCCACTTTGGTTGAATATATTGTCGCGAAAAAATAAAAACACAATTGTGATACATAAAACAATGTTTTTACTTAACAATTTATAATTCATTTTAAGTATTGATGCAGGCTTCCACGTGAATTATATTCCATTGTAATTAATATTTTTAATTTTGACTTTTGCACATTTCATGAACTTAATTCATTTTAAGCATTAATTGTAATTCAATAAAAAGGTGAATTAAATTTAGCTTATAAGTTAACACAACATTTATTGATTCTGAGGCGGTACGAAGTTCGTCGGGTCAGCTAGTATTGTATAAATACGTTAAGATAACGTGTAACTTATCGCCTAAACATTTTTCAAATCAAATCGAATCAAATCAGTTTATTTTCTCAAAAGACATTACAAACATTTTTTATAGTTTAAGCCATCTATTGAGAACAATAATGAATAGCCGTGTCGTAATCTTTAATCTTCTTCTTATTCTTCACTTTTGATAGACTCAGGGGTCTGTTATTTCAGGCGGGTCCTCTTGAGACGCTGAACTCCAGCTTTCTCTCCACGGTTTCGGGGGTCTTCCTGGTCGGCGTTGTCCGTTTGGCGTTCCATGGAGAGCTATGTATGGTATTCTATTTGAGCTCATTATTTCTACACGTTGATGCCAGTATCGCCGTCTTTGACGTCCCCATCTGACCACATCTTTGACCTCGCAGATTTCTCGGATTGCTGTATTTCTAACTCGATCACATAAGGTTTTGCCAGATTATCACAAAGTTTAAATTATAATATATTCTAAGTTTATTTAAATTTTTCGTTTAATAAAAACACACAAACATAATAATCAAATGATTTTACTGAAATCTCGTCATGGAAGTTCGTTTTAAATAATAATTAAATAAAACGTTATTTTTTAACTACTTCCACTGTTGTCTTTATTTCGACAGCGACCGGTTTCGCCAGATTCGCTTGGGTCGACATACTGGTGACACTGTTATAAACTCATTCCTTTGTATACATACATATCAGGGATGGTTTCTGTACCAAATAATAATGTTCATTTTACTGAATTAAAATATTGCTATTGAATTTAAATTTCATTGCATTGAAAACAGAATACTCTTAAACAAATTTAATAGCAATATTTAAATTCACAACATTTTGCAATAATTATATTTTTGTATAGAATCATGTGTACCACCCCTGATCTGTGTGTATAAAATGAGTAAGTTTATAACAGTGTCACTAGTCTGTCGATGCCTGGCGAAACCGGTCGCTGTCAAAAAAAAGTCAAAAGTTGAAATATTTTTAACAGGTATTTTTTTTAAATTATAACACAAATATTAGCTTTCCATACAGTTTATGCACTTTACTATATTATAATTAGCTAATTATTACATGCGCTATATCATTATTAACTGAGTCAGACCAGAAGAGTGGAAATCCAAAGCTCAGGATAGGGTCGGCTGTAGAAACTTTTTGGAGGCGGTCGAGGTCAATCGAGGACTATAGAGCCAGAGAGAACAACTATTTTTTTTTTAAAAGACTAACATCAAGGATTTACATCAATGATATTAGAATTTATTATACAATCTTCAATGTGAGCCGAAGATAGCTCATTATTATGAAGAAGGAATCTGGTCGTGTCCAGGCTTGAACCCATGTACCCTGGATCAGGAGCCAAGCGTTCTATCCCCTAGACCACCACCCGAATTATATTATTTTTCGCTTTTCATACAGTTTATTCATTTATTGTTTACGCCACCAATAGGAAATGCCTATTGATGGCGATGAGGTTCGCAACCCATCACACCGCGTCTCACGCGGGGCGAAAAGAGAAGGATGGAGTGCCATATCAGTAAAAGTGTGACAGTCCATTCTTTCTACCTACCCTTTCGGGGAGACGGCGTGATGGTTAGTTAGTTAGTGGTTAGTTTTGTTTATTGATTTTTTTCCATTATAACCATAAATTTCAATTCGATTCTATTAAATTAGCTTCGGTCTTCTTAGATTTTTTACTCCAATTATATAACCTAAACTCACTATCACGCTATCTCCCCAAAGGGGTACGTAGAAAGAATAGACTGCCACACTGTCTTTCCTGACATACTTCTCTCGTTCCTCAACATTTATATATCGTGTCTTATGCACGCATGTCGATTTCGCCGACATTCAATATTTGATTTGTTTGATCGTGCTACGATTCTTCCAATATTTCTAGTTCCGTTTACATCGTTTTTATATGCTTAGTTTCTTGTATTTAATTTTAAATATTTTTGGTTAGTTTATATCGTTCTCCCGATAATGAAGGTGTAAAACGTAAAACCTTTGAAACATATCAAAACTTTAAAAAAATGTGTTAATTCATCAAAAAATTCGTTATTTTTCGAACCGGAATTTTATAGTATTAACCCTTAAAGTTTATTAAAAAGTAATTTTATGTATCATATTTTTGAGTTAACTATTTATTTATAATGAATGTGTGACAAAGATGGAAAGCACTCGTTTTTTAATGCGTATATCGGAAAACCATTAACATTTTTAAAAGGTATTTATAATCCACCTTCAGGTGTACACAAAAATTATCGTGTCCTCAGTGTAAACTGACACGCTTTCAGCTCTATCGGAATGGGCTTAATTATACGCTCTACAGGCGACCGAGCACACAGTTAGGGCCGCGTTATAAAGAGCTCCGCCCCACTGTGCGCTACTGGGCGGCACATCGCACTACACCTTACAAAAATTCACATAAAACATAAAGCAAAACGAGCGAAATTTGAGTAAATCCTTTAGAGACGTAATGTTTTCTGTAGGTGTACTCTATCGTGCCGCGTTCCTGTGTTAATTTTGATCAAGGGTAAAAAGCGCCACGCAATTTAATCCCTTTGTTTCCTTTATGCATAGAGCCACGTGACCGGGTGAATGAAAATATGGGGGTGGATATCAAAGGGATGTTTGCGCTCTTAGCTGGGATTTTTAATGCCGTAATCTCAGGAGGAAGGGGAAGCAGTGGTGGCAACTAAGTAGATCGCAATCAAAGGGCAAGCTAATATCTTTTCAATTAGTCAGCGAAGAAGTAGACGCTTTGATATTTTTGCTTTATGATCTGGAATTAAAGTTTTGAAAATAAACTTAATTAAATATTCTTTCTACATTTTCTAAGGCTGGATGCATAATTATTCCCACTGAAAGCATTTCTCGCAATCTTCGTATAACATTCAAGAGAAAGTTAAACTTATTTAAAGGAATTCAAATAATACACTCTATAATATTCTTTCGTATTTCTTCCTTATTGGATGATTTAACAACTTATTCTATTTGAATTACTTAAAAACAAAAAATCATATTGTAATAAAAAATGACTGCTGTCTATCATTATACTTTGTTTAAAGTAATTATCAGCTTTTTATCTGTATTTTTATCGTACAAAATATTATTATTTTTTGTAAAAATTAATAGAGAATTAATTAATATGAAAGTAGTAAAATCTGTACTAGAAATACAAAATATTCTTCCTAATATTATTTTATACTAGATTATAGATTCCCAAAGTGGAAATTTTCATGGGGGCTGTAGCGGGTCCAGAGGTAAAAGAGGGGCGTTCAGGCATTAAGTGGGGCGGCCGCGACGAACATATATTTTTAAATAATAATTAAATTCTTTCAAAAAACAATTTTCATGAATAAACCATTTATCTTACCATCTTAACATAAACAAATTTAATGCATTAAATTATGTTTTTATTTCAACTTTGTGATTTTAAATAGATATAGATAATGTGTAGCATTAAATAAAATTTGGTAAAACTATTAAATTAAAGGAGGGCGTTGAATTTTTTTTACTTAGAGAGGGGAGCGGTGATAATTAAGATTTGGAATCTCTGGACTATGTTAGATGAAGGCAGCAAACTACCAAAACTGGTCGAAACATAGAAGTACCTCATGGCAACCTCATGTTTAACCTGAGATGATGACCATGACCGTCCCATAATTTGACTTATATGACGTTAATTTGTCTTCCCCAGCTCGCCTGACACTCCTTAACTTACCACGATTCAATATCAGTTATTCATTATACAACTTAAGTCCTCTATAGAAAACATCTTTCTCAGTACTTTCATGTCTGGATCTCCGGAGCCGAAATTTATCACGACCTCTCGTCAAATAGCCATTTATTTCATAACCATATGCTAAATTTCTAGTCAAATATGCCGGCACCGCATTTCTCTTAATTTACATAAATATTACTTAATTTATATTTGTATTTAGGTAGTATGTTTACAAGAGATGGGCGAGTGGAGAGGGATATTGAAAGAAGGGTTGGGGCAGGCAACAAAGTGAATGGTGCACTTAAAGTTGTCATCGCAAACAAAAACCTATCAAAAAAGCTAGAATGGCAGTGCACAATGGTGTTCTTCTACCGACCCTTATGTATGGAAGCGAAGCATGGAACTGGCAAAAGAAGGATGAAAGTAGAATAAATGCAGTTGAAATGAGATCTCTTAGAAGAATGTGTGGATACTCTGTGTATGATAGAGTGCCGAATGAAAATATAAGAAGTGAATGCGGTGCGAATGATGGTGTCATGAACAAAATAATGAAAGGATCATTAAGATGGTTTGGACATATTGAAAGAATTAATGAAGAAAGAATGGTAAAAAAATTATATGTTAATGATGTAAATGGAACCAGAAATAGAGGAAGACCGAGGAAAACGTGGCACGATCAAATAAATCAAATATTGAATGTCGGCCATGTGAGGAGTCAGAGAAATCGACGCGCGTGCATGACACGATGTATGAATGTTGAGGAAGCGAGAGAAATATGTCAGGAAAGAAAAGTGTGGCAGTCCATTCTTTCTATGGTGGTTAGTTAGTTAGCTAGTTTTATATAAATAAAAATCAAAGTGTTGTAAATAATCCGTCTTTGACAAATATTCAATAATCTATTCCTGGTGTCCTGCTAGAAATATGATCAAATTATATAAATGGGTACGTATTTAATGTGGTTTTTATTGTTTCAAATAGTTATATAATATTATCGTGGCCTGGATGTCGTAATTATGTTCCCCTGTTCCGTAAACATTTCAAATTTGTTTGTTCATCCTCGAAGCGAATTAACATTCCAAAGTCAGTCACGTGTTGAATTTTAGCTCGAAGCCTGAAACATGTCCGTTCGCCGAGATAATGATAACTGTATTACCTCGTAGTTTCTGGGTAGGTACCCCTAACAGTGGGAGCTCGGCCCTGGGCTATCCGGAGCTGCCGCACAGTGGTCCGGATTTGGGAAACAGTGGACTTAGGAACCAAAGTCATTATTTCGATTTGAAAAAAATTGCTTGCTGTAGAAAATCTAATTTGTAACAATATTTGTCATGTTCAACTTTTCGTTATTTGGAGCTTAACATGGTTTAAAAAAATACAAACGAAAAAAATGTATGGAGTAAAATTGAATTATATTTTTTTCTCAATATATTTTAAATTGCAAGCAACGAAACTTTTTGTATATTAACGTATGTAATTATTACTTTATGTCCATATTTTTTTCTTTCCAATATACTTGCAAACTTTAAAAAAATATATTTTTATTTCACAACACAACAAATGTTTCTGCCAGAAGATTTGGTTGGGTGGTTATGATGCACAATTATTTCTTTATTACAAATAAGAAAACCAAAATTGCCTATCACCTCCAGTTTTTTAAATATTCTCCAAAAACTGCATTTTAAAGTATGAAAACCCATGCTTACAAATATAATGTTATTATAATGGAGTGCTACATAATAATTTATTTTATGAATGAGTCGTTACTGCAGTTTTTAAGAATTATACGAAACAAATAAATAATTATTAACACCTTCTTTATGGTAATAATTCACCGTTATGACTTACTTGATGAATCATTAAAGGAATTTCCTGCACTTTCTGAGAATTATATGGAATAAATAATATAAAATTGCTGCGGATGGAGTATCTGTAATAATAGTAGCTACTTTGCCATCTATCATTGTCATGTGCAGCTCATGAGTAATTTCGTAATTACCGCATTTTGATGCAACCAAATTACGTATTTCTTCCTTCATTGCCGCATTTTCTTGGTTGACAAAGTCAATGGTTTCTTTTGCGAACTGGAATTTGACAGGCCTACAGTAAAACGTCGAAGATGTTTCGGATTTTCCCAAATGACCACATTGTTCGACTCCAACTTCAAAGGAACAAGGCTCGTCATGAACACCGAAGACTCATCAAATTCTGTCAGTTCACTTTTCTACCTATAATTGCTTTGTGTTGAAGATCCGTCGAATCCCCATTTGCTTGTTAGCTTCAGATTCCCACTCGAAATACCTAGTTTGTCTCCCACAATTTGCAGGATCTTCTGAATAGTCAAATCCAAAAGTGCTTGCAAGTTCACTTTTGCTCCGTGTTCAGATATTTCAACGTCTTTGGCATCCGGATAACACCTCTTCTTAGCTTCTAATAATTTGTGGTAGGAAGGAAGCTGCAGAGAATTCTTCCAATCTGACATTGCAGCCCTTAACGTCAGATATTTCCACTTTGACAGATCTAATGAAGTAGTAAGAGCCAAAGCTTGGTCTTCATGATTTGTTTTCTTCTTTTCCTTATCGAATAAATGCGATTTGACATCTGGGGCTTTGTCAGGATTCTTCAAGAGGTGATCAATAATGCGAGCAAGGATCTCTTTTCCATTCGATTTTAGCCTAGTGACCAAAGCAAAAGCTAACTCCTCTTCCGAATAGTCACTCAATGTACCCGACCGCCTTTTCTTCTGCTTGTTCCCCAGGTCTGCAAATGGTTTTCTTGTTTGAACTTCTGTAGAAGTGCCCATATCTTTAGTGGCCATAGATGTAGATGCTATGATGATTTCATTAGATTCCGCTAAATATTGATCCTCTTGCTCTAAATATTCGGTTTCTGCAATATTTTCGGTTTCTTTAAAAATCTCGGCGAGATTTACGGAATTGCAGGAAGGCCACTGGATTCTTGCTTTCAACCAGTTCAAATGCTTATTTATAAATTTGTTTTGAATTCTGTGGGCCGCGGTCCATCTGCTCTTCAAGTTGACAGTGAGATATCTTGCAAATTTCAATATCACTTCAGAATCTTCTGGTGAGATTTCAAGCGAAATGGAGTTCAAAATTGCTCGGTGGAGTCGCTTGTAGTCCTTGAGGTCTCCTTCTCGTAGAAATGTGTAAATGTCCATATGAGTGCCAAATCGAGTCATGATTTTCAGGCCCTTTTCTGGTCGCGGTCAAGTTCAAGGTATGTTGCTTCTTCAAAAATTCAGTAGCTAGTAACCCAAAAATGCGCTCCTGCGTGTTTTATATACGAAAAGAAGTAGGTGAATTGATATGGTGATACATAAAATGAGTCATTAAGGTACCATTACAATTAAACGGGTATTCATGAGCCTTATAATCCTTAGCAACTGCAGGAAATTGCCATAATGATTCATCAAATAAGCCGCGCTACCATTACCACGAAACAGGTAAAAATAGTATTTTTGTATATTATTTGTTCCATATAATTCTCAGAAAGTGCAGGAAATTCCTTTAATGATTCATCAAGTAAGTCATAACGGTGAATTATTACCATAAAGAAGGTGTTAATAATTATTTATTTGTTTCGTATAATTCTTAAAAACTGCAGTAACGACTCATTCATAAAATAAATTATTATGTAGCACTCCATTATAATAACATTATATTTGTAAGCATGGGTTTTCATACTTTAAAATGCAGTTTTTGGAGAATATTTAAAAAACTGGAGGTGATAGGCAATTTTGGTTTTCTTATTTGTAATAAAGAAATAATTGTGCATCATAACCACCCAACCAAATCTTCTGGCAGAAACATTTGTTGTGTTGTGAAATAAAAATATTTTTTTTTAAAGTTTGCAAGTATATTGGAAAGAAAAAAATATGGACATAAAGTACTAATTACATACGTTAATATACAAAAAGTTTCGTTGCTTGCAATTTAAAATATATTGAGAAAAAAATATAATTCAATTTTACTCCATACATTTTTTTCGTTTGTATTTTTTTAAACCATGTTAAGCTCCAAATAACGAAAAGTTGAACATGACAAATATTGTTACAAATTAGATTTTCTACAGCAAGCAATTTTTTTCAAATCGAAATAATGACTTTGGTTCCTAAGTCCACTGTTTCCCAAATCCGGACCACTGTGTGCCGTGGGCCGCTACTGGGCCGGCAGCAGGATTTACCATACATTCAAAATAAAACGGGTGTGTACTTATATACGCACGTAAGAAGTTATACTTATTTGCCTTAACAATATAAGTTTTAAACACCAGTTTTGTCATTGATAATTTTTTCACTATACAATCTGCGAAAAAAGGAATTAATTATTTTAAAAAAAAAACTAACTAACCATCACGCCGTCTCCCCGAAGAGGTAGGCAGAAAGAATGGACTGCCACACTTTTCTTTTCTGAAATATTTCTCTCGCTTCCTCAACATTCATACATCGTGTCATGTACGCGCGTCGATTTCTCCGACTCCTCACGTGACCGACATTTAATATTTGATTTATTTGATCGTGCCGCGTTTTCCTCGGTCTTCCTCTATTTCTGGTTCCATTTACATCGTTAACATATAATTTTTTTACCATTCTTTCTTCATTCATTCTTTCCATATGTCCAAACCGTCTTAATGATCATTTCATTATTTTGTTCATAACACAATCATTCGCACCGCGTTCACTTCTTATATTTTCATTCGACATTCTATCATACACAGAGTATCACACGTTTGTCTAAGAGATCTCATTTCTACTGCATTTATTCTTCTTTCATCTTTCTTTTGCCAGTTCCATGCTTCGGTTTCGTAAACTCTTTTTTATTGGATTTTTTGTCATTACGTTATTTCTTTCACCTTAACCTCTTAATTAGTATGATATCAATGACACTAACGAATATAGATAAAATATTTAATTTTATGTACAATAATTGTTGTCGCTGGTAGTCATAATGTTGGCATAACCTGGTACTCGTAATATTCGAGTAATTATAAATTTGCCCCAAACATGTGGTCATACGTCATCTGACCATGTATTCAATGGCCCCACGATTGGGACGGTACGCGCGGAGGGGTTAATAGGTACACGCTATTTTTACGAAAAAAATCTCTGTTATTCTGTAGTGAGTAAAGAATTCTCATTACTCATTGTATTTCTCCGGAGAAGGGCAGCGGCCCTGCACCACCCGCCGGCTCCCGCCCACCCACTGTCACAGTGTAAGGTAAACGACGGCCTTTGTTTCGGTGCTTAAATAGTTTATTCCTGACACGGGAAACCCCGGAATGTGGGGGAGACTACCTCGGCGGGTAATGCCGCCACTTTGTTGCCAAAACTTTTTGATACTAAGCCCCAGAGCGGAGCAACTCTTTTCCGGAATATAATAAACATGTGTGCGAAATGCTTTCCTTATTTAGTATTTCATGAAACATGACGGGAATCTGGTTACCCCGATACATCACACTTAGACTTATATGATATGCGCTATTTTATAACTGCTTTGTTTTGACATATGATTGCACTTTTTTTTTATAAAGGAACATAGAAGTTCCCGCCACATACCCAAGGCTGTTATAGGGCGTAGCGGCGCCCTTTTGTCAGCCTCGCTCATACACTCCCTGGGCCTGTCCCCGGTTTATCCGGGACTTACATTTAAAGACGGCAACAACAAGGGGGTGCCAGACCACATTTAATCTACCCATCTTACTTCTATGCATTTGGCAATATATAATGATACTAATTTAAACAAACATATTTTTAGTAACAATCCTATATAATGGTATTCAGCAAAGTTCATTAACATATTTTTGCTATTTGCTGAACCCAATTATTTTTTTTAGCAATTATATTGAATCTCGTGACATGTGATAGGTAGCCAATCTATCGCCATTTTATTGTCACGTGAATTCTACACCAGACCAAAGACAGTGTGACAATCACACTGCCATCGCCGGGAATCGAACCCGGGACCTTCTGTATGGAAGTCAGAACTCCTACCACTCTGCCACGAAGGTCGTTTTCTGGTTCGTGGGACGCAGCTTGGGCCATTTTAATATGGTATTTTCCCACATTTAAATACAGAAGGTTATATGAATCCAATTACTTTATACGTTCATTTAACTAACTACCTAAGCATCGAATAGACTGGTTCTTTTGTTCCTTTTGTAAACTTTGTTTAAATTTTGTTTCATTTTATTTTTAAAACTTGCACACCAAAAAATTGCGAGATTTGTCTGGAACATATCTGCGAAGTATGTTGTTGTAAAAATACACCGAAGAAGGGCGTGAATTATTCAAAACATATCTGTGAAGAATATTTTTGGAAAAATACAATGTTCTTTTAAAACTCAACAAATATAATAAAATATAAACAATTCAATACATTGAATTTGAAACTATATTTTAGTAACGTTCATTAATTAAAATATGTTTTAAAATTATGTTTATCACGGCTAAATGGAATCTTATTAAACAGAAATTGTTTTGATATCTTATTAGGAGTTATACATATACTCGTATATACAGGTATACAATACTTTCTCAAATCAGATACTAAAGAATATCGATTGAAAAAGAACTAAAAGGCAACGTATAATATCATAAAAATACGAAATATCTTCAGAAAAATATTTATTATTAGATTTTTTTAAACATTTTATGAGTTTTCATAACAATTATTTTTTTTTATTTAACGCTCCATTAAATTATAATAACCATTCTCTATCTACTTTAGGTGTAAAATTCTAGAGTGAATGAAGTCTTGGTGGTCTTGCTAATTTAATTTTAACTTCTTAACGAGTTAACGTTCAGACTGATCGCTTTCAAACTAACCGACTAATATTGAGCATTTGTCCACAAAATTACTTTCGCGTTATCCGAGGATCATTTTGGCATTATAAAAGTTTCCCATTTCGACTGAATATTGTTTCACTGGAAACATCAATTTAATTTAAATGAAATGAAACGAAAGATCGTTCCGAACAAATAATCAACTTGAATAGATATTTAAACGAAAGCAAGAAGGTCCAGAATTGTCTATTACTCGAATCCAAATCCAACGTTAATTTCTTATCGTTTCTTTGATTTGCTAATTATTCAAGTCCCGTTGTTCTTACAAAATGAATGGGCTCAACTTGGACCAACACGCTTTAACAATACAAAATGAAACTTAATAATGAGAAGAAAGTCAATAATGAATGCTGAAATTGTCTATGGTATATTTTAATATGCACTCTAGACCAGAGGTTCCTAACCCTATGCCTATTATCGTGCGCCTACTATTCATATTTGGAATCTAGCTGACAATGAAAATTATTCAAGTCCCGTTATTCTTACAAAATGGATGAGCTCAACTTAGACCAACACGCTTTAACAATACAAATGAAACTTAATAATAAGAAGAAAGTCAATAGTGAATGCTGAAATTGTCTATGGTATATTTTAATATACACTCTAGACCAGAGGTTTCTAACCGTATGCCTATTATCGTGCGCCTACTATTCATATTTGGAATCTAGCTGACCATGAAAATTATCCTAATTTGATAAAAGAATCTTACAACTTTAAATCCTGTTTTGGTTCCCCATATGTGTGCGAATCTTTGTTTTCCACCATAAACATAATTAATTCAAAAAGCAGATCTCGACTTATCAATAGCAACCTTGATGATTATTTACTAGTGGGATTATCATCTTACACTCCTAACTTTGAAAAATTAGTAAGTGAAATGTAATATCAAAGATCACTCTAAATGTGTATAAGTGTTTCAAAACTCTTTGTTTTATTTTACAACTTTTTATCTTGGACATTTTGTTTTTAAACGGTAAGGTATTGTAGATAAACATAAGGCGTTTACACTGTGGATTTCCATAATGACGATTTTTTTTTAACTGTTTTTCCACTTTTGAGTTTATTTTTCTCGACATGTTTCGAAGGCTTACACCTATATCATCGGGGGGTTATATCGTTCTCCTGATGATTAAGGTGTAAGCCTTCGAAACATGTCGAGAAAAATAAACTCAAAAGTGGAAAAATCAGTGTTCATCATTCAGTCAATCATTCATAAAAAAGTCGTCATGTATGGTATTTTTTATGATTGACTCTTTTGTAAATGTAAATAAATTCGTTATTTAGTGAATAATGTAAAAATTCAAATGATAAAATTAATCTGTAGTACTCAAATCTTGTTTTTCTTAAAATCGACCTGCTCCTGAGAGAATTTCCTTAAATCTCAAACACGTCCGGAACCGCAACAAGGTTAGGAACCCCTGCTCTAGAATCTTAAAATGCTGTTATTGCTAGTATTTTGAAAATCAGGATGCATTTGGTATTGTTTTTTCTTCAGTTCAATATTCACTCTTTTAGTTTGATACTGTCTTTATTTCGAGACTACGAAATCCAACTTTTATAAATAACCAAAAATCATCCTTGTATTCATCACCCATTTATTTTGCTCAATACATTCATAGCTATCAATATGTATACGTAATATGATTGAATTTTATTTAACCACAGATTCCAATTACATTTCAAACAAACCTTTTTTTCTAATTGGTCAAGAGTCCCAGAGTGTTAAAAAAAACTCCGTCATTAATTTGTTCATTGCTCTGCCGATATCCGGCTTCAAGTGAAACCGTTTAACTCGTAATAAAATTGTTTTGTTAAATTCAACGTAAAGTTTTTTTCCATTAACTGATGTTGTACCTAAGATGCAAAATATATCTCCTACATTTTCATGGTTTTGTAAATTATTTATCATACTTTTTCTTCGTTTTTTAGACCTTTGGTCTATTCCTGTAATCAGGCTGGCCTCTCTTGGGAGGTCCACTCCCAGCTATCCCTCCATCTCTTTGCCGGTCTTCCGGGGGGACGGTAGCAGTCAGGAATCTGATGCACCAAAACGTGTCAAGTTCTGGAGGGATCCATCCTTTGCACATGCGCATTTCAGTATCTTCTATGTTGTCTGCCCCATCTCAAGATATCTTCCACCTTGCAGATTTCGCGGAAAGCCATGTTCCTCGCCCTATCTCGAAGAGTCTTTCCTGCTATTATCCTCAGCTTTCGCATCTCTGCTACCCGTACTTAAGCCTTCGTAATTGTGGTATCTGCTCTGGTCTCAATGTATATGCCATGCTCTGGTCTCAATGTTTATGTCAGTATAGGCCTTACGCAGGTTTTTTTATATTCTGACCTTACTGTCAGTTCTCATTTACTTTCTTCCATATGATCTCCTTGAGACAACCTGGTACTACCGAAGTTGTGTAATACATAAAACATAAATAAACAAATATTGTACATATACATTTAGAAATTTTGTACTACCTGTTGAGGTGCTTAGACTAGTGATGTATTTTTTATCGGTATTTGCACATTAATAAGACTTACACTTGGACGTTGGACAAAGAATGGTTAAACAAGTATACGTTAACAATGTAAATGGAGTAAGGAGTCGAGGTAGACCGAGGAAAACATGGCATGACCAAATTAATCAAATATTAAAAGTTGATCATGTCAGAAGCCGGAAGAATCGACGTGCGTGTATGACTCGATGTATGAATGTGGAGGAAGCTAGAGAGGTGTGCCAGGATAGAGTAGTATGGCAGTCCATTCTCTCTGCCTACCCCTGCGGGGAAACGGCGTGATGGTTTGTTATTGTTGTTGTTGGTATTAGTCTTTTTTTTTAAATAATAATAATAATTTTTTACACAGTCTAGAAACGGAAAGCTTTCCTTTAAACAATGTCTTGAAATATATCCGAAATGAGATTATCTCTCATTGCGAATATTTCGTCATTTTCGCGATCCATTGTTTACAGTCGGGAACACCCGCGGACAAGTACCGCCGGCAAATGGTTGTCTCTGGAAGTTTCGCAGCACCTTATCGAATTTATGAATTCCGAAGCAAAACGGCTTTCTGTCAGGACGAAAGTTAAGGCGAGTTATACAAGTGAGAAAGTTTAGCGCGGGGGCGGACCGGGCGCGGGCGACTTTTCAGATGAATGAGTTGTTTTAAATACAAATTCGATTATGAATAAACAGACGGCTGGCGAGATTACAATACTGAATTATTATTCCGTAAGGTTGGCGACTTTCGCTTCGCGTTTGCTTTACCTAAATACTCTGAGAAGAAGAGGTAATATATATGCAAATTCTGTCTCCTCTGCCCGCCGTCAGAGCATGTGTACTCCGAGCCGTCAATGCTAAAGGGGACAGTCGTGCTGGTACTTGGCCGAGGCGATTCTCTCTCTCCAATGACACTGATCTTGTCATTACTTGACACCCTTCGAGTACACTGACCATTGATCATCTTAAATGTAACGCTTTAAAGTTTTTTTTTATTTATAGGTACAACTACTTATAGACAAATACTGGATTTTACACATTACGTGTTAATAATTAAAAAAAAATTACAACATTTTGAATGTTTACAAATACTTGTAGACGAACAACTGGATTTCAACTGGATTTCATTGCAGACTATCAATTCAAGAATCAATTTTATCTCAATAGAGACGAAGATGCAAATTGGAAACAGAATATGGTTGATCAAGGTGTTTACATGGTGGTGTTGGAGATTAACATATATACAACTTCCAAAAATTTGTCAGACATGGTGGTCATAAGAAAAAATTAGGTGGAATGGAGATTGTATTACATAAAGCGTGCGCTTAACCCAACCAATGACAGGTCATAAGTCCTGTAAATACCTTGATCAACCATATTCTGTTTCCAATTTGCATCTTCCTCTCTATTGAGATAAATTTGATTCTTGAATTAAAAATTAATTGTATCTCAATAGAGACGAAGATATAAATTATTTTGGAAACAATAGATGGCGCTAGTGTAGATTGAACTAAAATATGTAAAATGTTTCTCACCATGGTAGCATATATACTACATTCAAAAATAATTATCAGACGTGGTGTTCGTAATAAAGGAGAAATGGGGAAAGTTGTATTACATAAAGCGATCGCTTAACCCAACCAACGACAGGTCATAAGTCCTGTAAACGCCTCGACCACCATATTCTGTTTCCAAATAATTTACATCTTCGTCTCTATTGAGTTACAATTAATTCTTGATTCGAAGTTTCATTCATATTTTTTTAACGAATAGTATGAACTTTAATAGTTATATTAATTAAATGTGCAAGCAATAATCCACAGAAAATGAATGAAGCCTAGATTATTCGTATTATTGACGAGATTCATTGAATTTTTTTACAAGAGAGTCACCATCTGTATTTTTAAAACGTAAACGGCAGACCTTTAATATATAATAAAATACCCAAATTTTCAATGTCAAGCGGATGAATGCGTGAAAAGGTCACAAATAAAATCAAGAAATGGTCACTAAGATTGTTCACCAAGCGTTAATACTATCAATTAATAAACTTACATAGACTAAATATTATCATGATTTATTAAAAAATAAATCTATTTGGTGTATTAACAAACCGATAATATTTATGTTATTTATATTGTATCCTTAATTATTCTTCAAGTATTTTATAATACTCAGTGACAAGATTTATTCGATTCTTTGAGTACAACATTGTATGAATATTGAAGAAGTTGATTCAGTTTGGACGATTGTTCATTAAAAAAACCTTTTTAAATATCCGTTTTTCTTCAAGTGACGGTCCTTTTTCCCGGAAGGTAAAGGTGATTTTTTGTTAAAAAAAAAAAAAGGAATTGCCTTCAAATAAGGAATACTTGGCCTGCTAACCATCCTGAATAAGTAATGTTTTCCTTTGAAGGAGAATAGAAAATGCCTTTAAAAGTATTTTCTTTACAATTCTATCGTTTCCAAACTGCTTATATTTACAACCTAAAAAAACATAATTTGTTATTTTTATTTACTGTTTATTTAACAATTATTTTTTTATAAACATAAATAGTCTTGAAAACGTAATTAATAACAGTTTTTTCTTGTAATATTGAATTGACTACCCTATAAAGTATTTGAAAAAGATATGGACATATCTATCTTTTTTATGCAATTATTTTTTTATTGTGTTTTATTTTCTTATTAGTATTGACACGTTTGTAGACACATATATATGAAAAAACAAATTATTGTGATTTAAATATGTAAAAAACAATACTTTTAAAAATAAATTTTTCATTATTTTAAGATAAAGGACATATATTGCCTTAAATGGTCAACATTAAAAGTGTTCGTCTTCTTCTTTCGGTGCCGTGTCAGGTACCTTCAATTATTATAACGATGGCAATCATTGCAGCAAAGGCATATCTGTCTTGCGCCACTTGGAACAGGTTCTGAACTCTTGTAATTCCTTTCCACTCTTTTATGTTCCGTAGCCAGGACAACTGTCTTCTACCCATTAATATCAGTCAAAGAAGGTGGTATTTTTCTCCTCTTAGCACATGACCCAAATATGAGACCTTTCTAATTTTCACACTCGACAACAGCTCTCTATTGGCTTTGTTTCTCCGCAGTACGTCTACATTACTGACCCTATCATCCACATCACAAACGCCTCCAAACGGTTCATTACATTCACTCTCCAGTCCAAGTTTCGCAGTCATATAGTATAATAGACCATACATAACATTTAATCATTATTTGTCTGAGTTTCCGGTTAAGATTATCGTTGCAAAATAAAAAGTATTTAATGCCACTCGTGCAACTTCAATTCTGCCTTTTATTTAAGCGTTTGGGTCAAGCGATTTAGTAATAATGCTGCCAAGGTATTTAAATTGGTCTACCATTTCAACATTCGCAAAAGTCTGAGATTTAATAAGTACATAAGTTACGATTTTGTGTTATTCTTTTGTTAATAATGATGTTTACTAAATTTAGTTTCATTTCCTATTTATATTTTAAAATTTCCCGTTATTCCTCCTCTTCTAACCCACAATTTTATTTTTGTTTTATTCCCCACCTCTAGACACAACTCCACCCCTTTTAATTAGTACATAAGTGACAATTGTTTTTTTTATTTTATTGTTAATAATTAAATAAATGAATAATGTAATTTCTAAAATGTCAATGTTATTTCAAGCAAGATTTAATTGTCACCCAAATAGTGTTATTGTTAAATTTTGTGTATAGGAAAAAGTTGTGTCAGAATCGAACATGTCTGCGAAAAGAAAAGTAAAGTGTTGTTAAAACAGAAAATGTAGTTAAGCACAACACAAAGTTTAGGCGAATGTAGAAGGAAAATTATTTTTTCCAATAAAAAATCGTCGAAAAATATTCAACGTAATTCAAAGTAACATCATTTTTATCTCTGTACTCTCATATGCCGCACATTGTAAAATTGTACTTACACCACTAACTCTGTGACCCACAGAAAACGAGGCATTATTATAGCGGTGTTATGGGCCATATTTGCGTAACCCCTTCAACGCTTGCCTTCATAATTACGTGTATTAACTTTCAACGTTGCAGCTGTACTAACCGGCGTCTTTCCGTAAGCGTATCTACCTAAAGTTAAACATAATGTTATCCTGTAAAATGAGCGTAACAAAAAAATATGTTGAATTTATCGTTCTATTTTTATAAAAAAACGCATAAAAGTAGGTGAGAGATTGTATTACATAATACGTGTGCATATGTGTGATACAAGCTGAAATTTTTATGTTTATTAGTTGGCGTGGTCATTTCAAAAAATTTTAAGTGTCTATCTGCATATTTATTTGTTTTATTTATATATTTATTGGTTATTGAAGGAACCAATTCTATACCATTTTTTGTTAAAACTTATAATTAACATATGTCTAAGAATAATAATTAAATAAAACCATGTTTTTTGTCTACTTCCACTTTTGGCTTTATTTCGACAGCGACTGGTTTCACCAGGCTCGCTGGCATTGACAGACTGGTGACCACCAACGAAGTGAAACCGAAGCGAAGCGAAACCGGTCGCTGTCGAAATAAAGACAAAACTGGAATTAGCTTAAAAAAAATTGTTATATTTAATAATTATTCAAAATGAATTATTCAAAATAAAATCATTTGATATATCTAAGAACATTTTATTATAACATAGTAACAGTGAATATTTTGACTGTGGCAAGTTAAGGCGACTAAAAATATTAATCACAACATGTTTCGAAGGTGACCTTATCCATCATCATGTGTAAATATATGCATTATTATATATTTAATATAACAGCTATATATTAACACCTGGGAATGGAGGAGGTCACCTCCGAAACATTATTTATTATTATGATTAATATTTTTCTTCTCATTTATATGGTAAATATAAGCGGAATGAAAACAATGTTATTAATTATATTCCAAATTACAATGCAATTTAAAAGTATTAACACCTTAACCTTTAGTAAAGTGGAACTGGTTTGCTGAAATTATAGATTTGGTAGAGGTCGATACTTTCTTAAACAGAAAAGAGTTAAAATTAAAATTAAAATTAAAAAATCTAAGCTTTGGCAAGAGTTTGCAAGTCTAGTCATTCTGGGTATATGGCCATCACATCCATAGTTTGTTTTAAGTAGATTTTCGCAAAATTGTTAAATTTGCCATAGATTTCGGGTGGGTATATTGAATTTTGTATTAAAGAAAATATATAGTGCATCATCGTGTGAGTTTATAATTTAAGAAAAGGATATTGAAACATAATTATTTTTGCGATTAACCGGTGGTGAAATATTTAAAAGCGAGGTTAGAGTAGCATATAGTATAATAGTATCTTCTTATTCTTATTTTTAGCCAAATCTTCTCCACTGCCGGATATAGGCCTCTTCTTAACTCTTTCAACATTTTCCATCATCTGTTGCCACCTTCGACCCGCAAGTTTTGCACCCTTACATGAGGTTACACCCTTACAGTTTTGCATCTTTACATGAGGGAGTATGGTAGTTATCCGTGGCTCTATCCCACGGCATTTCTTCTGGGAATGCTCGGAACCAATTCTTTACAGCTTCGAAGAGATGGACATCTAATTACCCATTTCTTCAGATTAATTAGGGGATACTTCGAGAACTCGGCCGTACTGGAGGATGTTGGTCTTTTTGTCCCCGATAGATATCTCCGACAGCGACAGCACAGATTGTTTTATCTACCGGCCGCCAGAACCAATCTGCCTCTGGTGACGCCGGTGGGAAGAGCAATTAGTCTGCTGAACGCGGTCTCCTCGGAGATCGACGTCTTTCATGTTAGTGAAAGTACGTTCAGGGGACAAATACTCTTGATTTTGGTGAGTCTCACTAATGTCGAACCATCACTAATGCGTTCCTGGTATTATGTTGTATTTTTATAATATTTTACCTATACTCAATTGATGCCTTAAACATGTACTCGTATGCTGTTTGTAATGTCTTTTGAGTAAATAAACTGATTTGATTTGATTTGAAAGTTGTATAATATCCGTCCATCTATTGGTGGTCTTCCTATGCTTTTTCTGTTGTTCCAAGGCCTCCATTTCAGGATTTATAGAAGTATATACTGATGAAAAATAAATTCAGCCTTTGCATCGAATCTGTGTCGTTGTTTGTAGGCTTTAATTAGCCATTAAATAAATAAGCGATCGTTTTTCGGAACCGAAGGGGAAGCATCGAGGGCAAGAGTATTACGGCGGACATTACAGCTATATTCGCATAAACAGTCGGCGGGTACACCCCTTAATATTTGATTATCTTATTACGTAACAGGCCAGCAGACATTGGAGGAGGTTTATGCCCCTCCGTGTACGGTAGTAATGGGCGATAAGAATGTCCACAATATTTATATTTCCTCGTAAAGTTTTTACATCCTGTGTAAGGACCGATTTACACGACTCCGGACGTCACCGGCGCGTGGACCGCAAAGGATTCAATTGAGTTTTATTCCAGAAAAAAATATTCATACCCGATTCTCCATCTTAAGGATTAGCATAGGAAATAAGTTTTTCATAACATTTTTATATCGTATTCAAAGGTTACAAAATTTTATAAACCACTTACCACTATATGTTTTCAAATATATTAAGTTCGAAAAAAACGATTGAATTCTCAAAACTTTTTCATTTTATAATATGTTTTGTTTCTGTAATTATAAAGTACGCGTTAATGGCCATTTTTATTACAGGTGGTCTTGTTAAATTAAGTTAATATAAAAAGTTTAATCGCAAATGTTGTCAAACTCTGTTTGAAAAACAGCTCAAAATTGAACCTTGTTTATACACGAGGTAAAAAAAGTCATTCAACTGAGAACATAAAAACAATTCCAGTATGTAATATTTGCCACCTATGCTACGTAGCTACACGCGTAAAATTCTCATAGTAACGGCAAAAGTAAAACACATATATATTTATAAAAAATGATTATTATACAACCTGCCCCTATAATGTGTAGTTTTATGGCTCTTTTTATACCGTGGTTCAATTCAATTTATGTGAGTACTTTGTTATCTTTTTCAATAAATGTTATGGCCCCCATCAAATACCGAACAGCGCCGAACCAAATTATCATCATAACTCCGTTAAGTTTACTTGATACAAAGATTCATTCATTATTCATTCCGGAATAAAGCTTATTGAGTTAATAGGCCGTAACATGTTTACTGCCAGCGTAATCTAACCTGATGCGAAATAGCACGGAAAAATCATCGAGTTATTGTTGAACTTGGCGCAAATGTCCTCCTTGAATGTTGCCATTATTCTCTTTTTATACGAAGGAGCCCCCGCCACTGGCGGCCGGGATGTTAATATTTAAATACACGCAAGCCCAGTATGAGTGCCTTTCATAACAATAAAATATCTGTACGCCACAGCGTTGTTATGCGATTAAAATTTACATTACCGCTATGTGAATGTTCGCTTAGTGTATACAATCACAGCAGGTAACGCGGCCATCTTGATAGTGTTACGACTACACCACTGAGAAATACATAAATACAGCGTGAATCTTATTTCCTCATCTCTCTAGCCATCTCTCGGATGTAAGCGGAACGTAGAGAAAAATTGGAGTAGATTAAATGTGGCCTGGGTCCCTCTTAATTTCTTACATATCATATTTCTAACGTAAGTCCCGGAAAGACGAGGGACGGGCCTACGGATTGAATGAGCAAAGCTGACGAAAAGCGTCGTTCACATATAATAGCTTAGGGTAAGCGGTAGGAAACCTCTGTGTCTACTGAATGTACTCTTTAAACATTCTCATTGGCCCCAAACAGTGTCAAATGCCGCTCTCTGGACTATGGCAGGCGAATGGCAGTGGATCGGTCACACTCTGAGACGGAACCCAGCCTGCATCGCTCAGGGTGCACTAGACTGGTCCCCTCCGGGGGGAAAGAGAAAGCGAGGCAGACCTAGAGCCACCTGGAGAAGAACCCTGCAGGACGAGATTAAGGCGGCAGGCCTCACTTGGGATGATGTTAGGCATTAGGCATGCGATAGAATCGGGTGGAGAAAGTTTCTTGAGGCCCTATGCACCACGGAAGTGTGACAGGACAAAAAGAAGAAGAAGAAGACATTTTTTCTATTTTGCACCACTCTTACTCATCTTCTTCTTCCAACTGGAACTATATCGTCAGCCCATCTTTTCTGTGATCGATCTCATGGCTTTTTACCTTTCCCAAGGTCTGCACATCTTAGGGTGTCCATCTATCCATTACCTATCTGGCGACATGTCCTGCATATTTCCATTCTAATTTGGCATTACGATCTATCACAAATAAATGCTTTGTCCGGCGTCAGATTTTAATATTAGATATTTAGTGCCTCAGACTTATAAATGCTGCCAAGCGTCTGTCTTTCCATAGCCCGTTGCGCATATTATACTTTGTGTAAGGCGTTGACTGTATGTGTGAACACCACAGTCTTACTTATTTTAAAGTTCATTGGTTAATAGAGAATCTTCAGAAATAATCTTCAGAAACAAAAAGGCATATTTTGCAATCCTAGTAAAACGCCCTTCTGACTATATTTCACAAGAAGCTTAAACTAAACTTAATCAAATTTATTTATTATTTCTTAAAACAAAAATATTAAATTCCACATTTAATATCTAATTTTGATGACATCGTTTCATTCCTATATATTTAACTAAGGCATTATCAAATATCAGAAATGATAGTTAATAATGCCCTCTCAAGGTAAAACATCTCTCCCCATAAAATATATTATAGCTACTACGAGTAGAACGCAGATGTTTTAAAAAATATTAAATAATGAATCAATTTTGGTTTTTAAAGTTTAGATTTTTCATGTCTTTTAGTGATCTGAAAGCATTTTCATTGTTATCTTACTTTGTCATATTTTTCCATATATTATGGAATCCAATTACCTAGGCGACTTTTTTATACTGATTTTCGTTCATTTTAACTTATATAAGGATTAATTGTATCTCAATAGAGACGAAGATGTAAATATTTTTTTTTGGAAACAGAATATGGTGGCTGAGGCGTTTACAGGACTTATGACCTGTCATTGGTTGGGTTAAGCGATCGCTTTATGTTAACAACATTCCCCATTCCACCCTTCTTACGACCACCACGTCTGACAAATTTTTGAAAGATGTATATGTGCTACTATGTTGAGACACACTTCACATTTTTTTAGGTCAATCTACACTAGCGCCATCTATTAAGAATGTATGTTAACGCCTCGACTACCATATTCTGTGTCCAAAAAAACCATTTACATCTTCGTCTCTATTGAGATACAATTAATCCTTAAGAATGATTAATCCGCAATGGGTAAAATCCAGTATTTGTCTACAATCCAGTATTTGTATTTGTATACATTTAAAAAACGAATTAACTTATTTAACTTTATACAGAATAATTTATATTCGGAATGGTGGGTCTGTTTATTCCATTATTATTTTATTTCAGAAATTGTCAATATTCATTATTCACATCCGAACAATATCTTTAAAAATCTATGTTTTTTTATCACGTTATGTGATAACGTGACTGTTGATCTAATTAATTATTAATATATATCGCAACATACTTTAGAATCATGTGACATACTTATGTTAGGTCGGCATAATATTTTACGTGTTTTATGTAATTATCAAGACACGCTATTAAAATATGTATATTTTTATGTCACAAAACATCGTTAAAAAGGCAATATATTTTGTTAACAGCTGTTTTCATATTATCCGTTTATTTGTAAAAATAATTTTTAAACCGCCATTTGTTAAAACAATCAAAAACTGCGGCAATTTATCGTTTAAAAACATGTTATTACGCGTCTCAAAGTTAATGTGTTCGGCTAAATGGGTTCCCTCGCTTTATTCCGGCATTACAGTCGTCTGTTCAAACAAGGCGTTAGCATTTTACGGCCGAAATTGTCATTATATGTAAAAATACGAATTTAACGATAAAACTCAGACGCGACAAACGTTAATCATATCCTTTTAAGTCCGTTTAAGCCCATTTATGTTTGGAATCTGGTCCATTACCATCATCGGAATCCATTCCGTCTTTTAATCCTTTCTGCTGACCGTTACACAACCACCCTCGCAGCCGCGCCGGCATAATCCCGACAGTTTTGAATAAGCTAATTAAATGTCCCGGCTTAGAGATATGAGAGCGTAAAATTGAAAATGTACATATGCCGGAACCGACGGAGTCCCTTAAATAATTCATGTTCTTGCATCTGCGTGTGTAATTCGTTAAGTCCGGCATCACGTATTCTTCGCGTATATTCACGGAATACGTTGCAGGGGGCGCTCTCGTAATAATTAGCCCGTTCTCAAAGTACATCGTAAACGACATTTATTAGTACACCGCTGTTATATTTACACTGCCTTCCCTTTTATCTCAGCTCTTAAAAAAATAGACGTAAATAAAATAATAATTTTAAACAACATTGTCCTAACACCACATTTTGAATGTATACAAATACTTGTAGACAAATACTCGATTCAACCCATTGCGGGTTAGTCTATTTAACCCATTGCACCTTATCTTAATAGATGGCGTAGATTGAACAAAAATATGTGAAGTGTTCCTCAACATATAAGCACATATACATCTTTAAAAAAAATTCAGACGTGGTGGTCGTAAGTAGTGCGGAATGGGGAATGTTTTATAACATAAAGCGATCGTTTAACCCAACCAATGACAGGTCATAATTCCTGTAAACGCCTCGACCACTATATTCTGTTTCCAAAAATAAAATAAAAACAATTTACATCATCGTCTCTATTGAGATAAAATTAATCCTTAATAATTGCCCTACTTTGAAACATGTGAATTGTGTTTGTTCTGTTTAGCGTAAAAATCGTACATCCATATTTATACAATGAGATTTAAGAGGGCTTAGGCAGTCTTGTTTTTATAATCAAACGGAACACGGGTGGCGAGTAATGTACGGGTAAGTGTGCGAGAATTGCTGAATACTTTTCGTTTGTCTGTAAAAATGCTGCTATCGGCTTTGCGGAGCTCTCGGATTCAGGGTGTGCATATTTCTGTTTGGACGGAGCAACGGGCAGCGAGCGTGCATATCAAGGAAGGGAACCTTCCTCTGTAGCCCGTGGAGGGAATGTGTGTCATCGCTGATAGCTTCCCGCGCGTGACCGGCTCAAAGAGGCGGGATACCCTCTCCGCCGTAATGACAGTCGGGCGGAAACGAAAAATCGTGAAACGGTTTTAATTTGAGTGGTTCAATTTATTGTTAAGAAAAAAAATACTCAATCCGCCGAAATTTCTCTGTGAAATAAATTGCTCGCGTAATTTGAGGTCGTTACATTTTTTTTTAGCAAATTCTGCGTGTCGTCAAATTGAAAGTATGAGTCAGATGAATGTACGTGTTTTATGGCACGTTTAGCTCTGACGGTTTCCTTCGCAGTGATAATTTAGTTAAAAGCATTTGGAATCTTGCGTAAATGTTGCCACTAAAATAAACATAATAGACTCGTCTATTTAATTCTTGAATACTTATTTAAATCGCCGTACATTAAACTAAAAGCTTGCACATTCATTCAGCATATTCGAACGCACGCGTACAATTTATTTTATTTAAATATTCAACGGTTTATTTTTAAACGACTAGTTTTCATAGATATTTTCCAGTCTATTTTTTCCGCGTTAGTTATAGCCTGGTTAAGTATTGTAGCCGAACTATTTTGTGGTTCAGGGGCCAGAATGCTTCGCTCAAGATCCAGGGGACATGGACCCGGTTCCTTATTCATAATCATGAACTTTTATTACTATTCTACTGGGGATGCTAAGCATTCTAATACCAATAATGTCAATCTTCAGTGTAAAAAAAACTGTAGAGAACCAATCAGTAGCCTGAAAATCCAATTCTTGGAAATTCATAACCATCATGCTGTCTTCCCGAAGGGATAGGTAGAAAGAATAGGCTGCCACACTTTTCTTTCCTGACATTCTTTTCACGATTCCTCAACATTCATATAGCTTGTCATGCATGCACGTTGATTCTCCGACTTTATACATGGCTGATATTCTTTTTCTTCTTCTTCTTCTTCTCCTAATAGATCTTTGGTCTGTTCCTGAAATCAGGCTGGCCTCTCTTGGGAGGTTGACTACCAGCTATCTCTCCATCTCTTCGGCGGTCTTCCGGGAGGAAGGCAGCCGGCAGGAATCTGATGCGCCACAGCGAGTGGGATTCTGGTGGGATCCATCCTCTACACGTGCGCATTCGAGTATCTTCTGCGTTGTCTGCCCCATGTCACGACATCCCTTGCAGATCTCGCGGATGGCCATGTTCCTCACCATATCGCGAATAGTCCTTCCTGCTATCATCCTCAGCGTCCTCATCTCTGCCACCCATACATTAGCCTTCGTTCGTGTGGCTGACATTCAATATTCAAAAATGTATTCATACATTAAAATGAACAAAAACAAAGAAATTTTCATACAAAGTAGGAACTCTTTGCTAGAAAAAAGTCAAAATAACAAAAAAAATCATTTCCTCATCATTGAACATTTTTGCTTCCACTTTCTAATAAAAGTATTTTATTCCCGTCATTTCCATATATTACTTAAAATAACAAAACATCTTTAATGTAAAAAGCAAAATTTCAGGAAGCATTATTTTTTCCTAAAGCAAAATATAAAAATCCTATACTTCTTTACATTCTCGTTACTCTTGGTTAATAATATTAAAAAAAATGTTTTTCCTATTAAAACGCTGTCGGTATTGCCTCCTAATAATACCGCTGAGGGGAGCCGCGGTAGTAATATAATTAAGGTTGCAAGTTGTGGAGCTTTTCACTTAATATCAGGAAACAGGCTGACCACTCCACTAGCGGAACTGCCTGGAGGGGCAGCACTGGCTAAAGGCTTTCTGGCTCCGGTTAATGGTCGCCCTAACTCACTCCAAATGTAAGTTTAGCACTTTTGTCCCAAGTAAGAAGCTTTTCACTCGAACTGGATGTTGTTAATTTAATCAAAACTTCTTTCTTTCGACACCGTACTTATTTCATAAAGTTTCTCATTTTTGTTTTGCGTGTTGTGTAATTCTTAAGACAACTGAAACACGAATATGTCTACGCGTTTTTATATCACTTTGAAAAAAAGCTTTCTAAAAATAATTTTTATTTTTAATAAAACAAAATATTGTGTAGCATAAACTACACATGTTTTACGAGTATATTAACATTTAATGGTAGAACTTAACTGTAATTTTTTTTTTATTTTATTCATTTATTTACATGAAATAGTGCACATGTACTCGTACACAACATATTTTATGTTCTAATAAAAAAACAATTTAACATTCAATTTTAATAATAAGGTAACATTTTGTTTACATATTTATTTAATTCTATTTTTATTTTTCTATGCTCTGCACACTTTTGACATCCTCCGGTATATCTTTATAAATTTTAAATGCTTTATACATAAGGGAATTCTGAGTTTTGTTTTTTTTTTTCTAAATGGGAGCCTTAGTTTATTATTGTTTCTTGTTTCATATTGATGTTCATGTTGGTTACTTTTTATCTTCCTTAAGAATTCTTGGGAGGTGTGCCCATTAACGATTTTGTGAATTAGTAATAAAACGCATGCAATAATTTTTTTAAATGACATGAAACGTTGCACGTAATTATTTTTTTAAATAACGTGAAACGTTGAACGTGAAACGTCTGCGATTTGTTTTCTTTTATTATCGGTCTGCAGGTATAAATGAGTTAGAGAACACTGCCCTAGACCACCACCCGATTTGAAATCTGTAATTATAAATGTCCAACAATCGGACAAGTTGATACAT
The DNA here is from genome assembly GCA_022606425.2 of Lepidostoma basale. Lineage (NCBI taxonomy): Eukaryota > Metazoa > Arthropoda > Insecta > Trichoptera > Lepidostomatidae > Lepidostoma > Lepidostoma basale. Next base: position 273,392 of record JAHDVF020000737.1, on the reverse strand, counting down.
AAATGTATGTAGACTAGTATAACCATATTCGGTCAAGCAATTTAATGCAGAATACAGTATTTTTAGCACTGTCGGTAATGATTTCCATCCTTCCGTTTGACCCATCCCATTCTTGATCCTTTTTGCTATTCAACTCTTCCCCCGTATTTCCGGCCTTCTGAGTAGCGTCGCGGTTGGGAGGAGTCGATTTATTTCATTCTCGCGTTCTACGTGTGCATATATTAAAAATCCACATTCATCTCTTGTTCATAAAAGTTCAGTGTTTCAAACAGGTTCATAGAATTGAACTATCATATTTCATTTCATTTATTTATTTAAACATATCAAAAGCATTACAGAACTACATTCCAATACACCAATGATACATAACATTATTAACAAAAAGTTTGAGATACAACAGTAAATAACACATAATGAAATAACATGATGAACTCACAATTATAACAATGACTCAGGTCAACTACACTATCACTAAATACGTCGACCTCCGAGGTGACACGATTTAATAACGATATTGCTCTACCTACCGGCATAACCATTGGCAGATTGGTTCTGCATCATCATCTTCTGCGTTGTCATTATCAGATAACAATTCTTATAAATATAAAATCAATAAAAATAAATACTAAATTTACTACATAGATAGACTACTTCATATCATCTTATTTAGGGATATTGTCACTTAAAAATGGTTAATAAATATATTGTATACATTAAAAATATATATTTTTATGCATTCAAAATTAATTATTATTTTAAGGTACTCTAGAATGCAAAACTGTAATTATAAAAAAATATGTAAAGCCGTAATAGAGTATTAAGCATTAGGATATCTAAAATTAATAAAAATCTTAAATAAAAATCTCAATTTGTTCTTCAATCAAAAAATGATAACCAAATTGTGAAAATCCACATGCATACATTATTTTTCGCTAGTTTTAGTCCAAGGTATTGATTTACAGCAAAGTGTAATGTGTTTTTGCTGGTTCTTACATGTCACTTAGGTATTTAATGTAGTAATTTTGCCGTTGCTTACCACATATACAGCCGGTTATTTTAACCCAATTAATGTTTACAAGTTTTCAACCATTGATTCTCATGACAAGTGATCGGTAGATAATCTTTCTCATTTTTATTTTCACGTGAGTTCTACACCTAATACATAATTCTACACCACCTACATACATGTATATACATGTATATGTTATTTTTAAAAACAACGAAGCAATGCTAAATTTATTTTGTATAAGAAATACTGTTTTTCATATCTTTTAAAAAAAAATTCAAATCAGATGGCTTTACCAAGGGTAGCAAAGAGCGAGATATAACGAGTCAAGGGAACATTTATTACATATTAGCCTCTGTACTTTGTGGTGTTTCTGTGTCAGAGCCTCCGTAGAAACCATTCTCCCGCCTCCTGTAGGAGATAAAGAGCTCTTGGACAAAAGACGCAGTGAAAACGCCTCGTTTGAATTTATAGTGTGAAACTCCGACTTTCCACATGACCGGCCATAAGCAACGGAGCCGAGTGAAATTTTTGTAATACATACAGTCCCGGGTCATAGGAAGTACAGCGGGGCGGCTTTTGTTAGGTCAGCTTTGACGTAAATCTCTAAAAAAAAAGCTCGCACCAGCGTCCAATGGTATACTGCAATCACACGATTGAGAGGACGAATTCTTATTCTGTTGGAGGAAATACAATTCAAGAGAATCCGTGAAGGTGCAGTGGACCGTAATAATGTGTGAACAAAGAAGCACTTCAAAACAATTGTGGACTTATATTTTGGCTATCACTTTGAAAATTATGTTATATGTTTGTACGTGTATATAAACAGAAAACCTATTTCTGATATATAATACTTTAAACATCTATGCCATTAAATCGAAAAAATCTTTAGTAATTGAAAGAATCGCCAGTTTTATCCATTTTAATGAGTTTATTTTAACATTGTGTATCCAAGATAAAACCAAAAGGATTTGTGTAGTTTATATTGTTCTTTCGATAAACGAAATATTTATTGTTTTCTTCTCCTTTTTATCAATGTAAATATTTATTGTTTCTTGAACAATGATGTAAAACTCCATATTTAATTATTAATATGAATGAACACATTTGAAAATGCCGTCGACAGGCGAAACGTGTCGTTCACATTGAATAAAATAAAACTTCTAGGAAACAGACGTTTTCATTCTTATTTTCTAAATATGTTGATATTTATAAAGTGTTTTTTTTAGAACTAAAAAAAGCCTTATACACATTGTTACATAAAGGTTATTTTCTTAGAAGTATTCAAATTTAAAATGAAAAAAAACGCATTAAAATAAGGTTAATTTCTATAATATTGGCTTTATTTAATAGATAATTTTATGCCATTATTGTTTAAATATGATTTTGGGCATATGAGCGCCACGGCTAGCTCGAATGAAGCGCAATCGTGAAGTCCAATTTTCGACACCTTAATTGAGCTCCTGGATAAAATGGCAAAACGTATTAACTACAAATCAACTGTCAACTATTAAATTGACAGTCTGTAGAAAGAACGTTGCCAGTTTAAAAACCAAACCTCTTAAAAAAACTATACATTCCAGAGTTTATTTGTGTATTCTTCTTTTCATTTTTATCAATGGTAAGACATTCTTATACAAGTAACGTGATCTGTAAAAAGGATCTTACATCTGCTCTTTCTCTTGCCACTGTGGTGGAAGGTTTGGCCGACTTGTGTTGTTTTCAGGGGCGCCGGGTGGTATAAATATACCACACGTGGAGGCGCCTTGGATTTAATGGATTATTAATATTTTACGTATAATGAGTAAAAGCAAATCATATTGTAACACATATGCAAAAATAAACTCTTCTTGTCATATTTCGATATCGTATATGGTTAACAAAGACAAGATTTCAATACAAAGTTCGGAGTCCAATATGTGGCTTAACTTGCATAAATTTCGTTTTGATACTTTGGACCCCTTAATTGCCTAGGGACTTTTTTGAAAAACCGGTCAACATTAAACGTGAAATGAATATGTCGTTTATTTTACAAATATTTGTTTTGAATTTGTAAATCATTTACGTTTGTTTTTGTGACAAACATTATTTTAACAAAACTAAAATATTTGGAGTGTTCCGAGCGATATTTATTTTAATCAAGGAAAACTCTCAAATGATGCTAAATATTCGAAACACAATCCAACAGTTGGAATTTCCAAAACAAATTCGATCCCATTCCGGCGAATTTCAAACAGACAACCAACACAATTATTCTATTTTAATACAACAGGTAACGCCCAGTAATAGTCAGGTAGGAATGTTATTTATTCGAATCTAAATTTCAAACAGGATTTCAGTTCATGAAGGCTAAAATTATAACTAAGTGTATGGTAAGTCTCCGCGGTGTGTGGCTGATATTGTAAGAGCGGAGCGCGCTTCAAGGTAGTGGCTGAGGAAACTTTCTTAGATGATATTAACACTCTCACTTCCAATGCAACACAATTTTGGTCCAATAACGCTGCTAATTTATGTTAAATTTATAGATATAAAATAATAAAACACTTTGTATATTTAACGTGAGAGAGTGGACCGGCATCCGAAGTGTGGAGTAGTTGTTCCGAGCGGCGCAGGACAGGGACAGGATCGCCGAGGTGATCGCCAACGTTGGGGAGACCCGACAGGGCACTTGAAGAAGAAGAGGAAGAAGTTTATTTAACCACGATATGATTAATATAATTGATGCCAACTTGTTTCGCTTGGACTCAACCTTCATCAGGGTAATTATAAAAGCTGAGTTATTATATGTATTATCCTGATGAAGCTTGGGTTCAAGATTAACTAGTTGACATCAATTATAATAACCATATTCTTCTTCTTTCTCAGCCTATTTCTGTCCACTCCCGGACAAAGGTCTCCTCCATTCGCTTTCATGTCACTCTGTCTTGTGCAGACTGCATCCAGGTTATTCCGACGTGTCTGTTCAGATCATCCTTCCACCGTAGTTGCGGTCGCCCTGAAATTCTCTTTGCCGTCCAGCATATTATTGAATGGTTCAGAAATTATACGTTAATAATGTAAATGGAATACGAATACGGAGGAAAACATGGCATGACCAAATTAATCAAATTTTAAACCTAAGCCATGTTGGGTATCAGTTTACGAGACAGACTCAGAAATGAGGACATAAGAGTCAGGATAAAGGTTTTCGATGTTATCAAGATGGCCGCAACCCTCAAGTGGCGATGGGCGGGACATGTCGCTCGCGATCCAGATGAAAAGTGGACAAGGCGACTGCTGTGCCGGTGGCCAAGGACGGCAAAGCGTGGAGTTGGGCTCCCACAGTTGCGTTAGCGCGACGATGTCCGGAGAAGTGCGGGAAGTGCCTGGATGCGGACCGCTCAGGATAGAAGAGAATGGAAAATGTGAGAGGAGGCCTACGTCCAGGAGTGGACGGTCAATACAGGCTGAAGAAGAAGAAGATGTAAGAATTCGTAAGAATAGACGTGCGGGTATGACTCGCTGTACGAATGTATAGAAGGCTAGAGATCCACATACCCTTCCTGGGATACGGCGTCATGATTTGTTGTTGTTTTTGTACATTAAAATCGTCATCCAAAAATACTAATATTGGGAGTTCAGGTTATATACATTTAGTTTGCAATGTTGTTTTTTTAATTTGATACTTTTTTTAAACAAATACAAAATGAATTTCACATATATTTTTATGTAAGGAACTAGGGGGTTCAGTTGTGAATTTATTACAAATCCGAAGGAGGAGGAAAAGTTGGAACAGCGGTTACTTTGTTACCAAGTTGGAGTACTTAACCAAAGACACTGAGTTCGTGGCTTAAATCTTATTGAATTAATTTAAGACGAACAAATTGCGATCGATCGATTTATTTTGTTCATTGCTCACATTCAAAAATATTCAATGGAATATTAAGTTCTTTTAGAAAAAGTTTCAATTAACGACTGTCTGCATAAGTACAGTTTTATCTATTTTATCCAGATCGTAAACAAGCAAAATGCTAGTACCCAGCGCGCATAAAGCTGCGTAACGCAGAGTCAGTGTGTTTCAAAAGCTTCTGGAAATTTATTCATAAACTTCCCATTCATTTTCATTGTGGAGTTGATAAAATGTAAAGTGCTATTAATGTTTACAGTGAAACGGGGGGAATTTCTGTGGAAAGTGAGACTTCTCAAGTTGAAATAGACGTAATATTTTTTTCTCAAGATGCCGCCCAGATGGAGTGCCCAGATTAAGAAGATCCTGAGGTGATGTCCGACAAACTGAGGAGGTATTCTCGCTCAATATTATAATTTATGCTGAGAGTACGCCGAAACGAGGCCGGATGAATAGTTAGCAAAATTTAACTCTGAAAGCAACATTGGCGCTTCGCAATAATGAATTTGAAATTCATTTGCCCCTTTTAAAAATTCCTAATGAACAAACTCATTTTCTTTGCGAGAGTGGACCTTGAATTTTCAAGAAAGATTGAATATATTATAATATTTCCGAGTTAGCGCTTCCTTTGAAAACTTTTCGAGTAAATAACAAAATATTCAGTATCCGAGTACCGCGTAGATTGTCTTGTAAGCTTAAAAACCGCGAAATAGAAAATCCGTCCGACATTTTTTTTTTCATTATTAACGGTTCAGGGTTTTCAGTTGTATTTTAATGTGGCGCCGTGTTTCTAAGAATTTAATAGCCAAACAGCGGATAGCGTTTCTAAGAATTTAATAGCCAAACAGCGGATAGTGTTTCTAAGAATTTAATAGCCAAACAGCGGATAGTGTTTCTAAGAATTTAATAGCCAAACAGCGGATAGTTGTGAATATTTTAATTAAAGAATGATCAGAAAATCAAAAAAAGTTTATTTTATGTAATACTTTAACATAAATACGAGATGAAGCTTTTAATACCTCTTCCATCCCGTTATAATCAGAATTTATAGTAACTTTACAGCGACGGCTCTGTGAAAGAAATCCATAAATATCCATTTTAAACCCTAATACATTACCTCTAAATCAATATTTTATCGATAATAGGAGGTGCCGTATAAAGGGAATATGTGTGTCAGACAATTTTTACGATTTCACAGTAAATTTGTGATAAAAATTCCATACGTGCCACCCTGTAGGTGAGGCCAGATGGCTGCTCGGCCAATAAAACTCCTAGTTCCTGAAATCATATTGCCATCTTTATTTCCCTATCAGAATAGATTATGCAAATGAACAATCGGTTCCTCGGGAGTAGACTGCGCGCCGCATGAATCCCAATGTGATATTTAAAAATGTATGAAGGACTGCTTGGAGATCGGTGCAACATTCTCTGAATTATTTACTTCTTGGGGCTTGCATATATTTCCATTATTAACCTCTCAAACAGTATTAGATTTAAAAATATGATTATTAAATTTTGATTATATCTTCACCGCTACCAGTCCAGCACGATCCATTTCTAACCCAACCTCCGATGCTACTGCATAACGTTTGATTTTCGAACTAAATGCATTTTTTGCTGATCTTCCAATCAGACACGCCAAATATGTTTTGACCATCGTTATCTTTCCATTTATATGAATTAATTATCTTAACGACTAGGTTCATAAAAAATTGTGTAGTTGTCCACTCCTTATATTACCCATTTCACAAATCGCACGCTTAATAGTAAACTGACCGATTATGGTTTAGGTCATAATTGAGTTAATAACATTAGACAGATGTTTGTGTTAACGCTACCATATATTTTTCACAATGTCAACGCTATCCATTCGTACGTACGATAATCGTTCACAATGTTAACGCTATCCACTCGTACGTGTTTTTGGCTGTTTTGTTAAAACACCGACTCATGTCAGATTGAGCAAAAATGTTTTTTTTTAGTTAAGCCAGTGTTCTATTAAGCGTGCGAAATACAGAATATTTACTCTCAAAGACTTTAGTAGATTTTAATAATTTTATAATGTTTTGCTATGTAAATGTTTGTTTTCCTATCTATAGTTGGTGTTTTTAAGAATTAGTCATAATATTTTTCTTAATGTATCAGTCTTTCATTGATTAGAATTTAGATATATATTTATACCTGATGATATACAATAGATCACCTCCGAAACATGTTGTGTCTGATATTTTTATTTTATAAAAATATTTATTAAATAACATTAGAATAAAAACAGCGTTGTCAATTCATTTCAAAGGTTAGTACACGGAATTTCACTATGATATTGTAAGTGAAATAATTATATGAAATAATATATTATTAAAAAAAAATGTTGGTCATGTAAGAAGTCGGAGGAATCGACGTGCGTGTATGACTGGTTCTATGAATGTGGAGGAAGCTAGAGAGGTTTGCCAGGATAGAGTAGTATGGCGGTCCATTCTCTCTGCCTACCCCTGCGGGGAAATGGCGTGATGGTTTGTTTGTTTGTTTGTATATATTATTAACATAACTGTACTCATTCATATAAGTAAAAACAGATGCATTTTGTTTTTCGGATATTTTTCTGTTTAATATTTTTTGCGTTGACCTATTTTCGCATTGTTAACATTTCTTCAGCATCCATCTTTGCGATAATATTTCTTTCATAAAATGAAACTGTCCTAAACGTCAGAAAGGATGAAAATAAATAGATATCACACCACGTGAAAACCTAATACAAACCTGACATTTCGAAATAATAGTAGTGCATGAAATTCGTTACAAGTGTAAATATTTTTTTATTAATATTTATTCTATTTGTATCTATAATATATGTGTCATCACAGTTATGTTCTCGGTTTGCATTTCAATAACTTTTGAAAAACATTGTATTTTAACGAAAAAATGCACTTTTGCATAACATGTTACGGACTGTGCATGCCCATCTTCGGTGTTAAATTTTTACACTGAAAAATGACGTGTACAATCCTAAATATGTTTGAATAATGTACAAAAGAGTAATTTTTTTTCTCCTTGTATATAACAGGTCGTTTAAACCCAATTACTCTGTACAATTTATTTTAGCTATTATATTGATTCTCATGACATGTGATAGGTAGCCAATCTATCGCCATTTTATTGTCACGTGAATTCTACACCAGACCAATGACAGTGTGACAATCACACTGCCATCGCCGGGAATCGAACCCGGGACCTTGAGAATGGAAGTCGGAGCTCTTACCACTCAGCCACGAAGGTCGACATATTGTGAAAATACAGTGATTTTAAAACGTTACTCAAATGTTTTTCAAATACACAATATGTTTTTTTTTTATAAAATACATAGATTCGATACTGCAGGAAATAACATAGCTTTGTGTAGAAAATCTAAAGTACGTATCGTAAATAAATTTATATAAGACGTTCAACGCTGAATATCTTGGCAATCGTGGATAAGTCCATGCGCGTTCATTAGAAGTTTTATTTTTCTTCGTTTTACTGTTTCCTACAAATTCGCTGCCAGCGAAAACGAATTTCTCGACACAATTCCTCTTTATGGCATCATTTTTCTACATTGTCTCGGTGAGGAGAGACCAGTGTTGCTACTGATGTTATCCATCACACGCATCGCAATAGGATTCAGAGTCGAAATTCCGAGTACTATAAAGTACTTTGTATAAAGATATTTTATTAAACATTTCAACTGAAATTGAGTTGAAGTATTGCCGTAATCATTTTGATAGCTCACAATAAAAGTGCTTCTTTCAACTTGTGTCAAGATGAATATTACTGATTGTAGCTTGAAGATGTTCGCTACGCGGATTCTAAGATTTTTCAATCAAATGGAAACAATTTAGTTTTCATAATAGAACTTATATTGTACTGCGCATTGAGACCAAATCAATCAAATTTTACGAATAAAAATCGATTTTCTTGTATGACACATCGTAGTGGAGGTTGAAAAGTTGATTAAGATAGCTAACTCACTAACTAACCATCACGCCGTCTCCCCGAAGGGGTAGGCAGAAAGAATGGACTGCCACACTTTAACCGTTACGGCACTCCTTCATTCTCTTTTCGCCCCCGCGGGATACGCGGTGTGATGGGTTGCGAACCTCATCGCCACCAATAGGCATCTCCCGAGCACAATGTTGATTGTCCAACGTAATAAAGTAAACCTCAAATAAATAATATTAAATACAATGATATAAAATGAAATAACTAAATAAAAATAATATGACACATAATGAATTAAGAAGGAAGAATAATTTATGATAAAAGAGTATATATATATAGTGGAAAGCAAAGTCAGGATCTACAAAACATGACTCAAGCCCATAATGACGTACGGAATCGAAGCAAGAGCATACACTGTCAGAACCAAACATCCCCTAAGAGCAGCTGAAATGAAAACATTGTGACCTATCGTGGGTAAAACCCATCACCCAACGAAAAGATTCCCATAATTGATAACATAGTGAGATGGAGTTGGCAAAGAAGACAATTCTGGAGGGACCACATCATGGGGACCTCCAGAGGGCCGTCGATTACCAGGACGACCACCAAAGAGATGAAGAGGAACCTGGATGTCTTCATAATAAAATGAAATTTGATAACCTATGTAAACAAATCGCTAGGTCTTAATTAAGAAGAAGAAGACTATAAATATATTCTCAATATATCTTCTCTGCTAACACCTACGGGGAAATGACGTTACGTTTTTATTGGTAGTACTCGTTTTTTAAAAAGACATCTATTTTTTGCGATTGAAAGGTTTTACGAAAAAAGTGCGTACGGTAGTTATAAATTAAAGAGTTTCTTAGAAGGACATGTTTTAAGAAAAATCACAGCAAATATGTAAATATAATTAGTTCATTTAAGTACGTCATAACTTTTTTCTGCCTTTCGTAGACTTAATTTATTGTATCTTTCTCATCTGCGTCAGAATCTAGAGTTCAGAGAATCTAATTCGATATCAGAAATGCATTGAGAAAAATATATTTGTATTTATTCATTGAAGACAAATATCAAAATACTGTTAGAAATATATGAATCATTATTGTTTGTTATCGCCATACTGGTCATTAATTGAATATCTGACAACAAAAATATGGAGTTTTACATAATAGTTCAAAAACAATCAATTAAGTTAATGTAAGTGTATAGCGGCCGTTCACAATGAAGTTCTAGTCCCAACCCTAATGTATGGAAGCAAAGCATGGAACTGGTAGAAGAAGGATGAAAACAGAATAAATGCGGTAGAGATGAGGTCCTTAAGACGTATGTGTGGTAGAACGATATACGACAGAATCTTAAATGCCGATATAAGAAAGGAATGCAGAGCGGAAGAAGGTATTATGAACAAAATTATGAAAGGATCGCTGCGATGGTTCGGACATATGGAATTAATGGACTACGGAATTGAGGCAGACCGAGGAAAATATGGCATGATCAAATTAATCAAATTTTAAAGGTTGGTCATGTTAGAAGTCAGAGGAATCGACGTGCGTGTATGACTCGTTGTATAAATGTGAAGGAATCTAGAGAGATTTGCCAGGGTAAAGTAGTGTGGCGGTACATTCTCTCTGCCTACCCCTGCGGGGAAATGGCGTGATGGTTTGTTTGTTTGTTTGTAAGTGTATAGCTTTTCGCCGAAATGCCGGGTAATGCATATTGCCGGTAATTATTATAATACGAATGAAAACTTATGTTTTTTAGAAGTTTAAATGACGTGTTTCGCCTGTCTAAGGATCTATCCAATGTCATTTACATAAAATGTAATAAAACATTTAGAAAACGGACGTTTTCATTTGTATTAATTATTTTATATGGAGTTTTACATTATTGTTCAAGGAACAATACCTATTGCTGGAATTAGTTAAGTGCAAAAAGTAGTTAAGCAGCCATTAGTGCGGTAACAGTGAGTGAAGTAACAGCTAGTGAGGCAGCATCGGCAGTCGGACGAGACAAATCACCGCCCGGGAAAGGAGTGCGCCGAACATCGGGACATATTTCCCGCACGTGACAATCCGAACGGCTCTGTGTCTCGCCATAAATTTGCAAACAGCGCCCATGCATTTATCGTAAGCGCGGCGTTATTTGAAAGTTAATTTTTATTCGAATCGATGCCAGCGCCTGATTTACGGGTGCGGCCCGCTGATAGTTATAGCAAACTAGAGCTCATCCGAACTTACCGTTCAGAGTTCAAATAAAGAACATACTTTTAAAATCTTTTTATTCTTTGCCTGCCCCCTGGTGGGACGTGGATTACTACATTGATTCTTAACTTTTTTTTCTAATAATTAAATAAAACGATGTAATGAGTACCTGTAATTCAACCTGTACCTGTCACACATTACAGGTATTCAGGGATACCTGTAATACCAATATTTAAATTCAGTAAATTTTACATAAATATTTGAAGATTATTTTTGTATAGAATCATGTTTGCCACCCCTGATCTGTATGCATATAAAGGACTAAGTTTACAATAGTGTCACCAGTCTGTCGATGCCAGCGAGCCTGGTGAAACCGGTCGCTGTCGAAATTAAAACAAAAGTGGAAGTAGTTAAAAAAACATTGTTTTATTTAATTATTATTTAAAATGAACTTCCATCAAGAGATTTCAGTAAAATCGTTTGATTTTTTTTTTCTATTTTTAATTCGTTTTAATTTCTTTACTGCTTTCTGTGTTTCCTTCTCTGCCCTCATCTTATTAACTTACTCCACTATACTTTTCCACAGACCTCCACATTTTCTCTCTTCCTCTTAAGACTGTGTCCCGCCTTTCTTATATAATATATCTTCTAAGTTTGAATTTGTAATGTTTAACCTAGTTGACAAGTTTTTTCTCTGTACGATTGTTTAAAATAAATTGAGTTTAATATCTGTAAGTGCGGGACAAAGAAGGGAAACAAAAATAAATTAAATATGGCCTGACACCCCCATAATGGTTGATTCAAATAAATGTAGCCCCCGGATGGGCTTAGGAAGTGTTGCGAGGTTGACGAAAGGGCGCCGCTGTGCCATATAACAACCTCTGGTAAGCGGTGGGTCCCTTCTTTGGTATTCTTCTTTCTTATTCTTCTTAGTTTAGGTTGTATGACCTGTATATGAGCTGTCCTGAGATGATGACGTCCAGCCATCCCTTCATCACTTCGGCGGCCTTCCTGATAATCTCTTGCTACTAGGGTTTTCATATTTCTCGTATCCTTTCTTGTATTCTTGTATCCTCCGTGCGGTCCATCTGATCTCTCCAAAAACGCCTTCTGCTTTTCCCCACCTCACTATGTCTTCAACATCACAGGCAGACCTGATCGTCTCACTCTGAGTATTCTGCCTGCAATAGAGCGTAAAATTCCCATCTCTGCTACTCTGGGAAGGTTCAAATTCCTATTGGAATCGGTTTTGACTTCTATCCTATACGTCATGATGGCTTGTATACCCTGACATTGCTTTCGGTTAGCATGTATTTGTTCCATCATATTGCGTCGCGCAAGCCACCACCCACGGCTGTCGCATTGCTTGTTTGTGCTCGCACTTCACCATATAGATTTAAAATCGTACCGTTTTATTACATTTAAACTGCCATTTTTTCACGTTAGAGATTTATTGTGACATGTTTTATCGATATTTTGTGAGGTTTGAAAATTTTTATCATCAATCATTCTCCGTTGACGTCTTCTCGCTCTTCCGTCGTTCTCTTGCCGGAGCATATGGCACACACATTGGAAATTGTCAATACGCAATCAACGTGATCGATTACAAGAGAATTTCGCAACTTCAAAAGTACTATATTGATCATAAGCGAAAAGATGTATGTGTATTGAAAGTACAAATCCTAACTCCATTTATACTTTTCGTTTCAAATAGAACAAAATTTATTTTTATATTTTTATATTCTTTCGTTAATAATTTTTTACTTTCTTTATTCATACTTAAAATAAAAAGGCATTTTAAAACTAATTTATTGTTTATTTTTTATAATAAATACTTAATTAATATGAACAAAAACGTCTGTTTTATTGAAATCTAAATTTTTTTTTATCATAATGACATATTTCGCCATGCTAAAATATTATTAAATGATATTTGATAAGGCTGCGGCAAAGAAATTAATGTTATTCCCATAAAATAAGTATAATAAGTATTTATTTTGTAATTCTGACGAAGCTCCGACAATAGTAAAGTGCTGTAAAACTATTGTTTTAGATAATTAATATAAATGAAAATATCTGACAGACAAACTTTTTAGATGGAATGGCATATTTCGCTCTTCTAAGGCAGTATCAAAGAACGTTTGATAACGCCTCAGAAGGGCGAACATGTCATTCTATCTAAAATATAATAAAAATTCTATAAAAAATACATTTTTAATCATATTAATTACTTAATATGGAATTTTTCAAATTTGTTCAAGAAACAATAAATACTGTTTTAGAATTATTTTCAACTAGGCGAACTTCTGACCGCATCAGAATCAATAAATGTTAATTTATTGGTTTAATTAAATTTAGTTATTCAATATGTTAAAATGAATACTCAAAATGAATTATGTTCAAGTAATGTGCATAAATGATAAGTATTTGAATTACATTGATATGAAGGTAATACATATGGCAGCAAAGGATACACTTTATCGCAGCGAACTTTCTGTTAAACTGTTATATTTGCTGGATGGGATGCACTCGGGTCGATTTTTTCTGATGTAGTAATAGTTATTCTGCTATTCGGGATGGAGACAAATCCAAAAAATTAAAGATCATCAAAATCGGTACAGCCGTTCTTGAGTTATAAATGGTGTAACTAACACGACTTTGTTTTTTATATACGAGTATAGATAATGTCACACCACAAAGTAAGTTCTTTATACAAGGGTAAAAAAGAAACATTCTTTACAATTAAATGAAACCTAATAAAGTGATTTGTTTCAGATACATTAGAATTTGGGTTTCGAATGCACGTGGTGTATATTTTTTTTCTCCGTGGAAACAGTTTTCAATTTACGTAGACGAAGCATGTAAGTCGGTACTCGGGCGTGTGTCCCCGCCCGATACGAGTCTGGGGGCAGCACAATAAATCGAGAATATGAAACTGCTTGAAATATTGTGACAGTGGTGATTCAGTTGCCGAACTCCGCTAACGTGTGAACGATTTATTCAGATTGAAATAAAAACGCTGCTAATATTTTATGCATTTGTTTTCCCGTCGGGCCCTAATGCTGTCGCGTGTCAGGGCGCATTTAATATTCATAAATCACGGGGCCGTGTTGACATCGTTGCTTGGTTCGGGCGAACTTTCAAACCGGGTTATGGATATATGGGGATATTACGGAATTGAGAAGTCATTTTCAATAAATTACAGACACGAAAATGTCTGCAGCTATCTTGATCCCCGCCGTAAAATATTGACATTGCAGATGTGTTTTTGTTTTGAAACAACGTTTGGTATTTCAGCCCCTTTAATGTGGGCTCGTACCATGGGAATATTTACATACTTGTGTGGGTATAGCTTGTGAACGCGAGCGACGGAAAAATATCAGATAATGACAACTACACGTGAAGAAAAAAATTATTCCGTATATTTTTATTGTTTCGAACATAATAATAAAGAAGCCATTTTACGTATTCGCTTTCTAACTCTAGAGATGTACGTTAGACATTTGACACATATTGAGTAATTCTACAGATATAAACCTGTTTATATTGTAACACACATACTCGTACACCCACATTGTATGTATTATTTCCTTAAACAATAATATAAAATTTCTCTTTATCTTTTTTTGTACACTTTGTTCATACAACACCTACATTAAAAAAAATTACATATACATGTTTCGGACAACCAGTCCTTCTTAAGTGATACATATTATAAAGATACGTACAGATTTAAAATATTATGAAATGGTTAACAAGATCCGACAGATGTTATAAAGATTTATTTTGGAACGTTTAAAGAAATAATATAAAACTCCATATTAAATAATTAAGACAATTAAAAATTTATGTTTTCTTGAGGTTTTTCTTTGTTTGCTAAGGCATTAACGAATGCTATGATATTTGATAATGACTTATGAAGGCAAAACTGTTATTTGCATTAAATAAACATTAAAAAAAGAGACGTTTCATTTATATAATTATTTTAAAACGGGTTTTAAACAAATAACAATGGTATTTAATAAACAACTATATATTCTGAAATACGTACATTGATATTTATAACTTGACATTTATTTTTATAAGACTCATCCTCGTGAAAGAACTCTCTTGAAAGAAAGAATAACAGCTAGGAATCTACCTCACAGAAGGAGCAACCCTCTGGAAAACGTATGATATATGTGCCTATGAAAGTGATATTTTACAACGTATCGTTTCATAAATTATATACTTAATCATGTTCTATATACAGCTTAATGAAAATTAAAAATCCTATTTAAAATGTACATTTAGCTAAAATCCACTAATAAAAATAAAAATAAATAAAATCCACGGCCGTGTGTGTCATTGGCCGAAACCGGCTTGCTTGCTGACATCTTCTGGTCTTTTAATAATATACAGCTTAATAGTTCAAAAGCATTTAGATAAAAAAAAATATCGATTTAATATGGGAGTATCGTGAGAGGACTCACATTATTGATACCCCACTATTTATGACATGAGTTCATTTAAACATTATTATAACCAATAAATATACAGTATAATAGTATGTGAAAAATTATTCATAAAATTACTTAAAACTAACTAAACTGAACAATCGAACAAATAACAAATAACAGCAAGTAAAAATTACATTCAAATTTTAGTTTTTAAAAGTTTAATATAAATAGAAGTGAATAAATATGTAAATTCTCGGTTTGAAACAGAAACGCAGGGAGAGTATTGAAAATATCACGAAATAATTCATACAAAAAAAAAAGATAAAATATGAGTTAGAAATTTAATATCATTTTAAATAAATTGCGGTGTTATAATAGTGTTCCAAAGTAAACAGTTTAGAATGTAATCATATTATGTTAAAATCATTCTTTTCTGAAATCTGATTAAGGTAATATGATTTAAGTGTGTTTTTAAAAATCATTAAGTAAAAGTGTTATACATAAACATACCATTTATTTATGTTGTTTATTGAAATTTCTTGGTAGAAGTTCATTGTAAATAATGAAAATAAAAAAAAATTATTAAGAATTTTTCTATGTTTATTTTTAGTGTAAAATCTACTTATTGATTTTACACTAAAAATAAACATAGAAAAAACCTTAATAAAAAAAAATATTTTCATTATTAACATACCATTTGTTAATTGTTCATTTGTTTAATGTTTTATTTGAGACAATTCAACTGGTTGATTTCATCCTATCAAAGGTCAGAAGAAACAAACAAACAAACCATCACGCCGTTTCCCCGCAGGGGTAAGCAGAGAGAATGGACCGCCTGGACTACTCTATCCTGGCACACATCTCTAGATTCCTCCATATTCATACAAAGAGTCATACACGCACGTCGATCCCTCCGACTTCTAGCATGACCAACCTTTAAAATTTGATTAATTTGGTCATACCATGTTTTCCTCGGTCTGCCTCGACTCCATTCTCCATTTACATCATTAACGTATACTTTTTTAACCATTCTTTCTCCATCCATGCGCTCCATATGTCCGAACCAACGCAGCGATCCTTTCATAATTTTGTGCAAACACCTTCTTCCGCTCTACATTCCTTTCTTATATCAGCATTTGAGATTCTGTCGTTTATCGTTCTACAACACATACGTCTTAGGGACCTCATCTCTACCACATTTATTCTGCTTTCATCCTTCTTCTTCCAGTTCCATGCTTCGCTTCCATACATTAGGGATGGGACCAGAATTCCATTGTGAAAGGTCAGAAGAAAATATCTCAAATTCAATTACTATTTCGGTTCTTTGGAAAAGCTGAATTTATTTTATTGGCACATGTGGTAGATCCGTGCATGGAGTATTATTACACGTTTCCATTGATCTCCGAACCCGTCTCCATGACCCCGGCGCGACGGGGCGAGCTGTACGCGCCATCCGTCTTTTGGATTTATGCACCTCGATCCCAGCAACTGCAGAGCACGTGCACATCTCCTATTATCCGCTGCAGGCATTCCTTCGCCGGGGTGATTATCCCTAATGCCCCGAGGATCACGAGAAGACAGAAAATGAGAATAGTGGAACCAGATGTTTTGGCGGGAAATTTTATTGATGGGTACTGTGGTTATTATTTATAAAAATCTATTATGAATATTCATATAAACGTAAGAAATACAACATGACGATCTCTTCTTCTTCTTCTTCTTTTTTTATCTCTATCGAAAAAAACAAAATGTATGACCTTTTCCAAAACACCCAAAACATTTTACCTGGTTATAGAAAGTCAACCCATAGAACAGGTCAGGACCTTCAAATATCTAGGCATAGACCTGATAAGAGGAGCTGATCTGCGAGAAGAAATTCAAGCCCAAATAAACAACGCAGCTGGAATCTCTGGCGCCCTTAAATCCAAATTACAGAAAAACAAAGACATGGCCATTAAGAATAAGATGAGAATCTAAAAAGCATGCGTAAGACCAATAATAACATATGGCGTCGAAGCAAGGGCAGACACAGTAAGGACCAAACAAGTTTTTCCATGTGTCCAAAAAATCTTAATGTTCCTTTCATCATTTTGTCCATAACACTTTCATCCGCAACCCATTCACTTATTATATTTTCATTTGACACTCTATTATCTATAGTTTATCAGAAATTGACTAAATTAGGTTATTTTTCTTCTAAATAATTTTTATGGAAATATTACTTTTTTATTTTTCTTAATTTTATTTTTTATTTCCAGTACAATCAGTATTTTAACGCTTAAATATTATGTATAGCCTCATTTTGTCTTAGTTTATCTTCAATCTCGTTTCATACTGTCATTTGTCAACTATTTACAATTATTTAATATTTGTGGTAGCATGTAATTAGCTCTACTTTAATTATTCTAAATGTTTTATTGTATATATGTTATTGATATCGCTGTATGTTAACCCTTAAATAAATAAATAAATGAATCCACAACACGAAGTGAAGGCGAATACAGAAGAAATTCCACGTGAATTCATCTTAATACTTAGAGAGTAGGCAGAAATCTCGCCGGAGGTACAGAATTATTCCATAATATCCCGAGAATACTCCTATTATAGTACATAATTAACTGTTTCTTAATTAAGGTGAGGTGATTTGATCATTCGAATTCTCTTTTACTTCATAAAATCCAATTACCTAATCTCCTCTTACCGCCGACATCTTATTCAGCCTTTGGAAATCGGAGCAGACGTCTCATTTGCGGCTCACGGCACCATCTTCGTATAAATGTCGCATTATCTTTGAATCCTTAAATAAATAATTTTATTTCCCCAGAAAGCTCGTTACGTGGTACCTACACACGTTTTCGTTCGCTGACTTCACGTAAAATAATTTTCGTAAAAGGTTTCAATTCATTATTATATACCAATATTTTCTTACGCGAAAATATACATTTAATTAATATTATATTGCCTTATTACATCAAACACATTTGTAATAATAAAACCTTTTCACTTCTTGTTTTGTATGTAACCACAAAATTCCCGAAAATATGAATTTTTATTTAAATAATTTCTCACGGTGTTCTTGTACCGACCCTAATGTATGAAGCGAACCATGGAGGTGGGAAAATAACGATGAAAGTATAACAAATGCAGTAGAAATGAGATTTCTTAGACGAATGTGGGTAATATCTGTGTATGATAGAGCGTCGAATGAAAATGTAAAAAGTGAATACGGTGCGAATAAAAGTGTTATGAATAATTTTTTTAAAGGATTGTAGGTGATCCACATAAGTGGACTTCGACGCTGAACCAGCATATTTCATGATGAAATATAGTACACGAATAACCGAAAACGCCTGACTTAGGACCTACTTATCAAAACTGATGAGTCGGGGGCCAGATTTATTCTGTTTGGTCACTAGGTCACTAGAGCAGAGCATCGTGTGAAAATGGAAGCAAAGCATATAAAAGTGATACATCCGACCACCATGGACAGTATTCCTTCTTGCGACTTCTTACCGACACGAGTCTACGCCGTCAAGTCTACGTACGAGAAACCTCCGACCCTCCTACCGAGCTACGCAACTGTCTACACTGCTAGGCCACGTAACTTCCAATGAGTCTTCACTCCCGCCGATCGACGCTACTGCCCAGTGAACCATCAGCTCCAGCTGCTATCGACGTCCAGGCGCACGCTCCATCACGAGTATATAATACTGTTAACGTATGATTACCTGTGACCTGCAATAAACGCTGAAACCTCCACTGCTTTAACTCTCACCACATCCCCCAAAGGATCATTGAGATGGTTTGGACAAATGAAAAAAATGAATGAAGAAAGAATGGTAAAAAAATATACGAGTATACATTCACGATAAAAATGGATCTAAAAATAAAGGAAGACAGAGGAAATTGTGGCACAATCAAATATTGAATGTCAACCACCTGAGGAGTCGGAGAAATTGACATGCGTGCATGACACGATTTATAAATGTTGAGGAATCGAGAGAAATATGTCACAAAAAAAATGTGGCTTATTTAAAATTAATATTGTCTCTTTAACGCATATTTACTTCTTTTTTTCATTTACGTGAGACCGAAAATTCTTGAGGTAAATTTTACCATTTGGAATTGTTTTTGTCACTTATATGTGATTTAATATAACGCAACAAGAAACACGTTTTTAGTTTTGTTTGTATTATTACTTAATTAGCATGAAATTAAAAAAAAATATTTATGAAAACCTACACAATTTTTTTAAATATTTCGCTACGTACTTCACTTTGGGTCATATTAACTTCAGATTTTGCCAATAGCCAACGCCCACATAGATATTCCCCAAGATACTTGGCTCTCTACTTACTATGCACGGAGCCCGTATTACCAGTGAGGATGGACGAGTTATCCATTAGACCACCTTAATGCTTGATTATCCCTGACTTTACACATTAACGATAGCACTTTGGTCTTTTGGCATATTGGATGAAACTCTCGTACCTAACGTCCATTAGTGCGGTCTCGAAACAATAGCTTCTTTGAGTGCCTTCTGCTTTGGAAACAGAATTTTAAATGCAGCTCGTATATAAATTTCTTTGTGTATCCCAGCAAATTCATTTCCCTTCTTAAAATATTACGAAGTTTGATGATGATGGATGGTTTTTTTTTCAGATTTCAAAAAAATAATATGAAAGATTTTTTTATTTATAATATATACGTAATTTTAGATGGTTGAGACACCTCCAGGAAATGGAAGAAACCCGAATTTCATGGAGTGATTGGAAGAAACCCGAGTAATGAAGAGGATAAAACAAAACGAGTGGATCAAAAAAAGAACCAAAATCTCCAATGTAGCGTGCAAAATAGCTCTGTTGAAGTGGAATTGTGCCGGCTATATAGTGAGGACAACGGATCCAATCGGTGAACCAGACGCACCCTAGAGTGGCGACCGAATTAGCTATCAGCTACAGAAATCTGGAAAGACCACAAGCAAGATTATCTTATGATACTCGTATTAAAAGCTTGGCAAGAAGTCAATGACACAGAGTGGCAAGGGATTGAGAGTTGTAGAAGTCCGAAAGGAAGACCTATGTCCAACACTGGACGACTAATGACTGATGATAATGTTGGGGCATGATAATTTACACGATATTCCATACCTAATCATCAAGGTTTAAATTGAAATGGAAGAGATGAATCATATGGCATCTGAACTCTTGGTATAAAAATCTTATATAAATTGTTCTTCTTTCTCCATGGTGCATAAGGCCTCAATGAACCTTCTCCACCCGACTCTACCGCATGCCTGATGCCAAACATCATCCCAAGTGAGGCCTGCTGCAATAACCTCGTTCTGCAGGGCTCTTCTCCAAGTGGCTCTAGGTCTGCCTCGCTTCCTCTCTACCCCCATAGGGGACCAGTCTAGTGCGCCCTGAGCGATGCAGGCTGAGTTCCGTCTCAGAGTATGACCGATCCACTGCCATTTGCGTCTAGCGACTTGTTCTCTATTTGGGTTTTCGCCTGCCATGTTCCAGAGAATGGCAATTGACACTGTTTGGGGCCAATAGATCTTGAATATTGAACGAAGGCACCTATTTATAATATAAGTTTTCCAGCATATTTTAGATAAGCTATATCTCGGATTATTTTGGTAAACGTAATAGTTTTTTAAAGAAAATGGCATCATAAGAAGAAGGTTGCAAACGTGAATATATATTATACCCGATTTTTATTTTATTTTAATGAATGAAAACAAAAATTCAAATCGCATAAAATATTATTGAATCCACCCTGTACCTGTGCACTTCCAAAAACGAATAATTTAGTTCACTCGGAATGCAGGGGAAATACGAAGATATTCTTAGGAACAAAACGAACGAACCGCTTCATCAAAGGAAATAGCTAATTGAATATTTTTTCCCGAAGCCTTTGGCAATTTCTCCCGCTCTGCCAGTAATGACGCCCTACCCTTGTGCAGTAATGCGTTTAAATCTAATATACATAGCTCCGGAGCGATGGCGGCTGGATCCCTTTGTAAATTAGCACTCGGCACAAAAACAAATGCATCAGTTCCTGACGTCGAATTCTTCGTATCGATAGAAGCCTCGCTTCGAATTGCATTTGCATTCGCTCTATAAATATGCATTCTTCTGTGAGTATGCAAATAGATTTCCGCTCGGATAAAATATCTTGCTATCCGCGGCGAAAACGATTCGGTTCGTTTTGGTCCATTATACATATAATATATAGTATACGTGTAACCGAGTTTTATTTTCGATATTTACTCTCGGTCTTGCAACTCGGATTGCGCTACACACTTGGAATGGTTCAATATTTATTTTTTTAAATGATACTCTATATACGAGTATATACGATTACGAATTTTTAAGAATTAAAACACTGTTTTTTTCACTTTTGAGTTTATTTTTCTCGAGTTTTCTTCAAACCTTCGAAACATGTCGAGAAAAATAAGCTCAAAAGTGGAAAAAACAATGTTTTAATTCATAAAAATTCGTCATTATGGAATTCCACAGTTTTAAGCCTAAAGTTTATCTAAAATTATATACGATTACGTAAATATGTTTAAATTATAGTTTACTTGTTGAATATAATCTTAATTTTACAAAATTGAACCGTTCAATAATGTACGTATTTTTTAAGGATCCAATTTATAAAATGTTTTTCTCTTAATATGAATTAAAACGTTTAAAAAACAGGGGTTTGAATTCGTACTGTTATTTAATATGAAGTTATATTTCATGTTTAAGAAACAGTAAACTTACTCCTCCCCCTTCTCCTGACTTTCCATATTTAATATATGTAACGGTTTTGTCTGCTTTTATTATTTAAATTTCTAAACTGAGGAATGGCGTCTGTGACCCGAAAAATGCGTGTGAAAATTGCAATAAAGTTTTGTGAAAAAATTATATATTTAAAAAAATTATTAATGATTCAATGATGATTAATCATACTTAAGAATGCCTTATTGTATCAAATAAAATATTTGCAATATTTGATTAATTGAAAATACATTATAATAACGTACCCCTTCGACAATTGTAACGAACTATCGAAAAAAAAAGCATTTAAATAGGGGCAATGGGCTTCTTAACTTTACTTTCGTATGAAGCGCTAAATTTTTGATGTGGCATTATTAAATATAATATTAATACACTTGTATATTTGAATTAACATTACTCTTTTCAACAACCAATCAGTTTCGCTCCCGCCGAAGCTTCGTCAGGGTTCAGTGTCTTGTGTAGGTAATGTAAATACAAATTAACAAGTAGATTAATATCGTTGTTACTTTCTTCCGCAGGGCCAACTACCTGATCTTCGGGCTGCGACCGTTTTGGTTTCACGTGACCAATACGCTGCTCCACGCCGCGGCCTGCCTTCTTTTCACCAGGGTATGCCTGTCCGTCGCCAGATTGCAAAGGACCTTCGCCGCAGTAGCTGGCCTGCTGTTCGCTATACACCCGATACACACCGAAGCCGTGAGTTATTTTAATCAATGTACACAAAGTAATACTTCTAGAGTCAGTAGATTAAATGTCGGCGGGACATCGAGGGAGAGTAGCGTAGCTTAAATATGATCTGGGTCCCCCTTGGTTGCAAATATACATGTATTATTTTTTTAACGAAAAATATATAATCATAATACACTTGTAAAATTTGTATAAAAACCACTTTATTCGTTATAAACACCAACCGGTTTCGTACCTCGCCGGAACAGAATATAATGTTACCCTGACGAAGCTCCGGTGGGAGCGAAACTGGTTGGTGTTTATAACGAATAAAGTGATTTATATATAATAGAAATTTTACAAGTTTATTATTGTTATATTATTATAAATAATTTCACTCCACAAATCAGTAAAAAATAATAAAGTATAAGAAAAAAATGGTTCTAAGAAATGTGTAAATTAAGGGGGATCATTATTGAAATTTGAAAAATCAACGAGCGTACATAATTACGATCTGTAATATGAATGTAGAGGAATCTCGAGAGGTTTATCAGAACAGAGCTGTATGGTGATCCATCCTCTCTGCCTATTCCTCCGGGAAAACGACGTAATGGTTAGTAAACCCCTCCTTAGTTAACCTCATGTAAAATGTTCATATGTAAATTGATTCTAACTATCTTCCGAACTTTTAATTTGGATTGGCTTAATTTGAGTTCGCCCTCATTCACATGCATGCGCCAATAGTTTTAGTTCCTACCAACACTATTCCAGAACTCGAAACCACAAAAAGTTTATATTAAACCTATTGACGTTTCGACATTTCACGTTACTCCGTTATTCGGTAATTGCCTGTAATGAAAAAAAAAAACCTTTGTAATAATTCTAACAAACAAATTTCACAAAGTTTACACTGAAAATATCAAAATTGCTATCACTCACTTTGTGGTTAAATATAATTTAAATTTCAAATATGGTTCCCTGTGTTTCATGCACTGATCACTTTTGCTCCAACCATTTTCATTAATATTTTTTCACAACTATTTCTGTTACAATCAGTGTTTTCGTAAAATGTTGATATCTGCATTACATATATGCTGTAAGAGGGGAATAAAGACTTTTTGAGTGTT
This sequence comes from Lepidostoma basale, assembly GCA_022606425.2. NCBI lineage: Eukaryota > Metazoa > Arthropoda > Insecta > Trichoptera > Lepidostomatidae > Lepidostoma > Lepidostoma basale. The sequence goes on along the minus strand of JAHDVF020000737.1, from coordinate 249,301 downwards.
GTTATTCATTTAGTTACAAAAAAAAAAATTATTATTATTTCTTTGAGCAGATTGAAAAATATTTAACTGGTTGGTATTTGTTTGACTTTAATTAACACGCATAATAGTAACGCTTACATTGAAAGAAACCACCATTATTTCATTAAGTATCGTCATAAATTTTCTTTTGAACTTTGATTTAATTATAATTTTAAAATCTAGATGGAAAAATATGACAATGCCGTTAAAAACATGAATGTGGTAGCTTATATCATACTACCTAGAAGATGGAAATCCTCTCCGAAATGTTTATCGAAGCAGATACCAAGAAACAAGGTTTTTTTAAGGAGATTCCCACATAATATCATGCTATTAACCGGAAAAATCTACGCACTCAAAAAATTATTGCAAAAAATATACATATGATTAATTGTTTCTTGAACCAAGATGTAGAACTCCATATTAAATAATAAATATGAATGAAAACGTCCGTTCTCTAGATGTTTTACTATAGTTTATGTGAATAACACGTTTCGTCTATCTAAGAAATTATTAAAACATTTGATAACATCTCAGCAAGGCGAAACATGTCATTCCCATGGAAGGAAATAAAACTTCTAAAAAACAATCATTTTCATTCATATTAATTATGATAATACTTTTAATATGATTTTGTACTTTCCTATGAAGCACTTAATTTGTGGTGTTGAATTATTAAATAAACCATTAATAAACTTTTAATTTGTTTTCACACCCCATTATTTTGTTGCAGCATCTTTTGTAACCCTGACGAAGCTCTAGCGAGAGCGAAACCGGTTGGTTGTTAAAAAATTAAATGTTGTGAAAACAAATTAAAAATTTATTAATATTATATTAGGTCCTTACACATGAAATTGGCGTTTTGCCGTACTGGCAACTTTGATCTCAAATATCTTATCTTTGGTTAGGAATTCCAAATTCATTCATTCATTTATACAGCTATTTACTCGAGTATTTGTGTTTCGAAAATTGTAATTCATTTGTTTTTTCCTCAATTGTTTTTTTTCTTTGCGTCACTCAGTTTACAAAATGGAAAACTTGAAATATCGCGTTATTTACGAGTACAAGTTCCACCGTGGCACCAGTGCTGCAGAAACGGCTCGAAGGATTAATAATGTGTATGGCGACGGTGCCGCAAAAGAAAACACAGTGCGTTTTTGGTTCCAACGTTTTCGTTCTGGAAATTTCGACCTGCAGAACAAGCCCCGTGGACGGCCGGAGACCAAAGTTGATAATGAAGAATTGAAAGCTATTGTGGAAGCGGATCCATCGCAAACCACGTCCGAGTTAGCTGCAGGCTGCGGTGTTAGTGATAAAACTGTTTTAATCCACTTGAAGCAAATTGGGAAGGTGAAAAAGCTTGAAAGGTGGGTACCTCACGAATTGAGTGAAGCAAATCAACAAACGCGCGTTGACTGCTGCGTTGCATTACTCAACCGGCACAATAATGAAGGGATTTTGAATCGAATCATTACCTGTGATGAAAAGTGGATCCTGTATGATAATCGGAAGCGCTCATCGCAATGGCTGAACCCTGCCGAACCAGCCAAACCATGCCCCAAGCGAAAATTGACTCCAAAAAAGTTATTTGTGAGCGTTTGGTGGACTAGTGCTGGTGTCGTTCACTACAGCTTTCTTAAATCTGGCCAGACGATTACGGCAGATGTCTATTGTCAGCAACTGCAAACCATGATGGAAAAGCTAGCTGCTAAACAACCGAGGCTGGTTAATCGCTCTAGGCCACTGCTGTTTCATGATAACGCTAGACCACACACTGCACAACAGACGGCTACCAAATTAGAAGAGCTTCAATTGGAATGTCTAAGACATCCACCGTACTCTCCGGACCTTGTCCCAACAGATTACTATTTTTTTCGAAATTTGGATAACTTCTTGCAAGGGAAAAAATTCAACTCCGATGGGGCAGTCCAAACCGACTTCAAAGATTTTATTGATTCCCGTCCGAATGGTTTTTTTAGTAAAGGGATCGATGAACTACCTGTGAGATGGCAAAAGTGCATAGATAGCAATGGTACATACTTTGATTAAATAAATATATTATATTTAAAAAAAATCAACTTTATGTTCCTCCCATACAAAACGCCAATTTCATATGTAAGGACCTAATATTTAATAGGACGGTCGGTCTAAGAGCGGGGTCGACAGCGGTACACATCAGGCTCGGCTTGCATTTAATAAAAGGTCGCAAATAAAGCATCGAATTAAATAGACCTAAAACTGAGAATACTCCTCATCAAGACCTATGTATGGAGTATCTTGATGTACGGCTGCGAGACATGGTGCCTATCCGAAAAAGATAAACGGATACTGATACGGCTTTTAAGATGTGGTCCTATAGAAGACTATTAGGAATTTCCTGGAGAGACCACATTACAAATGAGGAGGTTCTCCAAAGAATCGAAAGAGGAAGGCACCTACTCAGGACATTGTCCGAAAGGCGTGAAAGATGGATCGGCTATGTAATACGACAAGAAGGCCACTTGCATGCCATAATGGAGAATATGACCGAGGGGACAAACTCTTGGGGACGCCCACGCCGAGAGGACCTGGAAACCTGTTGGTGGACGTGCGCTGCTCATCATATGCAGATTTCAAAAGAGCCGCACAAGACGGGAAAGAATGGAAGAGAAGAATACAGGAAATTTCTGCAAACCAATCTTAGGATTTAAACCAGAGAGAGAGAGAGTTATTTTGGTTCAGAAATTACATGTAAAATTGATAATATTTTGTTTCGCATTCAATTCATTTGGTTTGTTACATTGATTGTACGATTTGTTATCAACTTTTATTATATTCAAATTCACACATGGAGAATGTTGGAATGTACCAAGTACTCCTCTCGCCATTAAAGGTAATGTTCCGTAATACGCGATGAAAATAAACTTCAGGCATACGTAAGTTGTTAACTCCGCCGCTTCGCAGGAAAAAAGTTACTCTTTAAAAGTTAAAAGCTTATTATCGTATAGAGTGAGAACAGTTTTCTTTTTAGTTTCATTTTTATAAGCTAATCTTCGTTACCGGTTACCCGTATTGAGGGATATGCCTAGGGGTATTTTTTTTCTTTAACGGAGGTTATGCGCACGGCTTTAACCGTAAACTTAAATAAATACACGCGCCTAGAAAATTCACAGAATGTTCATGATTTATTGCTAAAGTTGGGGAAGTATGTAACACGTGATACCGTACAGACAAGTAAAAAGTTCCCCAAATGTTACTAATAAGTTCTCATTCAGTCACGATCCTAAAAGGCAGTCAGTGTTTTAAAAGATCCATATTTTACAGCTGTTTATGTTTCCATTCGTAATTAAGTCATGGAAATGTTTAAGTACCTTCTATCTTATATGCCGACATGTTATGTTACTGCTACTTTCTTCATAACTGCCTAGGGCTGCGGAGATTTTGAAATCATCATATTAAGAATTAAACAATTAATTGTTAACTGTTGCAACCTAATTAATTGTTTACTGTTTGAAGCAAAGATGTTCTACCCTTTAAAAACTTAGTTCACTGTACAATCGCAATCTGTACAAACACTCTCTGTTCACCAATTTGTTCCCTTTTGTTTTTGTCGGCACACTGGTCGGCAAAAAAGAATTTGCCCCTGTCACCATTCTAGCTGATTCTTATGTAAAATGACCTCCTGAATCCAAATATGACCTCAGTTTTCCCCCATCACCTTTCATAATTTGGAGGGGTGAAAAGGGTTATTTTCGTCTTAACATTTCTTCTGAGAGGCTAGAGAGGTAAAAAATTCTAAAACATGAACATGTATAGCAAGGAGGTAGATTTGGGACATCTTAAATTGTAAAAATAATTAAAATTGATCGATTTTTTCGTTTTTTTTCTCAACTTATTCACTTATTTTCTACCTATTCTGGCTTTCAGCCCCCTCCCCCCCTCATCCTCTCCCAAACACCCCCAAATTATTAATATATATTGCAGCAATATAAAGCAACAACAATAAAAAAATATATAGTTACAGTTCGGAAGATTCACAATACACCGCGCGCGCAGGTTTGCACAGGAATTTTCATGTTTTGACAAGTTTACCATAAACTTGCATTGCTCTTGTCACTATAGTCTGCACCGTAATCCTTATCTTCCCTCAGTATGTCTTTTTACGTTGTTTTTTTTTTGCCGACCAGTGTAATCAGAACAAAATTCAAAATAATCCCAGAACGTTCTCAAGCATGCGCATCGTGTGTATTTCGAATTGCTTTCGGAAAGAATCGAAGTATTCCTCTCGTGCTTATTGTGTTTAAAATACTATTTCTTAACGACATCCAAGTTTTTGCCTATTTACATTATGATTCCTGTTTAGTTATTTTATTTGCTTTAAATACATACAAACCCTGACATAATGGAAATACGTTTTGTTATTTGAATTCTTGTAACAATATTAAAATCATAAAGTTATCCAAACAAAATCTTTTCTCATACCAAATGCTAAATATTACATGTTACAATTCTATGAAATAAATTTAACAGTAAGTCAAGGTGTAGCAGTCCTATTACGGTAACAAAAATAATGTTGCCTCGTAAATCTTATAAGTTCGTCTCGGCAGAATATAAACGAATCCTTTTACTGTAAATCGGTGGCACAGCCTTTCATATTTACAAGAAAGAAATACTTTCTCATCAACAGAAATACATGATATTTCGAAATTATTAGTATTTTCAGATATGACAGAACATTACAAACTACTTTTATAGTTTATTTATTGTTTCTTAAGCAATGATGTAAATAAAACTCCATATTAAATTATTAATATTTATGAAAAAACGATAGTTTTCAAGGAGTTTTATTATAATGTTTATGTATGACATGTTTCGCCATTATCAAATGTTTATCATATGTTGACATTATTGGATAATGTCTTAGAAGGGCGTAACATGTCATACATAAACATTATAATAAAACTCATTTAAAACTATCGTTTTTCATACATATTAATATTGTTATAGTTTATTAAATATTAGATAATGTTTTTACATGATTTTTTCATTTTTACTAGATTTTTACAGATGAAGTATATTACCTTATGTATGGAAGCGAAGCATGGAACTGGCAAAAAAAGGATAAAAGTAGAAATGCAGTAGAAATGGGATCTCTTAGACGAATGTGTGGATACTCTGTGTATGATAGAGTGTCGAATAAAAAAATATAAGATGGTGTCATAAACAAAATAATGAAAGGATCATTAAGATGGTTTGGACATATGAAAAGAATGAATGGAGAAAGAATGGTAAAAAAAAGTATACGTTAATGATGTAAATGGGACCAGAATAGAGAAAGACCGAGGAAAACGTGGCACGATCAAATAAATCAAATATTGAATGTCGGCCTTGTGAGGAGTAAGAGAAATCGACGCGCGTGCATGACACGATGTATGAATGTTGAGGAAGCGAGAGAAATATGTCAGGAAAGAAAGGTGTGGCAGTCCATTTTTTCTGCCTACCCCTTCGGGGAGACGGCGTGATGGTTAGTTAGTTAGTTAGTTAAGTATATTCAAAGGCAAATAAAAATTATAAGTCTTTGCATTAATAGCCATTAAATAAACTGATCATCTAGCTAACTAACTAACCATCACGCGATCTCTCTGAAGGAATAGGCAGAAAGAATTTTTCTTTTCTGACATACTTCTCTCGCTTTCTCATCACGCATGCACGTCGATTTCTCCGACCCTCACGTGGCCGACATTCAATATTTGATTTATTTGGTCATGCCATGTTTTCCTCGGTCTTCCTCTATTTTAGTTACATTTACATCTTTAACATGTATAATACTTTTTTCCTATTATTTCTTCATTTATTATTTCCATGTGTCCGAACCATAATAATTTAAATGATTTAATTTGAATATTCTTGTATTTATGCAGTATATATAATATATAAATACAAACTATGGTATTTAAAAGGTGTGACATTCTATATATCTTTTTCAAATAGTACCCCAATGGGAGCATTCCGAAAAAGTGTATAAGGACATAAACTGGATATCATATGATGAGTTGAAAATAACTGCAGAAGACCTTCAACTGAACGAGGTGAAGACTTTGCTTTAAACTAACCCTTAAGATTGAAACTGAGAAGAATAAGATTAAAACCTTTTATATTTAATGCTTCTTAATCTATGACTTTCTTCTATAACATTAAGATAATAAAATGAGAGAGAAAATCCACATCTGTGATATAAATAGTATCATAGATTTATAAATATATATTGCAGGAACTGAGAAGGCTTCACGTTATTGTTAGTAAGTGATTTTCGGTTCTTATCAATTATTCATCCGTGATTATAAGCTCTCTTGTAGAATAATTGCAAGATGTTATGCTTAACAGATAAGAGATGGGTTGACTTAGGCAGACAGTTTGAAAAGGGTATCAACATTGATATCTGACATATAATCATCTAAAAAAATGAAAGCATTACGCAAATTCATATATCGAAATAAGGGTTACAATAAAATGATTTGTTTTATATAAAGTATCAAAATTGTATAATATTATATTTTAAAGGATACTTACAATAAAATAAAAATTATTTCGAAAATAATTTCACCCTTTTGATATTTTCGATAAAATTCGGAACTCCGTGTATATTGTAAAGTAATTCTGGGAGTGTAGAACGAAGAAGATATCGTAATCCCGAGAAGAAATCATCTATCAAAATGTGTGTTCACCGCGCTTTGACATTTCCTAATACGTTTCTCAATATAACATCTACCACGAAGCGTGTTTCGAAGATACCTTATACAGACTTTAAGGGTAAAAGAAACAGCCTCTTAAAAATAAACGAAATTATTAAAGGAAAAAAAGGAAGTAAATTTTTACCTCTAAATTTAGTTTTCGAAAAAAAAATAAGCATAACGTAAAATTATAAAGTACGAGTATTTTCTTGCGTCAATTTAATACATTTTTTTTTAAATATTGTATCAAAGATAAAATAACCTTTTAAAAATATTCCTTTCTAACCAAAGAGAGACTGATAAATAAAATATTGTTTAATATATTTTTACTACTTTAATATCATTAAGTATCTCTCTGGTTTCAATGCTAAGATTGGTTTGCAGCAATTTCTTCTATTCTTCTCTTCCATTCTTCCCTGTCTTGTGCGGCTCTTTTGAAATCTGCATATCATGAGCAGCGCACGTCTACCAACAGAGGTACTCTCGGCGTGGGCGTCCCTTAGAGTTTGTCCTCTCGGTCATACCCTCTATTATGGCATGCAAGAGGCCTTTTTGTCGTATTACATGGCCGATCCATCTTGCACGCCATTCGGACAAGGTCCTGAGCTCCTTCGATTCTTTGGAGAACCTCCTCATTAAGTAGATTTACTTATATTTGTTACTTTTCTAACTAGATAAATGTGTATTTTTCTACATCAATAATATTTCTTCGCCCCGGGTCTAGGGTATAAACGCTTGGCTCCTGATCCAGTAGACATGGGTTCGACTCTCTACACGACCAGATTCCTTTATTAATATTATTATTACTTTGATGACTTATCTTTTAAGTGCACCATTTTGTAAAATCAATTACTCCAAGGGCGCACTAGGAAATGGCTGACCGAAAAGTGCAGCATTTAGAAGTTTCTTAAATTTAACGTCACTTCTTCATAGTAATGAGCTTTTTTCTGCTCATATTGAAGATTGTAAAACAAATTATAATATCATCGATTTATATCTTTGAGGTTATTCTTTTTTTTTAATAAAAATAGCTTTTGAAGAACTTTGAATTTTTACATGATTGTAAAATTTAAAAAAAGTTGTTTTGATATTACAAAGTTCTTAAAAGTCATTCAATAAAATTATATTTTTTAAGTATTTTTTTATATTTATATTGTGGGTTAGTTCACTTTTCAGTTGATGTCACGTAGAAAATAAAAAAGTAAAGTTAAAGGATGAGGTTGTCACGGGTAAAACACATCCAGGGCGAACTGTTATTATTACATTCTGGTCGATTTAAAAGACCATCTATTTTCTGGTTCTTTATGGACCTTATTGTATGAACCAGCGAAACAATTTTTCTCTCATCCAAGATATAACCCAAGTTCCCGTCGTCGCATTATTTCAGACACTGATGGAAGTATTCTACTATGTTGTAGGAGGGAGCATTCGTAGATATTTGTATTAGCGCGGTATAATTCAGTAGTTATTGGAAACAAGAATTTATCAATGAAAGCGAAAATGGCCGTTCACAATGGAGTTCTGGTCCCAACCCTTATGTATGGAAGCGAAGCATGGAACTGGCAGAAGAAAGATGAGAGCAGAATAAATGCGGTAGAGATGAGGTCCCTACGACGCGACGTATAAGTGGTAGAACGATGTACGACAGAATCTCGAATGCCGATATTAGGAAGGAATGTAGAGCGAAAGAAGGTATTATGAACAAAATTATGAATGGATCGCTGCGTTGGTTTGGACATATGGAGCGCATGGGTGAAGAAAGAATAGTTAAAAAAGAATACGTTAACTATGTAAGTGGAGTAAGGAGTCGAGGTAGACCGAGGAAAACATGGCATGACCAAATTAATCAAATACTAAAGGTTGGTCATGTCAGAAGCCGGAAGAATCGACGTGCGTGTATGACTCGATGTATGAATGTGGAGGAAGCTAGAGAGGTATGTCAGGATAGAGTAGTGTGGCGGTCCATTCTCTCTGCCTACCTCTGCGGGGAAACGGCGTGATGGTTTGTTGTTGTTGTTGTTGCGGTATAATTCAATTCTAGGCAGAATTTTAATGCTTTTGACTAAAATTAAAAATGTATAAAGTCACATCAATTTTCGTTAACTACCATATTCTGCTCCATTTACTAGTGTATATAAACTGCAACGAGTTGAAGTTTCGTCACATTTGATAATGCCTTAGAAGAGCGAAACATGTCATTCCCATAAAATATATAATAATAAAACTTCTAGAAAACTGACGTTTTCATTCGTATTAATAATTTAAAATGAAGTTTTGCACGATTGTTCAAGAAACAAAAAATAAAATTATTTGTGACAATTACTTGTAGTTCTTCTTCTTCTTCCTTGTTGTAGACCTATGTGATATGTTCTCCAGGGTGTTGCTCCTCCTGTGAGGTGGATTCTCATCTGTCCTTCCATCTTTCAGGAGGTCTTCCACGAGGACGAGTCCCAATAGGCTGATTATGCAATGGGAGTCTGGTGGTGTCTATTCTTTGAACATGGCCGTACCAGTCCCTTTTTCGCTATCTGATCCATCTTATAACATCCTTGAACTCACATATCTCTCATATTCTGGTGTTCCTCACGTGATCTCTCAGTGTCTTGCCTGCTATCATCCTCAGTGTCATCATTTCGGAAGTCCTCAAAACTTGTTTGGTCCTTTCTGAGTCTGCCTTTGCTTCGACGCCATATACTTGTAGTTGAATGACGCAAAATTTATTATGAAATTGTATTAATTAATACGAGTATTTCAATAAAAAAAGTATATATTAGAAATGTAAATGGCACTAGAAATAGAGGAAGATCTAGGAAAACGTGGCGCGATCAAACTAATATAATTTTGAATGTCGACCACGACATGTATGTCAGGAAAGAAAAGTGTGGCAGTCTATTCTTTCTACCTACCCCTTTGGGGAGACAGCGTGAATGTAAGTTGGTTTGTTTGTTTGCATATTGTATTCAGTTTTCTTTGTATTGATATGGAAATAATTAAAAAAAATATATTATTTATATTTAAAATAAAATAGAAATAAAAACACTGCACTTTGTTTTTCACCACTATGCGGTAATTTTAATTGCCGACTAGTTTTGCTTGTACCCAAGCTTCCTCAGGGCTTCATAATAACTAAAAAATTATGTTAATAAAATTTAAATGTCTTACCACAAAGTGAATGCTTCCTACGAAAAAAAAATTGAAACATTCTATTCAGCTCCTACCCGGCTTCAGTTTTTCACAATTATATTTCTTCCAATACTGTAATAAACCTTTTGTTTCGTAGCCTGACGCTGAGATGTTTTGAATTCGTTGAATATTTAAATGAAAAATGTTGGCAGCGCTTTTACCTTTGTTTTTCGGTTTGATCCTCCATTCGAAGTGTAAACATTTATTGACTTGGTAATTCAAAGGAAAACAATTTGTTAGTGTAAGTGTAAGTGAATTCTGCCTTCCTTTCTTCCCTCAGATATTAAATTGAATACAAGTACGTCATTATGTCTAATAGTTAACATTCACCTCGAAACAACAAGCTTATTATACGCTTGAAGTTATTATTAGAATTTGATTAGTTGATCAAGAATTAGAATCGACGTGCGTGTATGACTCGTTGTAAGAATGTGTAGGAATCTACGGAGGTGTTTCAGGAAAGAGTTGTGTGCCGGTCCATTTTCTCTGCCCACCCCTACGGGGAAACTGCCTGGTGGTTTGTTTGTTATGTATTATTACTAGATAGAGTTAACAACGATATTCTTTATCAAAATTCGCTTCGTGAAGTGGTCAAAATGTACGAAGCAGAAAATTTGTCACTTTCTAGGTGATTTTATATTTATTTACTTTAAAAAATATTATATGCAACTCTTTCGAATTCTACAAATAAAAACTCATTTTCTCATTTAAACTTACTAGTGACCTGATAATAAAAAAGCATAAAATAAAATTTTGTTTGTTAACAAATATTATTGATTAAGTATTCATATTTTCAACAACTTAACGTAACCTTCATGATAAAAATTCGTATTTACAAAAGAAAATATTCTCGAAGATTTATCAAATTCCAGGGCATTATCAAATGCTATTTATTTTAACATTTGATAATGTCTTTCGTTCATTCGACCCATTTGTCCAAACCATCTGAGGGATCTTTTTTTAATTTTACTAATGATGCAATCATCTGCCTTACACATTCTTCCTTATTTCATCGTTCAGTATTCTATCATATATCGTTTCCGTACATTCTTCTTTTATGTATTATATATGATATTACATTTAAGATGGATAAAATAATACAATTTTATGAAGCTACATTTAAGATGGATAACCACAGTGTTTTACCGTCACTATGCCATTCCAAAAATGATTTATTATCTCACAGCTAAGCAGTTTGGGTCCCTACCTATTGCTCTATTAGACTACTAGTTCAGTGACCCGAGAAGGAAATTTTTCTGACAGCAAAAAGAGTATCGGTTACACGATTTGATCTCCTATTCTTATTTGTTTTGTCTTATTGATATAGGTTAGATATTTATTTATTCACGCGAGAGGGCGCTTGGCTCCCCTCGATATAGGCTGGGTAGGTATTCAAAGTTTCTCATGTTTAAGTAGGTACTCACCGTATTTTCCGCACGTGCACGCACCAGGGACTCTTAACCATTAATTAGCGTATCAGACTTAATCTTCCCATAACTCATAATAACATAGAAGCAATGTATTATATTCACAAAGTTAATCAAAAGAACTTCGGCGAAAGAAATATAAATAATAGACAAAATGACAGTAGCTTTGCTATTGATTCTAGCCTAGAAATAAAAATATATATTGGTAGATACGTATATTTAAAATCGTATTGAACTTCTGCAAAGAAAATTCTTAAAGGCAAACAACCAAAGTATTGAACTATATTTAAGTATTATCTTTGTTTCTTTCTCTTTCCTATAACAGATTTTCATAAAAACTCACTGTATTAATATTATCGGAATAAATTAAAATAAAAAAAACTCCTGAATATTTTTGAAAAAGAATAACAACAGTACAGAACCATTTTTTTATATTCATTATATTTCTAAAATTATAATGTAATTCTTGCGACAGTTTTTTCGTCAACAGAAATTGTCATCATCACGCATTACAATAAACTGTCGAATCATTAAAATTAAGAAGAAAAAAAATTGTAATATGACAACAGTATTTCAAAATAAACATTTAATAATGTTGATGTATCGTTGTGTTTCCGCCAAAATAATTGATTATCTAAGTTAATTATTAGAATAGATGTATGGAAAAAAAACGATGTGATAAAAATTTGCTAAATAAATTATCTTTATTTATAAACTAAAGGCGTTAATACTGTAGAGTTTTATCATTTGTAATTCTATCACATTAATAAAATCTTTCTTTTGTCCATTTTATTTTGATACCCGTTTCAAAAGTTCTGTATCTTATGATTGGAATAACGATTTAAATTAATCAGAAATATTTTAAACAAACGTATCATAACTAAATGTAACATTAAAATTAATCGAAAACTTTGAATGAAATGAAGTGTTCGTTAATTCTTAAAAATCACAAAGAAACACTTTGTTACTTTTAAAAACAAGCGACAGCAAGCTTATTACTTGAGATTATATGTAATTAATAGACTATTAAATATTTCAAAAATATCTTCTCTCTTATAGAAAAGAAGTATTCTTAATTATCTTCTGTATGTAACTTAGCCAACCCAAGACCACTGTATTCGAATAACGAGCATGGTACAAAATCGAGTCTCACAAAAGTATTTTCATGATAAGGGAAAATCTATTCGCAGAATTAGTTCTTTTCATATTATGAGTGGGAATGTAAATGATTTTATTTTAGTAAATAATCCTCATTTAATTATTAAGACACCATCTTTACAATCCGTTATCAAAAACTAACAACGTTTATTTTAATTTCAAGCGCTATGAGATCATAGTAAACTAACTACCTAACTCACCATCGTCCTATTTTCACCGGAAGAATAGGCAGAGACGATGGAACGACATACTGTTCTATCCTGACATACCTATCTAGCTTCCTTCACATACATCCATCGAAATAAGCGCGCTCGTCGAATTTTCTACTTCGAATGTGGCCGCCTTTCAGTATTTGATTAAGTTGATCATGACATGCTTTCCTTGGTCCTCCACGGCTTCTCTTTCCATTCAAACTACTTAAATACAACATTTTAACCATTTTTCTGTCATCTTGTCAATTTTACTTATTTTTTAATTTTACTTATGATTTTATCATATCTCATATATTGTTTTCCCGCATATTCTTTTTAGTGATCTTATGTTATGGCATATATCCTACTTTCATTATTCCTTTGCCAGCTCCAAGCTTTACTTTCATACATGTAGGTTGGCACTAGAACTCCATTATGTACTGCCATTTTTGCTTTAGTTATCAATAAGCTTTACAAAATTAAACTGTTTATTGTTATTATATCGAGCAAATAAATATAGTAAATATTTTTTCCATTTCGCTCATAACCCCTGTAATAATACTCCTCTTGTATTCCCCGCGCTAGGGCACTGAAGCAAAACTCAATAGAAATATGAAGAAAATATATTTATTTACTTTGACCAAATCACCAAATATCCCATGGGTGCGGGAGGGTTACGAAAATCCTTCTATTTTCGAATACAAAGAATAATGCATGAGGGAAATCAATGCATTAAAATGTTTCTTCGGTTCCGCATTACGAGGTTATTACTACTTGAAGCGCGACAAAAAATAACTCTTTTGTTTTATTTTGTTTCTCACCCTTTCCTTTCTCCCTACTAGAGGAAAGGGGATGTTTTTTACTGGATTCAATCGGACATAATGCATTGCACAATGTTGCGGGTAGATTATCGAAAGTATTGGATGGAGCTGCTACATTAGTTTTTTTTTCTCTCACTGTTAACATCCAGCATTTTACTAAGCGGCAAATACGACTAGAATACAAAGAATCGGATTCACGTACATAAATAATACAAAATAATACAAAATTCGATACATTAGTTCGGATGTTTATGAATAAGTAGTTGCGCGTTTCATTCTCGCCACATTTATTAATGCATTAGGAAGACGACACATAATTCTTTCATAAAATACAAAATTATGAATCAATTTAAAATTTAAATATTTGTTAAAACAAAAGCAAAAACGTTCCAAAAAAAAATTTTATAACATCTGTCCAAATTGATCATATGCGATCTGAGCGCGGCACTGTATCGAATCTGTGATATCTACAACAAGCATTTTGGAGACATCGACGTCTTTCATTTGAGCGAGCGAAATTTTGAAAAAGTGATCGGAGCAACATTTCGGCGCGGATGTGACCACGATGTAACGTGATATTATAATGCTTGTATATTACTTTTTATTTTATTTTATCTTTTTTTTTTTTCCAGCCACCACGTCTGACAATTTTTTGGAACTTGTATATATGTTAATATTTTTAAATAACTTCACTGTTGGTAGTTATAGCTACACTAGTGCCATCTATTAAGATAATTTGTAAGCATTAACCAGAAAATCTTTATCAATGCAATGTATACAAAAAAAAGTTACTTAATTTAACAGTTTAAAATGTTAAGGTCAAGGTCAATGTTAACGCCAAAACAATGGACTATTTAAAAAAATACATTATAATTCGGATCAAAAGTGAGGATAATTATGTTAGTTCAAAATAAACAATTTATACATTTAATTTAAAATAATAATATACTTTCATATGTGCATCCTTTATGTGTTTTTCAAAATGACCCACCTAAAATATTATTTTTTCATCTTTTATTATTATCGGTAATAATATTTTCATTAAAACATACATAGTTTCTGATTACTTTGATCGTCAACTTCGCTTATATATCGACAGACCGACTTTTGTAGTGTGTTCTGTCTATATACTACCTATTAATATCATATATTATATAAAGTAAGTGGTTAGAACAATGATTCTTTACAACTTAGTATTATTCAGTATATTCTATGGGATAGTAGGGAAGTGGGGATAGTTGGTTGGAAAAATCTTGTTACTTGAAGTATTCGCACAATCGCTATAAGGTAAAGATAAATATATCTATTAACTATGATTTCTGTACATAAATTTCTGGAATAAAATAATGTTCATGCTTCAACGGTTTTCCTATTACTTTTAAAAGACCTTCTTTTTTCAAACTTTATATATTTAAAGAAGTTAAATATCATTTATTTTAACAATATACGAAAATCGAACTTAAGTAAATATAACAGTTTGGAACACAAAGTAAATTAGAAACCCCCACATAATAAGACCACAATATTGTTGTTGATAAACAAATAACTTTTACATCAAACAAAAGCACCGGGAAAAATTTAAAAGCTCTCCGACCCTTTCGGCTTCCTTAAAGCTTACCATGGCGAACAATATGGAAATATGGAAAATGGAAACCCTCATTTTTAATGCGACTTAAAAAGTGTTACAGAACATTAAAATAATATTTAATGTGATTCTCCGTTTTTTTTATTCTCGCGAAGATTTAGTTTAAAAACATTTATAAATTCATTATTGATAAAAATAAGCTTTTTTCGAGATTTTACTTTTATCGGAATGTGAAACTTTATATTAAATTTAACCCTGTATTATATTATTTTGTTGCATTATAAATATTTTTATTTTGGAAAACAAATAAATATACATAAATGAGATTGTACGTATGTTTGTAAGATTTCTCAGTTCTTTAAAAAAATATGTATTTAATTATTCGAAAATATATTTTTTAAATAAATTGAAAGCAAGTACTTTTTTCATCATTATTATTTTACTAACACGAAACACTGTAATTGTTGAAACCTTTTTAAATGTTTAAATTTAAAACACTATTATCAAACCTTTTACAATTTATTTTTATGAGATTACAAACAACCATAACACGTGACCTCGACATTGGCTGACTGGCGAAGCAGCTGTCGCAAAAATCTCATGAAAATAAATTGTGATGGATGCATTTTCGCAAATCCCTAAGCAAGCAACAAAACCTCACATGTACTGAAATCATTTGATTAAAAATGTAATTGTTTTTAAAAAAATTACCATGAAATGTTTTATTCTTTTGTTTTGGTACATTTTTAAATAAACGGTCGCCTTCAGGAAACAATTATGTAATCTAAAGAGGTAACTAGCTACCGGGAGATATCTCAAAGAATTAAAATGCATTTTAATTTCACAGTGTTAAATAAATATTTTCAGTGCACAGAGATATACTGTTGATAAACCTGTATGCTCATTTTTCTAGTATGCATAATAAATTTAACAGAATTTTCTTTTGTGCTACATTATTTGTGTATTTAAAATTATGTGCATAATTATTTTATGGAAACAAAGCAAACAAGAAAAAAAGGGAGGAATGAATTTATTGTATTGTCTTGAAAAATTATATAAACTATTGTATCAAATAATTAATACAAATGAAAACGTCTGTTTTCTAGAAGTTTTTTTTAATATGTTATGACATGCTTCGCGTAGCTAGGGTATTATCTAAATTAAGACTGTGAGAAATATATTTACATTTAATAATGCCTTAGCTAGGCGAAAGTGTCATTCCTGTAAAATATAATTATATTTCTAGAAAACAGACGTTTGGAAAGAAATCAATTAATATTTTTAGAACCAACAGAAAATTTGTGCTGGCTTACTAATTATTGTGAGTGTAAACAAAATATTTTCTCATGTAATTTATAAAAATATTTTTTATGTATACTCAACACAAATTCAAAATTATCATAGTAGCATTTTTTTGTGAAACATATTACCGTTTATACAAATTTGAAGAAAGCCCTTTTTTTCAATTTAAATTTAAACTTCTAGTTTGACATTTTTAATTTTCAAATAATTCTAATTAGACTAATGACTAATTAGAAATAACTTGCTTAAATTATAAATACCTTTTATACCATAATAAATGTGTAACATTTACATAACTGGAATTATACGTAAGTTGATTTTTTTCATTTGGAAAGTGCAATTACTTAGAGGAACTCAATATTTATCATTTTATGCGGTTGACGTATAATTAAATTTTCAACTCTTAAAATTTAAAACACTGTTATGATATCACAATTTTTGCTATTCACTTTTTGAGTATCGCGACAGCTGTTTCGTCAACCGATGTCGGTATTATCAGATGTTATAAACAACCAATTTATAAAAAGTGAAAGTCAATAATGTTGAAGTATCATATTATTTTTGGCAAAACAATGGACTTTATCTTATTCAATATTAGACATTTGGGTTGCATTTAATGTTTACTCAAATGAAATATCTTAATTGTGCATGTTTGTATACTTAGTGTGTACAAGTTATCTTTGAAAATGAACATTTGAGTTTAGTACTTTTACTCGGCACATTAGTGCACTGTGTGGAGTATTCAGGAACAATTCGTTGAGAAGAGTAATTAAAATGTAATTAAGTCTGGCTCGGTGACTGTTGAATCTGCGCAGCTTCCTCCTGGCCGGGATGGGCGGCCGATAGCGGTCCTGGTACCCATTAGCGGGCGACGGAGCCGCAGCCAACTTTACTCTCCTTTCTACTGAGTCCCTGGGCTCGCCGCCTCTTCTATTTATCAGCGACGTAATGTTACATGCACGATTTCATGTACAGTATCAATTCGAGTTACGTAACACGCGACTTACGTAAACTCGCAGATACGTAGAAAGAAATACTTAGTGTAGTTTCTTCTATATTCGCTTTCACTTTGTGTTGTGGATTCATATTTGAATAAATATAGTTTCACTTTGTATAACAACACTTTTATTATTTTTACTGATCTCAGATATGTTTCGGTTACAATTAAGCTTTATCAATATAAACAATTGTAACAGTCAAATAAAACTGAGCGGTCACTTACATACTAAATGGAGATCGAGTTATGTATAAAAGTGGAAGGGGTATAATTAGGATTGAAGAGAGGGGAGATGTAACGGGAACATATCGTAGGGGACGTATCAAACATAACTTCGAGTAGCTTTAAATATCAAAAAATGGCAGCGAGCGGTCGTCGCCAATCAGAACTAGATGTGTAAACTAAATATTTCATCATCAGTCTATATCCGTCCACTTCTGGATGTAGGTCTCCTCCGTCTGTTTCCATGTCTGTCTATCCTGGGCAACACGCATTCATGTCGTACCGGCGGTCTCTTTAATATCGTATCTTTATCGAAGTTGAGGACGTCCTGGGTTTCAGGTCGCAGTTCTAGGACACCAGCAAATGAGGCGTTTTGTCCATCTATTGTCAGAGCTGCGAGCAACGTGGCCTTTCAATTGCCATTTCGGCTTTGCCACTCTTCCGATGATGTCCGTTCTGGCTCTGATAGTGGTGTTTCTCACCCTGCCTGCTAAACTGATACCTAATATTCCTCTTGAATATTTCAATTTTATATATGTTAATGTAAACATAATTTATTATTAAAAGTCAAATGATTCATTCGAAAGAGTTTACTAGAAGTTATTGCGTAGATTTTCACGGTTGGCAACAATATGTTTGATGTGTTTTTGGGTAACACCGTCTGATAACTCTTTCTCGACCGACGTTTTGGAGATCGTTGCAGTCTCCATCTTCAGGGTAATGACCCTGGAGATGGAGACTGCAACGATCTCCGAAACATCGGTCGAAAAGGAGTTATCACACGGTGTTACCCAAAAACACATCAAACATGTTACTAGAAATATTTGTGAATGTATACTTATACTTGTATACGAAATCCTGGATTTTCACCAAAGGGTGGTTAATTCAAATTTAATTGTATCTCGATAGAGACGAAGACGCAAACTGGAAACTGAATATGGTGACCTTATGACCTGGACTTATGACATAGGCGACAGCCTTCGCATTGTGTTAATAAGGTAGTTTGCTAAATGCTGAAAATCATTCTCCATAGATGGCGTTAGTGGGTCGGTTGTAAAGGTTAATCTTGAAAAGATTCACAAGTGCAATCAAATCTACATAGATGGACAATTAAAACTGACACGTGAAGATAGATATGGATTTGAAATATATATACATCTTCCAAAATTTGTCATGCATGATCATAATAACAAAAGGTGGAATGGGGAATGTTGTAATTACATAAACCGTGCGCTTAACCCAACCAATGACCTTCGTCTCTATCGAGATACAATTAAATGTTACTAGAAATTTTTTTTTTTTGGGAACGACACGTTTCGCCTTATTAAGGCATTCATTATCATCATCGGCTATCCCTCGTGTCCGAGGAAGACTGCCCTTCAAGGTTGTGGGTCTGCATGTGACTGAAGAGCCCGATCCTGGATTCACAAATTCTGGGGCATCTGGGGCAGCGGAAGGCGCTTGTAATGGAGCCGTCACCGTCTCCCAGTGATCTCTCCTTTCTCCTCCTCTTCCTTTCTGCGACGTCGTCTCTGCGCTGTGCTTCAAAGTTTTGTGTGCCTTTATGTACTGTTGTTCTCCACATTAAGTCATTAACAAATGCATGATCAAGGCGGACATGTCATTTCCATAAAATAAAATAATAATTTTAGAATACAGATAATTTTTTTCGTATGAATTACTCCTTATTGCAGTTCAATCTCTTATATCAGCCATGACGTTTGTTTACTTTTTACAGGTCAGCGTCGTGCTAAATTAAGTTTTATTTATTTCTAAAGTAAAAATAAACCCGCATTAAATATACTGGAATATTCTTATACATAGACTCCCTTCAACTGAATACAAATCGATTACTTCGCTAACAAATTATGAGAGAAGGACCATACAGGTTCTTAAATCTGGAAATAATTTATTTAACTTTTTCATTACGAAAATAACGTTTCTATAATCAGAGAAACGTTTATTTATTGTGAATTCTTTGATAAATTCAATTTCATGGCTTTAATTTAACTTCACAGACTCCGGTGATATTCTGATATACTTTTGAGGGAAATCAAACATTCCGCAATATCATTCGGAATTTTAAATTTACGTTCGTAAATTAGTCAGTTGAATTTTATGCTGTGATCTTGGTTGTAGAAAGTATCTCCAAGGTCATCTTGGATGGGCGACTAATATATTGATTTTATGGAGTTTGTTAAAGTATTCTGAGAAACTTTTCGCCATTTTTACTAACTAAAATATATTTTCTTATTCTTCCTTGATATATAAATATATTTCTTATTCTTCCTAAATATATTATCTTATTCTTCTTCCTCAGCCTATTCCCGTCCACTCCTGGGCAAAGGCCTCCTCCATTCACTTCCATGTCACTCTGTCCTGTGCAGACTGCATCCAGGTTATTCCGACGTGTCTGTTCAGGTCATCCTTCCACCGTAGTTGCGGTCACCCTGCACTTCTTTTTGCCGTCCACGATCTCCAAGTCAGCAGTCTTCTTGTCCACTTTTCATCTGAACTTCTAGCTACGTTTCTGACTCTGTCTCTTAGGCTTATTCCTAACATGGCTCTTTCCATGGCTCTTTGGGTCACTCGCAGTTTTTCGGCACTTTGCTTGGATAATGTAACAGTTTCAAGACCATAAGACCATAAGTATATATCTATGTGGATATATAGATGGTAAGATATATATCTATGTGGTCTATTTTCCACATCTCGGAAGTCCACAATACTTATTTGGTTTCGACTTCATATGTACTTGTAATTATTGTAATTTTGTGAGTAATGTAATCTCGTAAAACAATATTTTAAATCGATATAACTTAGCAATTTGTTTATAATTAATTGGATGATGTTATTGCCATCATACACAAAAACATACAAAACATACAGGAGTCAAAAATATATTTCACATTATTTTTAGTAATTTTTGTATCATAGATAAAATGAAGTTTCCCAAAATGTCTTATTTTCTTATTTTAGTCCTGTTTCGTTAATGTTCAGTTTATGGTCTTAAAGGTATTATTAAATCAATCAAAATTTAAAAAATGAATTATTAAAATTGCGTTATAAGACGTCTTTCATATTAGTGATGGTACGTTTAGGAGACAAACTCTTGCCTTTAGAAAGTATCTTGTCTTCTTATGTCAAACCATCTCTAATGCGTTTCTGGTACTATGTTGTATTTTTATAATATTTCACCTATACCCATTAGATGCCTTTAATATTTTACTGTTTGCAATGTCTTTTGGGTTGATAAACAGATTTGGTTTGATTTGAAAACCAACAATAATAAGTTCTGTTGATCTCCAATTTAAAATGATTCTAGTGTCAAATTGCTCCACCTACCAGTATATCCATTAGTAGAATTATTGTTTAATGTTTCAATATAAATATTTATAAATTTCTTGTTTAACAATTGCTAGTTGCAACTCGTGAAATATTCACGGAAGTAAAGATTTTCTACCCTGTAAACTTGGTTCACTGTACAATCGTAATCAGTTTTAACTGTTGAAAATTTCACATTTAACAATACCAAAGTAATCTCCTATTGTTTTATACGAGTACACTACTGTCATACAACAACAATCAGAACAAATTTCAAAATAATCCAGAACTTTCTCGGGCATGCGTATCGAGTGCGTTTCGAATCACTTTCGGAGAGAATCGAAGTAATCCTGTCTCGCTCTCTTGTATTCCAATCGTTCTCTTTTTTTATGAAATCCGGGATTTTGCCTATTTATGTTATAATTCTTAAATTGGCAAAACCCCGGACAAAGAGACCGAAGTAAGTGTTACATAAACTAGTCATAAAAATATATCGAATGATTTTATAATCAAGTTGTGAATTTTGTGTCAAATATTTTGAGAATCACTTTTATCTACTTTATTATCCCGTGAAGTTTCTGAATAAAAATTATCTTACGGTGGGAAAATACTCGTATTTCAGAAAATCACATATTTTCGATTTCAAAATATTCTTAATATAACATATGGAATGTATACAAATATTGCGGGTTAGTCCATTTAACCCATTGCACATAATCTTAATAGATGGCGCTAGTGTAGATTGAACAAAAATATGTGAAGTGTTCCTCAACATATAAGCATATATACATCTTTCAAAAATTTGTTAGACGCGGTGGTCATAAGAAGGGGCGAATGGGGAATGTTCTGTTACATAAATTACATATATTCTCCCTAGAACGGGTTACCCCAGTTGGGAGGTATTAAAACCATGTACTTGGTAAATGATCAATAAATAAATAAAATAAAATAAATAAAGCGATGGCTTAACCCAACCAATGACAGGTCATAAGTCCTGTAAACGCCTCGACCACAATATTCTGTTTCAAAAAAACCATTTGCATCTTCGTCTCTATTGAGATAAAATTATTCTTAACATCACTACCGGTAATTTCGAACTAAACTTTTAAGATGTCTTGCCACCGATATCAGTATTATAAAAAGCACTTTCATCCGTTAAGTGTCGCTCGCTGCGCTGGTCGTCGCCTCGCTGACAATAACGGTAGACAAGACACACTTTAGAACAATCGTGATGCTACTGCACCCCGGCACCGCTGCGGAACGGCACCCCATTCAGCCCCCGATTCTCTCATAAATAATGGCGGGAGTTTAGAGAGCGCGGTGCACAATGGCTTCCATTATCCGAACCAATCATCAGATATAATTTAAAAAAAACAGATGGAAGAATACCCGGAAGAGCAAGATCGACTAAGGTATTAACCCTCCCGCAATAAACTCAATTTCATTATACAAATTAAATCACACTCTAAATGATAAGTATACATCTATTTAAGGATACGAGCTTTACTTTTTAGTGCAAATCTTTTATAACTTTAACAATGGCTGATATACTTGATAAAGAACCTGTAGGTGATCCACAAAAGTGGACTTCGACGCTGAACCAGCATATTCCATGATGAAATATATGACACGAATAAACGCCTGACTCAGGACCTACTTATCAAATCTGCTGATTCGAGGGCCCAGAATTATTCAGTTTGGTCACTAGGTCACTAGAGCAGAGCATCGTGTGATGATGAAAGCAAAGCATATAAAAGCGGTACTTCCGAACACCCAAAAGAGCAGTCAGTATTACGATTCCTAACCGACACGAGTCTACGCTACCAAGTCTACGTACGAGAAACCACCGAACCTTCGACGAATCTTCGCTCCAGTCGACCGACACTACTGCCCAGCGAGCCATCATCCTCTACGGTTCACCCCCGGACTCCGCCCCGCTGCTATCGACATCCAGCCACGCTCCATCACGAGTACACAATACTGTTTACGTATGATTACTTGTGATCTGTAATAAACGCTGAAACCTCCGCCGTCTTTCAACTCTCACCACATCGTCCAAAAACCCATAGAACAGGTCCGAAAATTCAAATACTTGGGCATAGATCTCTCATGCCAAACGGATCTCTATAATGAAGTTCGTGAGCAAATCATTAAAGCGGCTGTAATATCTGGATGCTTGAAAGATGTGTTGTGGAAAACAAGCATATGCGAGTGGAAAGCAAAGTGCGAATATATAAGACATGTGTCAGACCCATAATGACTTATGGTATGGAATCGAGGGCTGACACAAATAGAACCAAAGAATATTACGAACCCCCGAAATTAAGACACTCCGCGCTATTCTGGGCAAAACACTGAGGGACAGAATCAGAAACACAGTAATACGTGAAACCTGCGATACCGAAGATATTGTCAAATGGAGCAGGAAAAGAAGACTTCTGGCGCAACCACGTAGAACGAATGAGCGACGATAGACTCCCCCAAGCAGCCGCAAACAACGTGCCAATGGGAACTCGCCAAACGGAAGACCTGCAAAGAGATGGCGAAACAGTTAAAGTTCTGTGTCCCAGGAGACCTTGACGCCATAAAAACAGATCCACAGATCTATTATATAAAAAGAGGTAGAAGATGAAGAAGAACAATGGCCGGGAGAATAAAATAATTGATTCATATTAACATATTTTTTATCAAGAGGGAAAAACATGCATCCACGGAACGAAACGAAATCTGCCAAACTTTCCACCACAATTTTCTTTCGCCTAGCCATTTTCCATTATAAAGGGTCGATTTACGTTGTTCATTTTCAATTTTGTTTTGGATCGCAATCATTATCATGTATACAGAGAGCTGGTTGTACAACCCTGAATTTAAATATTTCTTCAATAAATATTTGGTAATATCTCAACCGTTACGTTTATTTTCGAATCCTATAATGGAATTATATAAAAAGCAACGGTTTTCTTTTGAATACTTTGTAATGATATTATGTTGAATCGCTGTCTTTTGAAGGCAAGCTTAATGCATATTATTATTTTTTAAAAGTAAAAATCTTTAGTTAAGTTTATTTGACAAAAAAAACTTTGTTATGTTTAGGCAGAAATATCTCATCGTAATCAAATTTTCAATTTATTAAAATAAAAATTGCGATAAACTTGCAATTACCGCACAAAAGAAGGGATGATAAAATTCTGGGGATAAACTAACAAGTCAATTTTCTATGTGACTCCCTTTCTCCCACTCTATCAAACGAGTAATGAAATCAAAATTGTACGTGATATTCCATAGAAAAGAAGGATCTGCCATAACGCACAGAATCTTTTGCGTTTCATTTCGAAACTCAAAAGCCTCTTTCGTTTATTTTTTTTTTGTAATAATCCTCGGGAAAAAAACATAAATAAGGTTATTTAATTGTACTTTAAAAGCTTTAATAATTTAAATGAAAATATTTTAATAAATGCTAATGAATCATGAAACAAAAAATACGTATGAGCAAAGAAATCTCCAAAAATGTTTTAGTTATTACGCATTTAATGAGAAATATGTTCGCAATCTTTTACATTTCGAACCAGTTAATATTATTATTATTATTTTGTCGAATCGCTCATTACATCATGACAGCATGAGCCAAATCGATGTAAAGGGTATTATCGCTATCATAGTGATTCTCGTGACATGTGATAGGTAGCTAATCTATCGCCATTTTATTGTCACATGAATTCTACACCAGACCAAAGACAGTGTGACAATTACACTGCCCTCGCCAGGAATCGAACCCGGAACCTTCAAAGTGGCCGTCAATGCACTTTCCACTCGGCCACGAAGGTCGTTATATCTGACTAATCCCTTCTACATAATTAAATAGTATCGACTAATTCTATGACTAAACTCTTCAATTTTCCTTATATTTAACTTTAATTTTGTTTGTTATTTTAGCTGCACGTTAACTTACAATTTCCATTCATAGATGTCGTTATTTTTTTTTTGTTATCTTAAAACAATGTTATGGCACTTAGCAACATTGATTTTTATTAGAATGTCGCAATAGCTATTTCGCCAAGCTATGGTGATATCATCAGGTGTTACAAACAACGGTTGTTTGTAAAATCTGATGATGCCAACATAGATTATCGAAACAGCTGTTGCGACAATCTCATAAAAAAATTGTGATGCGTATAAAAACAGTTAACAATTAACAAATATATTGTCTCTTTTATTTTATTTTTTATAGTGTATTTTATTTTGGCATTTTAATGCATCAAATTACGATTTAAAAAAATATTTGATTTATTTACTTAATTAAATAAGGTCCTATAATGACATTTGGAATAGAAACGAGAGCTGACACCATCAGAACAAAAAGTCTCCTAAGAACCATAGAAATTAAGACTCTCTGATCCGTTGCGAGAACGACACTCCGAGACAGAATAAGAAATTCTGAAATAAGAAAGATCTGCAATGTGGATGATGTCGTGCGATGGGGAAGACTGAAAAGACGCAACTGGAGAGATCATGTGTAAAGAGAATGTTCTGAAAGAGTGATAAATATAGCCGCAAATAAAGTACCAAGAGGAAAACGACCTCCAGGAAGACCACCCAAAAGATGGCGAGACAGTTGGACATCTACATCCAATGAACAGGCTCCGAGAAATAACAGGACGCAGTCCTAAATAAATCAGAAGAAGAAGAAGAGTTAAATAAGGTGAACACGTTAAATGAGATGGGGTGAATACCATTAAATCTACGGTGCGACAATTGTATTTCGGATACTAAGAAGATTGCGGTAAATAGAAGGGGTAGCTAGTGCGTAAGTATAGGGGCCCCCTTTATATTTGTTCGTATTAAATTAACGCTCATTTCGTTATAACGTTTTATGAGGTGTTATTGCCAACTTCATAATGTTTAACGTAAAGGAGCTTAAATGTGGGGCTGTTTCGCGAGTAGAGTGGAATAATGAAGATGCAAAAACTTGTTGAGTCGAAATACAAATACGCTCTATCAGCTAGCCTTATCTCGCTTTGTGTAATGATTGTTTATTAGGGTCCTGTAATTAGATCTCCCTAAGTCTGCAAGCTCCGGGAGCCCTGTTCGCCGTTCGTTAGGGAGCTTAGATCGAGTCACTCGGACGGGTCCCATTATGTCCACAAAGCACAAATTATACGATACATTTTTTTGTGGATTTATAGTTTATTTGCGAAATTTTCTTGATTAATAATAAATAATTAACCAACTAAATAACCATCACGCTTTTTCTACGCAGGGGTAAACAGGGCGTATGTATCGTCGCGCTGCTCTATCCTGGTATACCTATCGAGCTTTCTCTCTATTCATACATTGTAATATGCATGCTCGTCGATTTTTTAAACTTCGAAAGTCCCCGCCTTTTAGTATTTGATTAATTCGGTGATGCTATGTTTTTCTCGGACATTCATGGATTTTTTCTATTCACACCGTTTGTATAATTTTTTAAACCAACCTTCTCTCATCCATTATTTCCAAATCTCCAAATTGTTTGATCACAAAGTGATCCTTTTTTAATTTTACCTATGATACAATCATCTGCTTTATATTTCTTTATTTTTTCGTCATTCGGTATTCTATTATTATAGGTTTCCCACACATTCTCCTTAACAATCTAACTAATCCTATTAGATTCCTTCCCTTGATAGCTCCAATCTTCGCTTCCATACATAAGAGTTGGCACTAGAACTCCATTATGTACTGCCATGTTTGCGTCTCGATATGTAATGAGTTAAATTAATTATTTATTTAATTTAAAAAGAGAAAGAAAAAAAAACAATATAACTTATAACTTCATGATTTTTTTTCCAATTTAAAGCTTACAAATCGAAGATTACTTACCCTATACTTACCCTATTTAAAAGTTTTAATGCTGTGTTCACTAAAGACATGCAAATTAACACAATGAGATTATTTTGAGTATTCCATAGTTATCATTTAAACTATAGCAATCATGTAGTTTCACCGAAAGTGTAGGCAGAAAGGATGAACTGCCACACCGTTCTTTCCTAAAATACTTGTGTCATGCACGCACATCGCATACTCCGACTCCTCACGCAGCATTTGATAATACCTTAGCAAAAGGAAACAATTTATTTATATTGAATAAAATGAAACTTATTTTTGCTTTCTTTATTTTACAGAGAGTTTTACAGCATCGTTCAAGAAACTTTAAATAGGTACAAAAATATATATTTCAAATTGTCTGTCTACTCACTATTCATAATATTCACTCGATTGTTTACCAGAAATAAAAATATTCAGCGCATTCAGTTCTATCTTTAGTAAAATAAATACCGGAGAATAACGTATATTTTTATATTTCGGCTTTTACTTAAAAACGCGATATCAGCAATCAATCCATTCCCTTTGCCACAGGATTTGAATATTTCAGGAGAGAAGTGAAAAAGGGAGTTATTTTTTATGTCTGCCCTTTATTTCAGTCACGTCTGAACTTGTTCCTCGCGCGAAGATAAAAATTACACGCGGCCTCCCATCGGAATGAAAATTGAAATCGGAAATTGTGACGGATCTGGCGGTGGCGGAAGGAAGCGAGTAAACAACCCGACAAAATATCTACTGGAAAAACTAGATACGGGCTCTCACGTACTTTCTTCTTCTCTCTCGCCTACTTTCCCCCGCTCGGAAGAGAGCGACTCGTATTTCAAAACGACTTTATTCAAAGTAGTTCGGTTTGTCTCCCTTTACAGAATATTTCAAATTGTATATTGTTCTTTTTCTACGAACTCATTACTCCATATAATATAATATACAATACAATACATCAACTCAAACATTCATGTATCAATAATCAGTAAATAAATATATCAAATTATTTGTGCCATTTGTATCTTCCGTGTGCATAATTGTCCGAATAATTTGTAAGACTGATGACAATGTCAAATGGCGGCGCCAAATGAGAAGATAATATTATAGAACTTTACACTTGAAGATGGCGGTATCCTCCAAAACATGTCGTGTTTTTTAATATTTTTTAATAAATAGTGTATTAAACAAAGTTTTTCAATTCCCTTAGTATGTTACTATGGAATTCCACAGTATTAATGCCTTAACGTTCAATAAGTTAATAGTATCTACAGCTTAAAATATACGTATCTTAATATTCCGTTTTCAAATTACGCAAAATAAAAGGATTAATTGTATCTCAATAGAGTCGAAGATGCAAACTGGAAACTGAATATGGTGATCGAGGTGTTTACAGGACTTATGACCTGTCATTGGTTGGGTTAAGCGCACGCTTTATGTAATACAACATTCCCCATTCCACCTTTCTTATGACCGCCATGTCTGATGACAATTTTTTGGAAGTTGTATATATGTTAATATGCAACACCACAATTCACATGTCAGTTTCAATTTACAGACCAGCGCTATAAAGATTAGATTTTAGCATTAAGCAGAAGTTTCTATGAATTATTGTACTCGTGTTTCGATAGATGTTTTCCGAGGAAAGCCCAAGCTGTTAGCGGAAGGCGATATCCGAAGTGCTTCACTCGTGAGATTATCAGTGACATCAAAACAAAGCATCGGTACCATAAAAAATGGAAGTCTTCGGGTAGTTCGAATGATTTCAATTATTTTAGTCAGTATCGAACTATCGTAAAACGTAATGTGCAGTCTGCTTACAAGTCGTATATCACCGAGGTAGAATCAAATATTCTTCATAATCCTGAACACTTTTGGAAATACATAAAGTTTAAACGTCAGGATGGTGGAATAATTGATTCTATGACATGGCAAGGACAGACTGTGCAAAATTCAGATGTTGCAAATGCATTCGCAGAAAATTTTCGTTCTGTTTATAATGTTTCCTCATCGCATAATTTTATTGACAGTTAATGTGATATCTCACATCAAGGAGCCCAGGATATTTCCATTTATCATATTGATGAAAATGACGTTTTTAAGTCAATTTCAATGCTTAAAAATACAACATCGCAGGGTCCCGATTACGTTCCCACATTTATTCTCAAAGGTTGTAATCATATACTTAAAAATCCTTTATCGATAATTTTTAATATGTCTCTACAAAATGGTGTATTTCCCGAACTCTGGAAAACTTCAAAAATCTCTCCAGTTTTCAAAAAAGGCATTAAATCGTGTGTCTAAAACTATAGACCGGTTGCAATATTGTCAGCCCCTGCTAAGGCATTCGAATCATTGATCCATTCAGTTATTAATCCAAAAATTGAACCCTTCGTGGTCAATGAGCAACATGGTTTCAGACCGGCACGTTCTACCAATACGAATCTTATGGTATTCACAAATTTCGTCTCTAAATCCCTGGATAAAGGTTTTCAAGTTGACTGTGCATACAGTGATTTCTCAAAAGCTTTTGACAAAGTTGATCATTCAATTATTTTAACTAAACTTCGTAAAATTGGTCTAAGTGATACCTTAGTCCAATTTTTCAATAGTTACCTGTCCAAGAGACAACAATTCGTAGCTTATGGACTCTTCCAATCCAATCAGTTCTCCACACCTTCTGGAGTTCCTCAGGGTTCCATCCTAGGGCCGTTGTTATTTACAATTTTTATAAATGATATTACTAAAAATATCAAATATTCCAATAGCCTCTTGTTTGCCGACGATTTAAAAATATTTCGAGAAATTAAATCTGTCGACGATTGTTTTAAACTCCAAAAAGACATTCACAGCGTCTTGGAATGGAGTAAAAGAAACAATTTGTATTTTAATATATCGAAGTGTTTCATCATGTCCTATACTAGGGCTCGCACGACGATCTATCACAGCTATACAATGGATGGTATATCACTGGATAGGACTACGTCTTCGAAAGATTTGGGAGTTACATTCGATCCTAAATTATCTTTCAGTCTTCATATTACTTCAGTAAGTAATAGCTCCCATAAGATTTTGGGATTTGTTCTTAGGAATGGGAAAGATTTTACCAATTCAAAAGTTCTGAAGTTATTGTATAACTCTTTGGTAAGAAGTCGGTTGGAATTTGGTACACTGGTGTGGACACCACATGAAAATAAATATTGCCTGTTGATTGAAAAGGTACATAAAAAGTTCTTACGTTTTTTGTACCTCAAAGATAACGGTTATTACCCCTGGCTGTACCCAACTGATTTCTTGCTGGGTATGCTGGACTACCAATCATTAGAAATTAGACGAACTATCCATTTGGGTGTTCATTTTTTTCAACTGATTCGTGGTCGAATACATAACTCGGATATTTCGAATGACTTGACTTTGTTTGTCCCTGACAATTATCTGCAACAAAGGCAACATAGATTATTTCACCTGCCACTGTTTAGAACCAATTTACCTAAAGTTATGCCCGTGGGCAGGGCAATAATCCTTCTAAACCGCATCTCTTCGGATATGGACATCTTCCACGATAGTGAGGCTTCCCTCAGAAAACATTTATCTCTTAAATAATGTGTTGTTCTTCTTATTGTTTCTAATTATTTATTTGGTCTTTATTTTTTAATTATCTCGTGTTTTTTGTGTTTTTGTCTATTTTTAAATTTCTTTTTGTATTTACTGTTTAAAATAGTTTTTTTTACCTTCCTGTATAGTCATAAGCGTTTTGGTTATACACTGTAATGTTTATGATTAAAAAATAAATTGAATTGAATTGGATTGAAAAATCTTTTTATACCTTGAATTGATAACCCGCAATGGGTAATTAAAATCCAGTATTCGTCTACAAGTATTTGTAAGCATTCAAAAAAATGTTGTATACGCCAAATAAAATTTGGTCTTTAAGAAATTTAAGAGACTTTTGGTTATTTCTAGATGCAGTAATTTATATTAATTTCACGAAAGAGTAACTTTAAACATAATTCTCAATAAGCCGACAATGAGCGCTACAGCACTTAAATCACTTCCAGAACATACAGCAACAAACCTCGTTAATGGGTATTCGTAAAAAAAGTATCATTTGTACGGAGATACATTTTCGCGAAAGGCTCTATTTAATGGGGAAATGTGTTTCAAATTCATTACACAAATGCGTGCTGCGGCGCAGTTTATTTCTGAAAGTACACAATGCTATTAATTCTCCGGAAAAAAGTTTAATCTAAAAGCTTTTAAGTGTTCAGCGCTTGCCCCGAGCGGCCGGTCGCCGCACGAAGTGCATTTTATTTTCAACGTTGTTCCCTGCTATTCGCGTTGTGTGTTCTTTTCATTTCAACACCTTTCAGGGGTTGAACACGTTTTGATTTTCACACATCAGGTGCATTTGCGTTTCGGAATTTACGTGTTTTTTAGACAATGCGGTTATTTTTTAGAATTCAAAACTCGAAATTCAATTTTACAATTTCGAACGGTTGTTTAAATAACAGAACACGTTCAATAATAATACAATTACACCGTTTTATTCATAACCTTCAGCGACCTTCGTGGCCTAGTGGTAAATGCATTGACTGCCACCCCGAAGGTTCCGGGTTCGATTCCCGGCGAGGGCAGTGTGATTGTCACACTGTCTTTGGTCTGGTGTAGAATTCACGTGACAATAAAATGGCGATAGATGAGCTACCCTTTACATCGATTTGGCTCATGCTGTCATGATGTAAAGAGCGATTCAACAAAATAATAATAATAATAAAAACAAAGAAAAGTTGTATTTTGTATACAACTGGTTGTTTGAACCCAATTATTGTATAAAATTTGTTTTTAGCTATTATATTGATTCCGATGACATGTGATAGGTAGCTAATCTATCGCCATTTTATTGTCACGTGACTTCTACACCAGACCAAAGGCATTGTGACAATCACACTGCCATCGTCGGGAATCTAACCCGGGACCTTCGGTATGGAAGTAAGAGCTATTACCACTCTTACCACTCTGTCACGAAAGTCAACACGGTTTGGTCACGTGGTCATTTTGGTGGACGGTTTGGTCACGTCGAACGCATGGATGAAGAAATAATGGTTAAGAAAGTATACGTTGACGATTTGAGTAGAGTACAGAGTCGAGGAACACCGAAAAAAACATAGCATGAACAAATCAATCAATTTTTAAAGGTCGGCCATGTTAGAAGTCGGAAAAATCTACGTGCGTGTATGACTCTCTGTATGAATGGGGAGGAAGCTAAAGAGGTATGTCAGGATAGAGTGGTTTATTCTCTCTGCCTACCTTTTCGCAGAAACGGTGTGATGGTTTGATGTTGTTGTTGTTGTATTATACAAATCTTAGATAAATCCCAAATTAAAATTATTCAATGTGAGTTTTAAGGTATGTCGATTGTATTGTTTAATACTTAGCTTCAACACGTTAATATAATTATTCATAACCGTTAACCATATAAAATACAGTTTACTTCAACATCTGACGATGCTTTTTAAATATTTTTAATGTGTGATGAACGTGCTTCGCGGAGCAAGTTTTAAACGTAATTCTTATTCATAAGAGCCTCGACCAGCGACCTCTTTCTCCACAAAGTTCCCGGCGAACTAATGAGATCCGAAATACTCGTACAACGCTATTATACTCACAATATTTATCTTTGAGAAGGAGCTAATCTCGAAACGAATTTAAGTTTTCGTATTAAAATTCCCTTTTACGTATATTACTTATATCTTTGTATTTCATTTACACTTACTCCTAAATGGGTAAGAAAACATACAATTCTACATATTTATATGAAATGATAAAGCCAAGCGTAATTTTTAAAGAAATGTATTAATAATAGTGTTGACTTAGTTCAAAATAAAAATATACTTTCTATTTAATATAAACGATATAAAATGAATGTGGAGGAAGCTAGAGAGGTCGGTCAGGATAGAGTAGTGCAGCGGTTCATTCTCTCTGCCTACCCATTCAGAGAAACTGCTTGATGGTTTGTTGTTGTTATTATTGTATGATTCAAATCTTAGATAAATCCGAAATCAGAATTATTCAGCGTGAGTTAAGTTAATAAGGTATGTTGATTGTATTGTTTAAAAGTTAGCTTCAACACGCTAATATCATTATTCATAACAGATATAAGATATTTAATTTGTTCTAACTTTTTCTAGAAGAAACTAGGTCGTTAATAAATAAAAATGTTCGCTTTGAATCTATTATTTTTTAGGTTATATAACACCGAGCCATTGGTGACATATGGTTCCGAGTCATGGACAATAAAAATACAACAATATTCTACTAGTTTGAGAATAGGATACTGAGAATAATCTTGGGACCCAGACGGTGGTGCAGCGGGAACTAGGAAGCATAGAACCAACCAAGAGATCTGTACGATGACCCAGAAGCCCCTTATAACAAGCACCGTGAGAGCCGGTCGCCTAGCATGGATTGTGTCGAGCCGAAGAGACCAGAGCAATCAAGACTCTGCACGCGTCTAGACCGACTGGAGTATGACTTCTAGGAAGGCCTAGACAACGCCTATTTTCTGGTTGATTTGGCTAGGTTGGGCGAATCGTACTGCTGGGAGCAATCGGCGTAGGATCAAGGAGCTTGGCGGAAAATCATCAAGGAGGCTAAAACTCTTCAAGAGTTGTATGGCTAAAGGAAGTAAGTAAGTAAATTAGTAAGGATACCTTCATCATCTGGAAAACGATAATGAAGGTATCCTAACTAACTTACTTACTTGTGCTTATTCTATTCTGTTTGACACGTTGATATTAGTATAAACTCAAAAGTAAACAAAATGAATATAAATAAAAATAAAATCAAACATTCGCACTGCATTCACTTCTTATATTTGCATTCGACACTCTATCATACACAGATGTTCCAGACATACGAGGTCTAAGCAATTTCATTTCTACTGCATTATAACAAAATTATTTTAAAAAACTGCTTCCTATGTATCTAAATTGATGTGGATCGCCTGTAGTATTACAATATAACAACACATAAATATAAATAAACCAAGATTATCCGTCTAATATGCATGAAGGTTAATTGGCTGTATATTTTCTTGTATGTCTTTGCATATCCTTGTTTCATATTCCTTTCCCGTAAAGAAAATGTGTTTCACCCCGCGTCAGAATGTTTGTTTAGCAGTTATTACAGAAGTACGTGTCAAAGTGTTATTTTTCTCCGTGAAATTAAATTTATTTCCCGCCCAAATGTGCCGTAACAGATTTATGAATTGGAATGGGAACATTCCAGCAAAAGATTTTTCAAAAACCGTTTTCCATTATGTTTTTTTTTTCTCTGCAGACAGTGTTTATTGTGTAACATTTAAGCTCCGTAATTTTATTATTAAAGTAAATACTTACACATTCCAAACAAGTCATAAATCACGGGGTATAAAATATTTACTTTAACTGCGGGCTGAAGCCACTATAGGGTAAACTTTGCCGAGGAACGTCTTGTAAAAACTCCTGAATAGTAACTAAACCTAGGGGCGTGGTTTGCAAGTTTGTTTTTGACACAAATTTTCATTATAATTCCGTTAATAACTTAGGAACTTCGCAGCAACGTTAATTTCAAATACTAATTTTAAATTGAAAATGTGGCCTTAGTGTGACACGTAAATAAAAATTATTGAAAATGGATTTGAGACAAGGGCTGGTACAATCGAAACAAAAATCTCACAAAAACCACAGAAATGAGTGAGACTCTTTCCATTATGACTCTATCCATTGCGGGAACACATTTTGAGACAAGAGTAGGAAATTCCCAAATAGCTAAGATCTGCGATGTCTAAGATGTTGTGGAATGGAGAAGACTTAGAAAGCATTACGAAGGAATGAAGATGGAACTTGTTTGTGTCCAGGCTTAAATCCAAGTGCCCTGGATCTGGGGTCAAGCGTTCTGTTTCCTAGACCACCACCCTCTTAGAATCATTCCATTTTTGAAATAGCAAGAATATTCATGTTTTTTTTTCCTTGATGGAAGTTCGTTTCTAATTTAAGGTTAAAAATGTGTTTTTAAAGAACTTCTACTTTTATCTTTATTTTGACAATATCCGTTTTTGCTAGGCTCGCTAGCATCGACTGACTGATCTGGACAGCGAGTCTGACGAAACTGGTCACTGTCGAAATTAAGGCAAAAGTGGAAGTAGATTTTAAATATTTAATTATTATGATCCAAATAGTATTTTATATTTGTGATATTTGAAGCACTCAAATAAAATTGTCTTATACGTTGTGTAAAATACTTATTTACAATATAAATTACTCTGATTATATTTTTTACGGTCTCTCCCTTTGAAGAAATATCAATCGACTCAACAGTTTTTGAATTGCGCTTATTTCTCCCAATGGACTCTTCTGAGAACTTCGAAGCGTCTCTTGAGACATTTGAGAAAATGTAACGAGCCACATAATTATGCTTCCGAATGAAATATATACAAACTTATGTAAGTTTTATTTTTATATGCAATTAAAATTAACCTTTATTGCATTCAACTAAATATTTACAATTAGTTAAATTCATTTGTTTAATTTAGTACCCCCTTTTTCCTGTAACGTTTTTTTTACAAACTGTGTATAGAATAAATCGAGAAATCGAAAAAGATCGAAGAAAGCATAGCACGATAAAATGAATAAAATAAACACGTTCACCACCTGAGATGCGCGAAACATAAAAGTAACTAAAAACACAATAAAACGTTCAGAAAATTAGCTTTTCCTACAATTTCAAAAATCAAAAGTGATGTTTTTATAGTTGTTCAAACAACATTGAGTATTTTATTATTTCTTGAACAGTTATAAACCATAAAACTCCATATTACATAATTAATAATTTAAAATATCTGTTTTCTATAAGTTTTATTATATTTTATGTGAATGGCATATTTTGTCTGTTTAAGGCATTATCTTATTTTCAAAATGTGCCTTCTTAACATTTGATTAAAGCTTTAGAGAGGCAAAACATGTCATTTACGTAAAATATAATAAAACTTCTAGAAAACAGACGTTTTCATTCGTATTAATTGAACAATGAGTAATTCTGTATATATTTTATAACAGTGTTTTAAAAATAAATTGCTTTTCAAAAGTTATTTAATTTTGAATCCACAACACAAAGTGTTGGCGAAGACGAAATAATACATATCATCATATATTATTGGCATTTACATTATTGCTTTAAGAGGCACAAAGCAAAGCTTAGACGGTTATTATGAAGTGGACAGGTAAATTCATATTTTCTCCTTCGCTTAGAAAAATAAAATGTTGCTCACAAAATAAAACGTGATATAATTTTTCTTTTGTTTTTTCGTGTAAACCATTAAAATACAATCAAATACGTTGGTATTAGCGCTAACAAATTGTGTTTTTACATGGAAGGTCGCGTTTGACAGGCGTAGAAGAATAATGATTCGTTTGTTTGTTTTACCAAGTGCACTTAATACTTTATTGATGACCGGAGTGGTATTGTTTAATAGTTTGCCCATTAATCTCTTTGTGGCTCCGCTTCGTTCATTAGGCGATGTTTGGTGAGCTACGATTTTCCTTATTGATTGCCCAATTTATGAATGAATATCTGATTTATTTCTGTTCTGATTGAAATGTATTTACGTCAATTAATCAGATTATTTTCTTGCTGCGAAATCGATTACGTAATTGTAAGAGAAACAACTAATGTTAAACTCTGGATATAAACCTGAAAACTTTATTGCAAAGTCTTATAAATTATTAAGACGTAAGATCGTATATTTTCAGTTAACATTTACGGTTATATTACGTATTTCAAAAACTTTCTTGTTTCTATAATTAAGCTCCGTTATTAGGGTTTTTGTTCACATAAAATACAGGCATTCTCAAAACCCTAAGTTTTATAATTCAATCAAATATGATGATCTACATGCGCAAATGAATTTGGTTGTTTCATATTATTTTTCTTAATTAATTTGTAAGTCTTAATCCACTTTTTATGGCCATCAAAAATAATTCTGTAATGGATATGCATCAAACGAAGAAGATTCTCATCATAATCATATATTAAACTAAACTTATTATTGTTAGCCATTCCTTTGGGTATTTTCTGTAATTATTTGAACAGAAACTAAAATGGAGGGAAGTAAAAGAAAGTAAAATAATAATTCAGTATTATACATTTCGTAAATAATGTTGATTTCAAGATACCAGAATCAACAGTTTTATTTTATTTTTTCTTCTTATACAGGGTGCGGCAGCATAACTTCCTTTTTTTAAAACCTAATAAAACCCATTGTATGAATCCGAAAAATAATTTGTTTTTTTATAATGTAGGCACATACCTAAAGTTTTGTTTTATTTAGTTTTTGAAGATCAAACCAGGTAGGTGACGTCCCCCATTCTCCATTCACTAAGTAAACCAATTTCTGGCGTTTGTCATGACTCTTGCCAGCATATCAGGCGTTATCTTGGCAATGTCTTCCTGGATGTTGGTCTTCAAATATTTTAGGGTCCCTGGACGATTAACATAAATACAGGATTTCATTAAACCCCATAGAAAACAATCACAAGGGAACAAATCGGGAGAGCGGGCCGGCCACTCCAAATCGCCCCTAATTGTGATGAGGCGCTCTGGGAAGTGTTCCCTTAAAACAGTCATTCCGTGACAGAAATTCCGTGTTTATGTGAACCCTCCAGGGACCCTTAAAAATTTGAAGACCAACATCCAGGAAGAAATTGCCAAGATAACGCCTGATATGCTGGCAAGAGTCATGACAATCAAGTGTATGGAGAATGGGGGACTACCTGATTTTATCTTCAAAAACTAAGATAATCAAATGATTTTACTGAAATCTCTTGATGGAAGTTCATTTTAAATAATAATTAAATAAAACGATGTTTTTTAACTACTTCCACTTTTGTCTTTATTTAGACAGCTTAAAAAACATCGTTTTATTTAATTATTATTCAAAAACTAAGTAAAAGAAATTTTTAGGTATGTTCCTACATTAATAAAAACAAATAAAAAAATTCGGATTCATACAATGGGTTTTATTAAGTTTTGAAAAAAGGAAGTAATGCTGGCGCACCCTTGAGCATCCGTTCGAAAAGTAGGCCTCAATGGCAAACGCACATTCATCACTGTTCCAACGCATGACGCCAATAAAACTATGTCTAGGTAAAACTTTATAGTTTCGCCTTTCGGACAAGACCACTAGCGCTCCGCTACAACATCAACCGACTGAATGGCGCGCATTTTAAAAAAGGAAGTTATGCTGCCTTATCCTGTATAATATTTTTTTATATTTTAATACACATATTTCTAATGGCTGTCATCCTTCTTCATAGTAAACAATATTACGCCTTGAAAATATTATTATTACATACCATAACAATGTTTAATACATATAAAGTGTACTTTTTTTTTCATTATACGTCAAATTTATGTTAACAGTAATTAATTTGAATTATTCCGCTACATACACACCTCGGAAATTGTCCTCGTTTGAAGTATCGCCTTCCTTTATAAACAAACTTCATTTTCAAATTCATTTTCACATGAAACAAACGGTTTTAAAAATATCATTATTTATGACCTTTGTCAGCCGAGTATCGCGATGGGCCGAGAATTATGAAGCGACAGTGAAAAAGTACGGTTGTGTCTAAACATCCCACATTTCATATTCCGCAAAGCTTTACGCCCCTCGCCGCCCTAACTCCGTCCAGACTCCCACCCTAACTCCGTCCAGACTCCCATAGCGAGCGAATAAATTGTACACAACCCAAGCCCATTGACCGTGATCTTATTATGGCGTGTTTCGGCATTCCAACATTACTGATATACGTAATATTCGTCGGTCTTTTTCACATTGTTACTCTTTGAGGTCTCTGAAGTCTTATAACACATTCTTCTTCTTCTTCTTCTTCCTTGTTGTAGACCTATGTGGTATGTTCTCCGGAGTGTTGCTTCTCCTGTGAGGTAGATTCCCAGCTGTCCTTCCATTTTTTAGGATGTCTTCCACGAGGACGAGTCTCATGAGGCTGATTATGCAATGCAATATAGGGGAGTCTGGTGGTGTCCATTCTTTGAACATGACCGTACCAGTCCCTTTTTCGCTTTATAACATACTCGTATTACTCTTCTTAAAACATTCGAAACTCTAATAAATTCTCACAATGTTTATCGCTTTCACAACTTATAGTATTGTTCCTTTGTATTGTATCGATTTTTTAAATGCGTTTTTTATTAGTCTTTCTTTGTTTAGTTTTTATTATATATTTTAACACCTGAAGATAGAGGTGTCCTCCGAATAATGTCGTGATTTTTAATATTTTGTGAATTATATACAACATTATTTTTCAATTTCCAAAGTACCTATACTTAAATTTTACATAATTTTCGTAAATTATCCGTTTTGATATTCGAATGATTCGTATAATCGAAAGCGCCGGCATTATTATATTTCTAATGAAACTCTTATATGAGAATTGTAACTCGTGTTACGATATAAATCGTTGTCATCTGAACATTTTCCATTTATCACTTATGTGTTGTTTTTCCTCTTGTTTACGTCGTAACACACTGACGTGTGACATGTTGTATCACATGTGTCATCTTCCTATAAACAAAAACTTACATGCATGTTGTAGGTAAGTAAACCGAATGTGCTTTCTACTATATAAAGTGACAAAGTTTGGGGGTACGGGTACATGGGTATATTTATACACGAAAATGTTTTGATTACATCCACGATCAGTTAAGATTTAAGTAAACATTCCGCGCTTCCCTTACGCCCCCGCATCACGTGCGTGAGTATGTACAAATGTAATATTATTATGAAGTGCCTACAGAATTACAGACCGTAGACTGCGCCGGGGCGTTGGGGGCGCCGGGGCGTAGGGGGCGCCCGGGTGGGGGCACATTCAAAACATGTTATCGTTCCCGCATCTACGTTTAAGCTTTTAATTAGATTTCCAGCGAATCCTGCAGAACAAAACATTTTGATCCTTAAAAATCCCCTAAACGAAAGGGGGATTGCTTTTCGATGTCACTTTCTTCCGTTTGCTAAATTTTTGAAGTCCTAATAAATTCAATTCTTGAATACGGCAATGCCTATGCTATAGTATAAAATAGTAAAAGAAATAAACAATATAAAAAATAATAAATCTAAATACAAGAAAATCATTAAAGATAACCTCTGTTTCAATATTTGTGATTTTTAATATTTTGTAGATTGTATACAACGTTATTTTTCAATTTCCAAAGTGTACTTAAATTTTACCTTATTTTTGAATCCTGCAGAACAAAACATTTTGATTCTTAAAAATCCCCTAAACGAAAGGGAGTTTGCTTTTCGATGTCACTTTCTCCCGTTTGCTAAATTTTTGAAGTCCTTATAAATTTAATTCTTGAATACGGCAATGCCTATGCTATAGTATAAAATAGTAAAAGAAATAATTAATATAAAAAATGATAAATCAAAATACATTATAATCTTTAAATATAACCTCTGTTTCAATATTATTAACGCAATATTGCTTGATAAGCTTTTAAGCACAGTAATTAATTGGTAATTGGAACAAAAATATCGGTTAGTATCACATCCAAACTTTTTTTTTAAATTACTTTAATGACATAATATTATTGAAATGGACATAATTTAATCGAACTCACAATATTGAAAATTACATTATTGGATTTTAGGGGAAATGTGTTTGTTGTTGTATAGATTTTTACGGGTGGTAGCAAATAATTTTTTGGGATCTTCGGCAAATACGTGTAACTCGTCTTTCTGGACTGATGTTTCGGAGACCGTTGCATTCTCCCTCTTCAGTGAAAATATAAATAAAAAGAAATAAGTAATGTTGGTGCGAAATAAGCATAAAATATATTCTTCATATAAAGCACTCACTTTGTGGATAGACATTTTAAATAATTATATAAATAA
This sequence comes from Lepidostoma basale, assembly GCA_022606425.2. Taxonomy (NCBI): domain Eukaryota; kingdom Metazoa; phylum Arthropoda; class Insecta; order Trichoptera; family Lepidostomatidae; genus Lepidostoma; species Lepidostoma basale. The sequence continues at coordinate 208,568 of JAHDVF020000737.1, read as the reverse complement.
AATAACTTTGTATTTAACCACGGTAGGGTTATTATATTGATGCCAACTAGTTTCGCTTGGACCCAAGCTTCATCAGGGCAGTATAATAACTTGGTTATTATACTGCCCTGATGAATAAGCGAAACTAGTTATTATATAATAACCCTACCTTGGTTAAATACAAAGTTATTTTATTTATATAATTATATAAAATATATTGTTTTTTTTTTTTTCATTTTACTGAAAATATATAAGATGAAGTTAAGATTAATGTTTTATATTCTAGAAGAAAAATATAATAACTAATTTTTTTTTAACATTAATGACATCTCTTGATTGATTTTTAAACATTGTCAATGTTGGTCATGTTAGAAGTCGGAGGAATCGACGTGCGTGTATGACTCGTTGTATGAATGTGGAGGAAGCTAGAGAGGTTTGCCAGGATAGAGTAGTGTGGCGGTCCATTCTCTCTGCCTACCCCTGCGGGGAAACGGCGTGATGGTTTTTGTTTGTTTGTTTGTTGTCAATGTGTATAATTTTAAAATTATCTAAATATTTTAAAATCACAATTAAACGCCTTAAGAATACTAAACATTTCAATGTTATTCTCTTAAAATTATTTATGTTGTTGATTTTTATTTTTAGTGTAAAATCTACTTATTAATTTTCGTCTTCGACCGGTTTCGGCGGTGGCAGCGAGCTGCCGAAACCGGTCGAAGACGAAAATTAATAAGTAGATTTTACACTAAAAATAAACAGAAAAATTCTTGATAATTTTTTTTTATTTTCGTTATTCTCTTACCTAAGATGAAATAAATTTATTGATTTTGTAGTAAAATATGAATATGAAATAAGTTGAACCTTACAATATAACTCAGAACAATATGTTTGTGAAAATGGCTATACGAACTAACCTTAAAATATAATTAGTTATAATGTAACGTACAAAGAGCGATTGTTATTATTTATGCTGTAGAATTTAATGCTAGAACCGAGAAATAGTCCAGAATAGTTTTAACTGTCTAGGTATTCTTGTTAAAATTTCTGGATCGTTTTCTCAAACAATTCTCTGTGTTATTCGCGTTACGTATCCAATTATATTAACATTAATAATTATAATTGTGAACGTTCCTTTGAATAAGGATTGTCATTGTATTTAACGTACGTTTAATGTTATGTAATATTTACCCCCACTATATTCACAATTTCAAGGATGTTTTCCATTGTTTCTATGTGCCATCGTTATGAAACACAATACCTGTAATTCATTATATATTATATATTAATTATTTTCGCAGTATTTTTTTTCTTTTGTTGTAAAACATACTCGCAACAAATAATGTTGTTGTTTAGTTAGTTGTTCATAGGATCTGGGAACGTATCTACTGACCGATGTTACGTAAATCTTTGCAGTCTTCATCTTCATTCAAGAAATCATTACTAATCACCCTCAAAACATGACATATCTCCGAAACGTCAGTCAAAGACTTCGAGACATGGGCATACCTAAGAATGATTAAATTAACCTTAATGTTTTACTTCTAAATTAGATATTGATTATTGTAATGTTTATATTACATAATCGCGAATATCAGATGCAGCGTTCATATCTAGATTTTTAGATTTAAAACACGTCTCAATGCTCTCTTGAAGTAGTTACATCGCAAAAACGGCGCACTAGAAGTAAGCATATTATTAATATTATTATTATTAACGTAAGTATTGTTGATTACATTTTACTTTTAGCAGGCTAATACGTATGTTTATACATGACACAAGTATTGGTAATCAAATTTTTGTTTTATACTCCCATCTTGCTCATCGATGTCTACATTGTGACCACTGTCTGAAATCTATTAAGAACGTATTAAAAAAAGCTCCGGTGTTTATAAATAGATATCTGCGCTTAATATTACAAATCGTCGTTTGTAAACAGGCAGAGGTAGGATTAATTGTATCTCAATAGAGACGAAGATGTGAATTGTTTTGGAAACAGAATATGGTGGTCGAGGCGTTTACAGGACTTATGACCTGTCATTAGTTGGGTTAAGCAATCGCTATATGTAATACAACATTCCCCATTCCATCCTTCTTACGACCACCGTGTCTGACAATTTTTTTTTGAAAGATGTATATGTATATATTTTTATTTTTATTTTTATTTATTTTTTTTTTTTTTATTATCGAGGGTAACAAACAGCAATTACAGTATATGAGTATAAACACATAGAGACAACAAAACAAGGCCAATTACATGCTACCACAAATATTATATAACAACTGACATAAGGTTAAATATATAAGAGTAATAAAGTATCACTTTTATAAGATAAAGAGAAAACTATTAGTAATAATGAATTAAAAATAAAATACAATTTTAAAATGTAAAAGAAAAAAGAAAAAGACAAGAAAAGAAAAAAAAATAGAGTAACTAATTTCATTCGCCCCGAAGGGTTGCTCCAACCATTTTTTTAAAATCACTTTCATTAAGATGGAACACATCGATGTTACTAAAGCACTTATTGTACGTGTCGCACGTCCGGTACACCACCGCACTCTGAGCGTAGTTAGTCCGATAAGCAGGAAGGTGGAATATTTGGTTCGCAGTGTGTCTTGTGCGAAGCATAGGGGTATTCAGTAATAATTTACTAAGAAGTTCGGAGTTGTCTATTTTGAAGTGAATGATTTTGTGAAGCAACATCATATCATTAATTGTTCGCCTATTTTCGAGAGAGTCCAAGGAATAAAATTTAAGGGCAGAATTATAATTCGCAAATGACCTGCACATTTTGAAATTAATGTGTTTAATGAAATTTTTTTTGGACTCTTTCGATGCGTTGAATATGCGCTGCATAGTAAGGAGACCAAACGGGAGATACGTATTCGAGTAGTGAGCGAACCATGGTTGTATAAAGAACTTTGAGGGCTGTGATGTTCTGAAAGGGTTTGCATGTACGCAATATGAATCCTACTGTCCTGTAGGATTTGTCTAAAATGCCATCAATGTGACTTACGAAAGTGAGTTTCGAGTCCATTGTGACTCCGAGATCTCGCACGCGATCTGAGTTAGATAATCTTGTGTTATTAATAAAATAGTCATGATTGTGCGGGTTGATTTTACGAGAAAACGAAATTTTGAGACATTTGTCAGCATTGAGGGTCAGTTTATTTATCTTACAATAATCAGAGAGTCTGTCGAGATCAGACTGAAGTTTATGGCAATCGGATATGTCAGAAATATTCAGAAAGACCTTCATGTCATCGGCAAAAAGGAGGTGTTTGGAGTAGAGGAAACAGTTGCCAATATCATGAATATAAAGAATAAAGAAGAGGGGTCCCAGATGGGAGCCTTGAGGAACTCCGGATGGAATTCCCACGGAGTCTGACTTGAAGCCACCAATCACCACAGCCTGTCTTCGATTTTTGATATATGAATTTATCCATCTTAGAAGGTCACCGTGGATTCCAAGTCTGCCAAGTTTATCTAGGAGTACGCTGTGGTTTACCATATCAAAAACTTTGGCGTAGTCAGTGTATATGGCATCAGTTTGGAGTCCGCGGTGCATGTTCGAAATAATATAGTCAGTGAACGGTATCAGATTGGATAAAACAGATTTGTTACGGAGGAAACCATGTTGTTGATCACTCAGAACACATTTAAGAGAGGGATATAATTGGTCATATACAATACGCTCGAAAATCTTACTAATGGCAGATAAAATGGAGATTGGACGATAGTTCTTGATGAAGCTTTTGGGTCCTGATTTGTGAACTGGAATAATAAAGGCTTCTTTCCATTTATCTGGAAAGCAACCTTCAGATAGAGAACGGGTAAAAAGGATAGAAAGAGGTTCAGCGAGGGTTTTTGCACAGTTAAATAAGTATAATGGCGGTATTCCATCACTTCCAGCACCTTTGCTGGTGTCGACACCTGATAAATATCTGGCGAGTGTGTTCCTATCTGTAAGACAGCTTCCGATGTTAGTGGTGTTTGAGGGCTCGTAGGAGTTTATAGTACTGGGGGTAGTGTCACAATCAAAGACAGAATGAAAATAAGTGGAGAACGCATGGCTGATATTTCTGCCACCACTTATTGATTTATTATCATCAATAGACATTATCTTTGGAAGGGAGTTATTCTTGTACTTGCTCTTGACGAATCGCCAAAATGAGGTCAGATTATTAGTAATATTCATTTCAGTAGAGTGAATATACTCGTACTCAGAAAAACATTTCCTGGCCATACGCTTTTGGCGAGTTCTCAGCAAAGAAAAGGTGTGATAATCAAGGGAATTTTTATATTTGGTAAACCGCTTGTGATATTTGATCTTTTCTTTGGTAAGTTTTATGAGGGAACTATTGTACCAAACTGGAAAATTGGAGTTACTCTTAAAGTGCCGGAGGGGTATAAATTGCTCAATGGAGTTATTCAACACGATATAAAAGGCATCTACCGCAGCGTTGAGGGGATATGTGGATAGAATATTTGACCAATTAACCTCAGATAAAAAAATATTAATTGATTCATAGTCTCCATGTTTAAAAAGATGAACGGCTCGTTGGGGTTCACGTAGTAGCTGAGAAGGTTCAAATGATAGAGTTAATTCAATAGCTGGGTGATGGGAATCCTCGGGTACAAGTGGAAAAGCAGATCGAGACACTCCGGAGACAAAATGGGAAGTACTAAGTATAAGATCCAAGGTACGATTAAGTGAGTTTTTAATTGAATTATACTGGTGAAGACCGAGAAGAGACATATAGTCCACAAGTAAAGTAGAGCAGATAGAGGAAAAATTGGAAGGAAGCAATGATTGGTCGGTTGTGTTACAAGACCAGTCAATGTCTGACATATTAAGGTCACCTAGAATAAGAAAGTCGTCTTCAGGCCGGTCAGTAACTAGCCTGGAGAGTAAATTTAGGAAGCTGTCAACACAATTAGCATAGATAGATCCCTTGGGTATGTACACACAAGCGATGTTTAGATTATTTCTAGGGAGGCCGCTCGCACCACGTGTTAGTGATATCCAAATGGATTCGGCGTCACAAGTCCACTCTGGTCGAGCAACGGGATTAAGGTGGGACAAGCATGCTAGCAGTACACCCCCACCACGTCAAACGCCAAACACTGTACCTGGAGTCGAGGAGTTCACCAGAAGCGATGTCAGGACCAAGCCATGTTTCAGATATAGCCAAAATGGAATAGTCGCCAATTGAGGAATTGTGAGAAAAGACATCAGTGACATAATGTCGAAGAGACAAAAATACATGAATTACATATTTTTTTAAATATATTTAAATACACCGTGTTATGAGAACAACATAAAAACATGTGTTAAACATGTAATATTTATTAAACACACAAAGTGAAGCAGAATATAAAATATGTTTAATTTTTAAATAAATAATGGCACGTTTTCATTTAATGCATTGTAATGCATAGTAAATTATTTCAATAAAATATAAAAAGGCAAAAATATTAATTGTTTTTTTGTATTAAAAATCTTCGGGCATTTAAATTTTATTATAAAAAAAACGCAATGAATCAAAAATAGATTTTTAAGTAATATTGTTATTGAATATTTTCATAGTAGATTATTTTATTTGAACGTGCAGGGCATAGAGCACAACCATAACGAAAAATGTGTACATACTAAGTTTGCAATAGTAGATTGAGGGTCAAATGGATTTTTCGCAATACCTACATACCACATTAAGTTTTTCTTTCTTTCCCAGGGATTCAGGTAGTTTAAGATTAGCCGCAAGTTCCATTCCCTCCTGGACCGTCAGGAAAGGTTGCACGAGTTCATCTTGCATGATATAACTCGACAGCTTGTGGTACAGTCTCATGTCTCTAGGATATCCATTTACTAATATATTTCCTCCGTAGTTAGAACATCTGTAAACAAACATATATATTTAATGACTCTATTTATATTTTTGACAGTTTGTGCCTGAAATATCTAACTAACTAACTAACTAACCATCACGCCGTCTCCCCGAAGGGGTAGGCAGAAAGAATGGGCTGCCACACCTTTCTTTCCTGACATATTTCTCTCGCTTCCTCAACATTCATACATCGTGTCATGCACGCGCGTCGATTTCTCTGACTCCTCACATGGCCGACATTCAATATTTGATTTATTTGATCGTGCCACGTTTTCCTTGGTCTTCCTCTATTTCTGGTACCATTTACATCATTAACATATAATTTTTTTACCATTCTTTCTTCATTCATTCTTTCCATATGTCCAAACCATCTTAATGATCCTTTCATTATTTTGTTCATGACACCATCATTCGCACCGCATTCACTTCTTATATTTTCATTCGACACTCTATCATACACAGAATATCCACACATTCGTCTAAGAGATCTCATTTCTACTGCATTTATTCTACTTTCATCCTTCCTTTGCCAGTTCCATGCTTCGCTTCCATACATAAGGGTCGGTAGAAGAACACCATTGTGCACTGCCATTCTAGCTTTTTTGGATAGGTTTTTGTTTGCGATGACAACTTTAAGTGCACCATTCACTTTGTTGCCTGCCCCAACCCTTCTTTCAATATCCCTCTCCACTATCACTATTTATATTAATATCATCAACTGAAATATCACTATTTATATTATTGAATATTGATAAAGATGTCGTTTTCTAGAGATTTTATTATATTTAATGGAATGTGGCATGTTTCAGAATACTAGAACAATATCCAATGTTTCTAATGTCATTGATATTGTCATGGCGAGGCGAAACACGATATTTTTTTACCATAAAATAAACAAAAAAAAGGAGAAATGAATCTTTTAATCTACACTAAATTAAATATTAAAATTGAAGTTTTACATTATTATTCAAGAAACAATAAGTACATTTATTATTTTTAAGTTTTTGAGTTTCTAAAAGCCATAAATTTTTAGTACTGTTTTATACATTTCGCACAAGACTAATCCTTATTGAAATCTGTCATCTGCTAAAACCTTGTCGGGTAGTGGTTTACCAGACAGAATCCTTGCCTCTTGATCTAGGGGACATGGGTTCAAGTCTGGATACGACCTTTTTCATATTATAATAATTTTTAATACCAATAATTAAAAAAAATAAAAACTGTACATAGTTTAAACATATTTTGTTCTTAAATTTATGAAACAAATACTGTAAAATCCTATTCAAATGCATATATTTTTTTGCATCAAAATACTACTTATTAAAAAATTATAACTAAGAAAAAAGGTATAATAAGTTTTATAATTTTTTGGGTTTTAGGCATGATAGTTGGCATAAAACAGAATCTATAATAATAAAAATGAAGGGTCCTCTTCTTCTATTATTTGATCTCAATGGACTTGGCAACCATTTGACAGATCTTGGTGATATTTTCACTGTTCATTAATATTACTTCGGTGAAGGCTTAAGACTTTTGAATATTGGGTATATTAATTTAAAATTTATAATAAAATATATTGATAACAAATACATTTTGTTTGAACAATCAAAACCTTGGTTCACTGAGGAAGGGAAAACGTTTACCTAAGAGATTATTTTTAGAACAAAACATATTTTATAGGGGAAAGTCGGGGAATCACGAACGCGGGGTAATCCCGAATTCAACAGTTCTACTATGTTAGACATAGGTGGCAGTATTATGTTCACTGCCATCTTAACAATCACGCCACCTCTAGTGATAGACGACAATTTAAGAAAAGTGGACGTGCGCGTGATACAAGGTATGAATATTTCAATATTTTTTGTGTTTTCTATGTAAATTTTTCATGAAAGTAACTTGATGTAGCTTTATTTTTACGATTAAGTATAAATATAACGTTTAGAAACTTGAATAGTCACTTATCAAAGATTCCAATGAGACTAACGCTAACAGCAAATTGTAACATTACCTAAAATAATGTTTATGAATTTTGCATTTTGATCCTGCGGGGCAATCACGAACAGTCCGTGCGGGGAAATCTCGAACGTATGAAAAGACTGCAACGTGATGAAAAATCAAAAAACAAAAGAACCAGAAAAGCACTGAAAAATGTCAACAGTATGGATGATTTTTTATAATTCTAATCAAGTCAAAGTATAGTGAAATTTAACTGAGCCATAGCAACGCGTGGCCGGGTACAGCTGGTATTACATAAAATATTATTTATTATATAGCTTAATAACCAATTAAATATTACATTGATATATCTTAATTTACCTTCTCGTTAGTTCAACTGTCGCATTATTAAAGACAATTATAATACTTCATAAGAATGACAAAATCAGGAACAAAGGTTATTAGTTTCAATGGTCATCATAATAATATGTAGGTATGCTATAGGTCTATGGATAATAATAAATAGAATTTAATAACTCTGATCAAACTACCATAATGTGGTTATAATATGTTTGTTTATGCTGTTTAAAATTACAAATGTTTTTGCTACTATGATATAATAATGCATAATGGTCAATCTAAAGCATACGTTCCCAAACTTTTATGGACCACCGCCCCCTTAAGACGAAAAAAAAACAATGCCCCCTTTGTCATAAGAGTTAAACCAAATATTACAATTCATTTTCTTTATCTATTTGTAATCACATAGTTAAAATTAAGTTGATGGCGAAACCGACCACAGTCGAAATAAAAACAAAAGTAGTTATTAAAAAAAACATAGTTTTATTTAATTATTATTTAAATTTAAAATGAACTTCCATCAAGAGATTTCGGTTATATTAAGACACTTTATTATTATTATTATTTTTTATATACTTTGTATATACAACACTTATATTAAAAAAATTAAATTACATGTTTTGGACAACCAGTCCTCCAGTGATACATATTATAAAGATACATTTAAAAAATATTATTATATAAAATTGTTTGCATGATCAGATGTTATGAAGATTTATTTTGGATGACCATGTAATTTTATATTTGTATATAGGTACTCGTACAACACTTATATTAAAAAAATAAAATTACATAGACATGTTTCGGACAAACAGTCTTTCTTCAGTAATACATATTATAAAGCTACATTTTAAAAGTATTATAAAATTGTTTATATGATCTGACAGATGTTATAAAGATTTATTTTGGATGTCTATGTAATTTTATTTTTTTAAATAAGTGTTGTGTATACAAAGTATATAAAAAAGAAAAAGTATGGCGTATATAGAAGAAATATTAAGACACTTTTAGTGTTTCACATTTCAAGGAAATCTTAAGACTAAATAAGTGTATCAAAAATATATATTAATGTTGTTATTTCATGGCAGAAGTTCATTGTAAATACCGAAAATGTATTTTTTTTTTAAATTAAAAACTTCTTTATAGTAATATGCAATAATATAATATTTAGTTTGATTATATGATACTTGTGTTTATGGCATTGATCGGTTTCCATAGCTCGCTGTCATCTTCTGGTACAGAAAGCTTTAAAAATATTTTTTTATTTTATTTTCATTATTTGAAAAGAATAAAGTGCCTGTCCATAATAATAATTCTGTCTACTCTCTCAGAGATGAACGGTTAAATGCCTTTAAGAACAACTTTAACGGTTTTATGGATGAATCGTGACTTACGTGTATCCTGTTAATATATTCAGTAATGTGCTTTTGCCAGCGCCAGAGGGTCCGAGGATAGCAGTCAGTTCTCCTGGTCGGAATATTCCAGATAATCCACTGAGGATATTCAATCTGCCTAAGAAAAAAAAAATGCTGTAACGTATGAAACAAGAACGTAATATAACTATAATTAAAGATTTAAAAACAATTTACACATGTTCAATATAAATTTAACAGTTATATTAGATTGATTTGTACCCTTGGTTATAGTTGGTTATAGTTACGACCAGTTTAAAAGCCTCTCATCTAAAACTATGGCCAAATGATAGCAGCAAGTAGCTGAATACCAAACACAAATCATTTTTAGTATTTTTAATATGTATAAAGAGACATGAATATAACAAACAAGATAATAGAGAAAAAATAACAAACATTATCTCCGAAATGATTTTAACACTTGGATCGCCTATTAATTTCATATAAAAAGCTTTTAACACGTTAATAGAGTAAAGTTGTGGAAAATATTGTCTGAATATGGAATAAGTACAAAACTGATCACGGCAAATAAGTCGCTATACAATAGTGTCAGAGTAAATGGAGATCTTACAGCCTGGTTTGATATCAATAAAGGTGTCAAACAGGGTTGCGTAATGTCCCAGTGGTTATTTAATCTATATATGGACAGTATATGAAAGAGCTGAAAGGGTTGGATGTACGTGCCAAAATGAGCGGAGTGTCAGTAAGCTGTCTCTTGTATGCGGATGACGCTGTCCTACTTGCAGACAACGAGCATGAACTACAAGTCCTGGTGAATTGTATGTATGAGGTATGCATGCGAAATGATCTGATGAAGAATGTTAATACGTCCAAGGTAATGATTTTTGAAAAATAAGAAATCATGACAGTCTGCAACATTAGTGTGAATGGTGAAAATTTGGAGCAAGTAGTTGAGTTCGTGTATTTAGGTAGTATGTTTACAAGAGAGGGGCGAGTGGAGAGGGACATTGAAATAAGGGTTGGGGCAGGCAACAAAGTGAATGGTGCACTTAACGTTGTCATCGCAAACAAAAACCTATCCAAAAAAGGTAGAATGGCAGTGCACAATGGTGTTCTTCTACCGACCCTTATGTATGGAAGCGAAGCATGGAACTGGCAAAAGAAGGATGAAAGTGGAATAAATGCAGTAGAAATGAGATCTCTTAGATGAATGTGTGTATACTCTGTGTATGTAGAGTGTCGAATGAAAATATCAGAAGTGAATGCGGTGCGAATGATGGTGTTATTAACAAAATAATGAAAGGATCATTAAGATGGTTTGGACATATGGAAGAATGAATAAAGAAAGAATGGTAAAAAAAACATATGTTAACGATGTAAATGGAACCAGAAATAGTAGAAGACCGAGGAAAACGTGGCACAATCAAATAAATCAAATATTGAATGTCGGCCATGTGCGGAGTCAGAGAAATAGACGCGCGTGCATGACACGATGTATGAATGTTGAGGAAGCGGAGAAATATGTCAGGAAAGAAAAGTGTGCCAGTCCATTCTTTCTGCCTATTCCTTCGGAGAGACTGCGTGATAGTTAGTTAGGTAGTTAGTTTTTTTAGCTTTAAACACATTTTTTTCGACTCTCCCTTTCCCTCTCGCACCCCCTCCTCTGATTTCACTAACGTTTATTATTATAAACTAACTAACTAACCATCACGCCGTCTCCACGAAGGGGTAGGCAGAAAGAATGGACTTCCACACTTTTCTTTGCTGATATATTTCTTTCGCTTCCTCAACATTCATACATCGTGTCATGCACGCGCGTCGATTTCTCTGACTCCTCACGTGGCCGACATTCAATATTGGATTTATTTTAATCGTGCCTTATTTTCCTCGATCTTCCTCTTTTTCTAGTTCCATTTACATCGTTAATATGTAATCATTTATTATTATATAGTCGGTTCAAATGTAAAACTCATTAAGTGACATTAATTTTTTTTTTTGCAATTTCTGTATCAGACTTGTGAATTCTACATCAGAGAATAATCACCAAGTGTATTGATTAAAGAATAATAGTTATTCTTGAATAAAAACACTTGGTGATTATTTTCTGACGTAGAATTCACAAGTTTGATACAAAAAATTGCAAAAAAAAAATTTAAATGTCACTTAATGAGTTTTACCTTTGAACCCACGATATGTAGGTACATGTAAACATTGTCTTTTCGTGTAGTTGTTATATTGCCCTGATGAAGCTTGGGTCCAAGCGAAACAAGTTGGCATCAATTATAATAACCATACCGTGGTTAAATACAAAGTTTATTTACTTATTATATATTTTCACGATAATTTAAAGTTGATTTTTACTTTTATGTGTTATTAATATTTAAAAATATATATTTTGAGTATTTTTTTCTTCATTCTCGTATATTCAGCTTATGTGTCGATTACCGGTGTTGACCATGACGTTAATATGAAGTTCAAAAGCAAATCAGTAACCGCCAAGACGGTCAATGTTATGGTGATATTATTTTGTGCGTGGTCATTAGAGTATTATGAAATAAAATATCTTTAAAAATGTTATATGAATTTTTGCATACTCACCATTGTCTGAGCCCTTTCTGGGTACAGAATATGTAAGATCTTGAAATCTTACTTCAACTAAGGGTCTCTTAGCAATTCTATTTAAGTAATTTAGAGGTGCACCGTCTGCTTTCAAGGGGTCTTCCGTTTGGTTTTCCATCGTATCTGAAACAAAATAATTTTTGTTTAATGCGTCGTAGAAATTAATTTTATTATAAACAAAACCTTTTTTTGATAGATTTTTGTGATAGAGTGTTCTCCTGATGGAGGATTGAATTTGGGCGCTGAGTGTTTTTTTTATCGTCCTTTGGTTGTCTTTCGTATAAACTTTCGGCAAGTTTCTGAATGTTTTTAGCCATCATCGGGAATTTAGATTTTAAATGAAGTTGTGTGAACTTGGTCCATGAAAACGCATCGAGCGATAGTCAGATGACATATTTTGCAGGAGTTAGTGTTTTCGAGTGTGACTCGAAGCTACGTAACCTTAAATTCCACACTACGTAATAGAACATCCGCCTTATGACCGTTTTGTAAATAAAGTTACTAGATGAACGCTAAGGCATTAACACTGTGGAATTCCATAGTAATATACTTAGAAAATTGAAAATAACTTTGTTTAATCCACTAATAATTAAAAAAAAAACTGAAAAACACGACATGTTTCGGAGTACCTATACCTCCATCTTCAGGTGTAAAAATATAATAAAAACTAAACAAGAAAGACTAATCAAATCAAATCAAATCAGTTTATTTACTCAAAAGATATTACAAACAGCATAAATATTTAAGGCATCTATTGAGTACAGGTAAAATATTATACACATACAACATTTATAATTCGATACAATAATTCAAATTTAAAAATGAAACTGGGCTATTTGTTATAAGTACTAATAATAATACATTTTTTAACAGAGAGAACTAATAAATAATAAAATAATAATAATACATGATCGACAGCAAGATCAGAATCTATAAAACATGCGTGCGACCTATCATGACGTACGCTGTAGAGACGCGGGCTGACACTGTGCGAACCAAGGGACTACTAAGAACATCGGAGATGAAGGTCCTAAGATCAATTACTGGAAAAACCCTCCGAGATCGTGTCCACAACGCAGACATAAGAAAAACCTGCGAAATAGAGGATATCGTTCAGTGGAGTAGATCCAGAAGAAGATACTGGAGGGACCATGTAGCCCGAATGGATGGTGACAGACTCGCATATACAGCCGCTTATGAAATCCCTTCCGGACACCGCCCACCTGGAAGACCGCCTAAGAGATGGAGGGACAGCTGGATCTCATCATCCGACGAGATATGATTTCTGTGTCACAGATCGTCAGATCTATTAAAAGAAGAAGAAGAATACACGATGATAATATAAAAAAATATATTAATTTAGAAAAAAAACATATATTTGAAAAGACATAATTTATATAGAAAATAATAAATGATTGATTTGCATAATTTGAATAAAATACTTTAAATGTACTGTTTTTAAAGCATTTTATTATTTAAAAAAATTGCTAGCTGCAACCATCTCTTCGATTTTGGAATAACTTATTGATTTGCATGTAAATATTTGATAAACATTATTCTACCACATTTCTTTTCTTTTTATTTTCTACTTTATGATGCTTAATACATAGATCAAATATTAATATTACAAATCAATGAAAGCGAAAACGGCCGTTCACAATGAAGTTCTGGTCCCAACCCTAATGTATGGAAGCGAAGCATGGAACTTGCAGAAGAAGGATGAGAGCAGAATAAATGCGGTAGAAAAGAGGTCCCTAAGACGTATGTGTGGTAGAACGATATACGACAGAATTTCAAATGCTGATATAAGAAATAATGTAGAGCGGAAGGAGGTAATATGAACAAAATTATGAAAGGATCGCTGCGTTGGTTCGGACATATGGGGCGCATGAATGGAGAAAGAATGTTTAAGAAAGCATACGTTAATGATGTAAATGGAGTACGGAGTCAAGGCAGACCGAGGAAAACATGGCATGACCAAATTAATCAAATTTTAAAGGTTGGTCATGTTAAAAGTCGGAAGAATCGACGTGCGTGTATGACTCGCTATATGAATGTGGAGGAAGCTAGAGAGGTGTGCCAGGATAGAGTTGTGTGGCGGTCCATTCTCTCTGCCCACCCCTACGGGGAAACGGCGTGATGGTTTGTTGTTGTTGTTGTTGCAATATATAAAAATATTTACTTTAATTATTATGGAGTTGTAGATTTTCTTTTGTAAAGGAGGTGGTGGCCTTGAAAATATTAGGAACGTATGCTTTACATAAATGTATGAGATGTTAGGTTTTATGCTCAAAATAACACTTTCATTTAATCAATTAGCTTCAAGTTTACCAAATACCAACTGCTAATGCAATTACAATTTACACTTTAATATCCATATTTCTTTGTTGTGTGTGAAATAGGTCCAACGTATTTTCAATTAAAAACATTAGTAATAATTGCTAGGAATGCCATTACCACACGAAAAACAAATATAGTATCAAACCATTGATAATAAAACGTGACACAAAGAAAATATAAAGTCTTCTTAGATTGGTAATAATAAAAATACCTAAAAGACTTCATTAGTAAAAAACGTATTTACATTTTTTTATCTGTAAACATACTGTTAATTCAAAACAATTTTATGACATTTTCACACGTTACATTCTAATATAAAATAATAAAACTAATGTTTACCTGTGTCTTTAAGAGTAAGCTAATATTTACCTGTGTCTTTAAGAGTCTTTAAGAGACTATAAAGTTTTTTTTCGGTAGAGCAAAACTCTATGTCTATTTCAATAGAAAGAATAACGGAAATGATTAAATTTGAAATGTATTATTATTTTCTTAAAAGATAATTTAAAAATTAAAAATATGTGAAAATTAACAAACAAACGTGATTTCTGTTTAACACAGATACACACAAACCCACACACCCAAATATACACAAACACTAAACCCACCCACTCACACACATATTCACACAAACCTACCCACCCATCCACACACGCTCACACATTCACACATCACATCCACCATAAATCCACCAACCTACACATACACACTCACACAAAACCCACCCACCCACACACACAATCACACAAACCCACCCACCCACCACACAAACTCCACCACCAAACATATACAAAACACAAAACCCACCCACCCACACACACACTCACACAAACCCACCCACCCACCACACAAACCCCACCACCAAACATATACAAAACACAAAACCCACCTACTCACACACACACTCACACAAACCCACCCACCCATTCACACACGCCCACACATTCACACATACAAACCTACCCACCCATATACACATATACAAACCCACCAACCTACACATACACATACACACACACACACACACACACACACAAAACCCACCCACCCACCCACCTACACACTCACACAAACCCATCCATCCACCTACCCATCCACACACACAAACCCAATCACCCACCCACCCACCCACCCACACACACACACACACAAACATACCCACCCACACACACATACACAAACCCACTCACAAACACACAAACAATATAATATTAGAACTAAATCATATTATATATTGATAAATGTAAAGTTATGTAAATGATCAATCCAGCAATTATAATATTATTGTGCATTGACTACATACCTACATATTACATATTACTACGACTATAGAACAAAGTCATGGTTCATGATTATAAATACCCATATACGGCTGTCACTAGTCAGGGGTCGAAAATCTTTATTGTCACATATTTTATATATATTTTCTGATAAACTTAAGGCGTAAACACTGTGGAATTCCATTATGACCAATTATATTTATGAATTAAAACTGTTTTTTTAAATTTTCTGAGTTTATTTTTCTCGATGTGTTTCTAAGGCTTTACACCTTCATCAACGGGAGAACGATATAAAGTTTTATATTTACCCAGTTTATTTACTCAAAAGACATTACAAACAGCATAAATGTTTAGGTATATCACAAACTTGTCGAGAAAAATAAACTCAAAAGTCGCAAAAACAGTGTTTCATTTCATAAAAAAAGTCTTTTGTTATTTTTTTAAACCATCTTGCATGTTGATATAACCAGATAAATATATTTTTCAAAATATAGTGGATAAAGTAGTATGTTAACAAGATATGGGCGAGTGGAGAGGGATATTGAAAGAAGGGTCGGGGCATGCAACAAAGTGAATGGTGCACTTAAAGTTGTCATCGCAAACAAAAACCTATCCAAAAAAGCTAGAATGGCAGTGCACAATGTTGTTCTTCTACCGACCCTTATGTATGGAAGCGAAGCATGGAACTGGCAAAAGAAGGATGAAAGTAGAATAAATGCAGTAGAAATGAGATCTCTAGATAGAGTGTCGAATGAAAATATAAGAAGTGAATGCGGTGCGAATGATGGTGTCATGAATAAAATAATGAAAGGATCATTAAGGTGGTTTGGACATATGGAAAGAATGAATGAATAAAGAATGGTAAAAAAATTATATGTTAATGATCTAAATGGAACCAGAAATAGAGGAAGACCGAGGAAAACGTGGCACGATCAAATAAATCAAATATTGAATGTCGGCCATGTGAGGAGTCAGAGACGACGCGCGTGCATGACACGATGTATGAATGTTGAGTAAGCGAGAGAGAGAAATATGCCAGGAAAGAAAAGTGTGGCAGTCCATTCTTTCTGCCTACCCCTTCGGGGGGACGGCGTGATGGTTAGTGAGTTAGTTAGTCAGTGGATAAATAAAATAAAAAATCGATACAAATAGTTTAATAGGCACTACACAATAAATCACACGTTTAACTACCTATGTTTACTGTTTCCAAGGTTTTGATAATGAACTAGGCAAAACGAGATACTTCGTAGGTTGTTACGTTAATAATAGCGTGATAGAAAACCAGTTTAGCTATGGATATATGAAAAACAAGTTCCATAGATCGCGCCCTTCGCTTTGCCCTAATGAGATATTGCGATACAGTCATCTAATTAGAGAAGACCACTTATGTTGCGGAATTCATTATTATTATAATTATTTCTCTATTTCTTTTTGATATACTTTGTATATACTACAATGGAGTTCTAGTGCCAACCCTCATGTATGGAAGTGAAGCTCTGAGCTGGAAAAAGAAGGATGAAAGCAGGATAAACGCCGTAGAAATGAGATCACTAAGAAGAACGTGCGGGAAAACGTTGTATGATAGAATACCGAACGATGAAATAAGAAATAAATGTAAGGCAGATGACTGCATCATGAATAAAATTAAAAAAGGATCCCTGAGATGGTTTGGACATATGGAACGAATGGATGAGAATAGAATGGTTAAAAAACTGTACACAAGCAGCGTGAGTAGGAAAAGAAGCCGAGGACGACCGAGGAAAGCATGGCATGACCAAATTAATCAATTACTAAAAAGCGGCCACATTCGAAGTCGGAATAATCGACGTGCGTGCATGGTACGATGTATGAATGTAGAGGAAGCCTGAGAGGTATGCCAGGAGAGGCCATTGTGGCGATCCATCCTCTCTGCCTACCCCTCCGGGGAAATGGCGTGATCGTTAGTTAGTTAGTTTTCTATATACCTACAACACTTATATCAAAAATATAAAATTCATGTTTCGGACAAACAGTCCTTCAGTAAAGATACATTTCAAATTTTTTTATTTTATTTTATTTTTAAATGTATCTTTGCTGAAGAAGAACTGTTTGTCCGAAACACGTCTATGTAATTTTATTTTTTTAAATGTAAGTGTTGTATATACAAACTATATAAAAAAAAAAAAATAGAAATAAACCATCATTAGAACACAAAGTATGGCGTATATAGAAGAAATTATAATTTTGTTGAATCGCTCTTTACATCAGACAGGCTGACAGCATGAGCCAAATCGATGTGAAGGGTATTATAGCTATCATAGTGATTCTCGTAACATGTGATAGGTAGCTAATCTCTCGCCATTTTATTGTCACGTGAATTCTACACCAGACCAAAGACAGTGTGACAATCACACTGCCTTCGCCGGGAATCACACCCGGAACCTTCGGGGTGGCAGTCAATGCATTTACCACTCGGCCACGAAGGAAGATATTGATGCATTGATGCAAATTTCGAGTTTATTAACGAAAACAAATGAATTTACTAACTAACTAAGCAGCAAACAGATCTTTTCATGCGTGTAAGAAGCTTCTGGGATCTAAGTTACTCAGTAGGAATACCAAACTTTTAATATATAAAACTATTATAAGACCGGTAGTCACCCACGGCTGTGAGACATGGTCTATAACGCAGATAGAAGCAGGCTGGCAGTTTTTGAGAGAAAACATTTTGGACCCACGCTGGAGGATGGGACTTACAGAATCAAAATAAACCTTGAACTTGAATCAAATCAAATCAAATCAGTTTATTTACTCAATAGACATTACAAACAGGAAAATGTTTAAGGCATCTATTAAGTATAGGTAAAATATTATAAAAATACAACAAAGTACCAGAAACGCATTAGAGATGGTTCGACATTAGGAAGACAAGATACTTTCTAAAGTCAATAGTATTTGCCCCCTGAACGTACTTTCACTAACATGAAAGACGTCGATCTCCGAGGAGACCGCGTTCAGCAGACTAATTGCTCTTCCCACCGGTGTCACCAGAGGCAGATTGGTTCTGGCGGCCGGTAGGTAAAACAATCTGTGCTGTCGCTGTCGGAGATATCTATCGGGGACAAAAAGACCAACATCCTCCAGTACGGCCGAGTTCTCAAAGTATCCCCTAACTAATCTGAAGAAATGGGTTATTAGATGTCCATCTCTTCGAAGCTGTAAAGAATTGGTTCCGAGCATTCCCAGAAGAAATGCCGTGGGATAGAGCCACGGATAACTACCATACTCCCTCATGTAGAGATAACCCATGAAGACTGATTAAGTCTCAACGCCTTAGGTGGGCTGACCATGTAGAAAGAATACCAGAGAGTAGAACACCAAAAATTATATTCAGAAGGGTGCCCCGCGAAAAGAGATTAAGAGGCAGACCGAGGAAAAGATGGGCGGATTGCGTGAAAGGAGCTGGAGAATGCAGAGAGACGGCCAGGGACAGAAGTCAGTGGACGACCGCTGTGGAGGAAGCCAAGTCTCACACTTGGATGGAGAAATGAATGAATGAATGAACTATGTTAATGAAGAAGAAAATTTTGGCTAGAAAACTTTGGAGATTGGTTCAGTTGCAATACAACATACCTGCTTTGAGCTGCTGTATTAATATAATAATAATAATACTAATAAAAATAATAATTAGGCTAAGGGTAATAGCCATGATGCTATCCAACCTCTGATAGAAGAGGAACAACACCAAAAAGAAATATGTTGAAAATCAAACACACGTTTCTGGCATGTATCGATCATAAACTTACTTTGTCAGGGTTATCACAGTTTAGGTTCATGAAGCTTAGGTAATCACAAGCGAAACCGGAAGGCACATATATAAATAAGTTATTTGAATTTTTAAAATAATTATTGTTGATTTCTATACGATTAAAAAACGATTATGAGTCGATTCCAAAAAAAATCGGTTACATTTTTTTGTAGTCGTCTAACATTAATGGATTATATATAATCATCAACCACCATCATTATTGCTTCATATTTAAGCCTGACAAACTTTTATATAGGTACCAGAAGATGGTCGAAACCGGCCGAAGCCATAAACCTGTGTGGAATTCAGCTAAATACATTTTATATCATATAGGAACTTTTAAATATATATTTTTATTGTTTAAATAAAGTTACGGCACCGCAACTTAAGTTATATTTCGCACGATAAAGTACTGAAACATTATTATTATATTAAACATTGACTTTGAGTTTGCAAATTGCAATGGACTGAAACTTTACAATGAACTACCAAAAGACACAAGGAGACTCACTACAACTCAATATAAAATATATCTGAAACAATACATAATTAATAGTAAGATCTAAAAATGTATCCATATAAATATATCCATATAACCCAATTGGGTTTTTAAAACAATATAATAGTAAAAATTATAGTTTTAAAAAAATAAATAAAAGTAAAATCTAAAAATGTATCCATATATCCATATAACCCAATTGGGTTAAAAAAAATCAAATACCTAGTTGTCAAATTAATTAATAAAATCGTACTTACTGGTCAACCAAAGATTCAAACCAAAAATATTAAGGCCGCCGTTACCGCCAAATGTGAATGAAAATTGTCGGCAAATGGGTACCAAACTAATCAAACTGACTAAAAAAGGTTTTTGTGGTAGATTTAATAATATTGATGGCTGACGTCACAGAAGCTATTGATTTTAAAGCAAAAGGTCATGAGATCGAATCTCTAGGGTAATGTGATGATAATTTTCCTAGATTTTGAAAAATCGGCCTATGCTATGATAACTAATGCTAAGATATTCCTCTCAAAATGATAACAGATGTGTGATTTATTTATGACAATGGGAGCAGAATCCGTAGAAATGGAGCAACTACCAATTGTGATTAGTTGAATATATTTATGATGTCATTGTTAGAACTTCATCTGTGTCGTGACAAATCTAGTTGTATGTCAATACCGTGTCACCTATATGTATAGGTAACGTTTATTGTTGGTTATGAATACTGTAATCAAATACATATTTTTAATATTGGGTTTCTAATAGGACAATAATATCAGACATATCAATTTTACTATGATGAGTGTAGATGATCCAATAATATGCATGATAATCTAATGATGAGCTTCGTGGCGGAGTGTTAAGAGCATCGACTGTCATACCGAAGGTTCCGGGTTCGATTCCCGGCGACGGCAGTGTGATTGCCACACTGTCATTGATTTAATGTAGAATTCAAGTGACAATAACAAGGCGATAGATTAGCTACCATACCTATTTTTTTGTAAAAAATCTTTTTAAATGTATAGTTAGTTCAAATCTTCTAATGTTTAGGTTTCGGCAGCTCGCTGCCTTCTTCTGGTGTTACCAGAAGAAGGCAGAGAGCTGCCGAAACCTGTCGAAGACACAAAAATTAGTGGATATGAACTAAATGTACATTTAAAAAAGTTTTTTTTTTAACAAATATTTCTTATTATTTACAAAGTTCACATGGTTTCTTATGTATAGCTTGGATATACGAGTACTCTGACATTCGCCGTGTATGTTTGAGAAGATTATTTTTACTACTAACGCTGAGATTAATCACGCAGAAGCAACCTGCTTTTGGTGGTGCCAGTAGGAATAGCAATTCAGATTTTGAATTATATTGCCTCGGATTTGGACATTATTAGTATACGGACATTAGTCAATTAGGCACTGTTCGAAAACAATATATTCTCACTTCTAGAAATAGTACAGCCTTAATAACGTAGACATATTTGGGACCCTTCGGAAATATGTTGTTCCTTATTGCTTCTTATATTGTTACTGTAAATGTTGATTTTACAATTTTTTTCTTGTTAATATATGGTATTTTGTATATAAATGAGTCGCTTAAATGTCGTTTGTGTTGTTCTAATTTGTGTAAAATAAAAATACAAAAATTAATAATACAGAACAAAGATTAAGGTTTAATGCCTGAAGGACGATTTGTAAGGAAACAATATCCCCAGTTTATTAAAAGTAATTTGTATAAGTGTCACTATAATGACGTTATTATTTTAATAATACTTAATTTCATCCATCACGCAAAATTTATGACCTTGCTTGCATGTGATCTGAGTAAGTACCCACGGAAGGTACCTAATCCATGCGTTTCCATCACAGCAATTAGCACAACGTGTACTAGTAAATGTGGACTTCACTTTTGTTTGTTTTATTTATATGAGTAGTAAGTAAATTTTTACAACCGTATTGGAGAAACAAATCATGGTTCGAGGCGATCTCTTCACGGTGAAAAAAATCGACGTACCTTATTCTAGATATACAACTTTTAAAGAAAAACGTTAGAAGCATTATTTATCGTTTCTGGAAGTGTTGCAAAGCTTCATATTAAATAATTAATATGAATGAAGACGTCTGTTCTATAAAAGTTTGAATAAAATTTATGAGAATGACATGTTACGGCTTTCTAAGGCATTATCATTTAACAATGTATAACATTATAACATTTGTTATAATAAATCTTCTTTTTTTTCCTTGTAGGTACACAACAGGTCGTTTGAACCCAATTACTGTATAGAATTTATTTGATCTATTATACCTATATTGATACTTATGACATGTGATAGGTAGCCAATCTATCGCCATTTTATTGTCACGAAAATTCTACACCAGACCAAAGACACTGTGACAATCGCAAGACAAGCCCCAATCTGGGGCTATTCAGCTTCGAGCCCCTGTAAAATAAGGCTATCCGTTTATCGCTTGGTCGGCCTTCATAGACCAGGATCACACAGGAATCGGGAATCCCGATGACAGATGAATTCATTCTGAAATATTTTACAAAGGAGTCCCTTAACATCCTAACCCCACAATAAAAGACCTCTCAAATTACGACCCAAACACCTCCAGCCGCCACAAGCTCCCAAAATCGATCCTCCTTCAAAGGAACACTCCGGGTCACCCAAATCATGCCCCCGCATAAACTAACAACCCACCAAATCACCTTCCAACAATGTTCCCATCAGACGTAAGAGAAATAGCCACATGAACTGAACCTCTGTAAGCCAGAAGATCCAAGTCCAAGTCCAAGTAAAATAAACTGAACTATCATTACTGTTTCGTTTTATCGTGTCGTCTGATTTATCTGTCGTCGTAATCCTGTGATTCTTCTTTTAATGGCGTTGTTTTGTTATGTTTAATATAATTAACACTTTGATTGCCGTGACCGTCACCGGTGACCGACCCTGCTTTATATTTGAATATCTTATTGCTGTTGTGATCCACATTGGTGATCTAAACACAAAACAGCCGAAGAATCTCTTACAACAACACATCAAAATATATTATATTAAAAATACCTATATAATTCATCAACTTGAACTTGAAACTAAGGCAGAGAATGCTGAAGTGCTATGTCTGGTCTGTATTACTCTATGGCTCGGAGACTTGGACTCTGAAAGTGCACACTATGAACCGGTTGGAAGCATTCGAGATGTGGTTGCACAGGAGAATGCTTCGCATACCGTGGACAGATTTCGTCAGCAATTTGGAGGTTTTGAGGAGAGCCAACTGTAGTAGACAACTGCTAAAGGACGTTAAGGTCCGTAAGATTTCATATCTGGGTCACATTCTGGGGAGATAAATACAGTTTGCTCCAACTAATACTGATGGGAAAAATTGAGGGGCAGCGTGGTCCTGGTAGAAGGCAAACGTCTTGGCTGTGCAACATAAGAGACTGGACCGGGATGAGACATGAGAAGCCTTCACCGGAGTGATTGTCAACGTCGGGGGGACATGATACGGCAGAAGAAGATATAATTCATAAAAAAGAATAGAAAATTCAACTACATAATATGTTTTTAGAGATTTAGCAAAAAAATGTTTTACGATTATACAATAGTTAAGTACCGCCGCTGTTGGTGTTTATTACAGCAAACACACGGGTATTCATAATAAATTTAGGTACATACCTGAATACGTAGATTTTGTACTCAAGTGTACTTTAGTACACTTTTTTCAAGTAGGTATTTATCTTGGATGTAGATATATTTACTATTCATTTTTGCTTATTCATTAAATGAATTGAAATATTGTTAGCATTTTATTCAATAAAAAAAAGTATTTTGAATGTGAGTTTTTTTAATGATGTTATTTAAGTACTTAATTTCAGCATTCAATAGTTTAATTAAGGTTTTCAATGTATAGGGTTGTTTTTTTTAGAGGTTTGGTTTTTAAACTGGCAACATTTATTCTACAGACTGTCTACAGAATTTGACAGTTGACAGTTGATTTGTAGTTAGTACGTTTTGCCAATTTACCATGAATAGACTGACGTCAGAACAGCGCTTGAAAATTGTGCAAATTTATTTTGAAAATCATGGTTCGGTTCGCCGAACTTATCGTGTACTACGTCCATTTTACGGTCGACATAATCGTCCATCTGAGCAAGTTATTCGGAAGACCATGGATTGTTTTCGCACAACGTACACTCTAGGGGATAATACGCATCCACAAATACGACAATTGTCGAAAATTGGATTTCACGATTGCTCTTGATTCGAGCTAGCCGTGGCGCTCATATGCCCGAAATAATATTTAAACAATAATGGCATAAAATTATCTATTAAATAAAGCCAATATCATAGACATTAACATTATTTAAATGTGTATTTTTCATTTTAAATATGTATTGAATACATCTAAAAAAAAAAACTATAATAACTAATAAAGTAATATAAAGGTCCTAGACTTTAAGGAAAAATATGCTTTGCGGTGAAACACCTGTCGCGAAGCAATTAATTAAGCCGACCCCGAGTAACAAGAAGAGGCGAAGGAAATAAGAAGAAAGTAAAAGAAGAATCATAACTAAATATTGAAAAACTTTAGGCATAAAAACGGTGAAATTCCATTTTAAAGTTTTTTTATGATGCAAAATACTATTTTCCCGTTTATTTTTCTGTGTATGCGCATTTCAATCTCAACAATTCGTAAATAATTCATTATCTGAGATCGACACTGTTTTATTGACTGAAATTGTCAGTGATCTTCATGACCTCCTTGATTTTGTTGACGAGTCCGGTGAAAGATTGGGGCGAACACATTCGGACGGCTTGACTACAGTGGGTCAGTATTGAATTTGAACGGCCGTAACGTTGAAAGGGTGGAAAAATTTACCTCGGTAGCATACTAACGCAATCTCTTGACCCAGATGTAGAGATAAAATGCAGAATTGAGGCAGCAAGAGCTACGTTTAACAAAATGAAATCACTCTTCTGCAATGATAATGTAAACATTAAACTCCGCCAGAGAATGATCAAATGCTATATGTGGTCTGTTTTATTGTATGGATGTGAAACGTGGACTTTGAAAGTTAACTCAATGAATATACTGGAAGCATTTGAAATGTGGCTCCATCGCCGAATGCTCAGAGTTCCCTGGACAGACATGATTACCAATACCGTAGTCCTGAGGCGAGCTAGAGTTAAAAGGGAACTGTTATCAACTGTTATCAACTGTTACCACATTCTCCAACTGATATTGGAGCGGAAAATTGAGGGACGCCGAGGGCCCGGTAGGAGACAAATGTCCTGGCTGCGGAACGTGAGGGAGTGGAGCATCCGAAGTGTGGAGGAGCTGTTCCGAGCGGCGCAGGACAGGGACAGGTTCGCCGAGGTGATCGCCAACGTTGGGGGGACCCCACAAGGCACTTGAAGAAGAAAGAGTCTGAGTTTAAAACTTTTGAAAACACTTTATCAATTATTTGATCCATTTTATTTAAACATTAAAATGACTTACTTTAATAAACTAGAAACAAAGTTAATCTAATGATTTTACTGAAATCTTTTGATGAAAGTACATTTGAAATAATAATGAACTCACATTATGCGGCTGGCTTCATTTGCAGTAAAACAAAAATTGTCTCAAACTGCAGCTGACTATATTTGCAGCTCAGACATATAGTCCCAGTTCATCAAAAAATTTCGTACATTTTTGTAGTAAGGAACTAAAATACAAAGGTTCATAAGATACATTCATATATGAGCTGCAAATGTAGTTTGCCACAGTTTAAAATAATTTGTTTGGACTGCAAATGAAGCATAGAAGGTTACCCACCGCTTAACCGAAGCTGTTATAGGACGCAGCGCCCCAATTTCGTCAGCTTCGCTCATACAATCCCTAGGTTAGTTCATTCTTCATGCGGGACTTACGTTAACTGGGGAATGCAATGTTTCAAAAAAGCAAAAGGCAAAGGGGTCTCCTGGCCATATTTAATTTAATTTAATTTCTATTCACTTCTATGTCCAAATCTCACACTCTTTAGCAACACATGGTACCTGATTTTATGACCTATCATAAAATTATTTCAGACAGATAATGGTGAGGGTGGGAGAGTGTGTGATGGGAGAGAAAATGTAGAATGATGAAAAAGTTATTATTTTACTAAGGAAATAGAGAAAACACTTATAATGGAAACTAGGAAATGAACCGAATGAATGCAAAGAAACCAGCCGCACTATAGGAGTTTTAAACATAACAATGTTTTAAAATAACTATTTCCACTTTTGTCTTTATTTTGACCAGTCTGTCGATACCAACAAAAGTGGAGGTGGTTATTAAAACAATATAATTTTTTTAAACAAAAAATACTGTTTTTCCCACTTTCGAGTTTATTTTTCTCGACATGGTTCGAAAGCGTACGAACGATATAAACCGTTTATATCGTTCTCCCGGTGATGAAGGTGTAAGTCTTCGAAACATGTCGAGAAAAATAAAATCAAAAGTGAAAAAAAACAGTGTTTTAATTAATAAAATATCGTCATTATGGAATTCCATAGTGTTAACGCCTCGAGTTTATCTAAAAAATATCGTTTTATTTACTCTAATTAAAATTTAGAAACAAAGTAATGATCATTTCGTAAATCAGTACTTAGTTGGATTCCGAGAAACATTTTAATTGATTTATGTACAGAAAAAAAATGTTGCTTGTTGCTACAAACTATATTGTTTCCTATGACAATTATATTTAGAATCGAATTATCATGACCGCTGAGCGTGTCATGGACACACCGGCTCGTTATAGGCACAATTCCCCACAGTCAGCTTTATAAATAAACGAGTAAACAGATTTGCTAAAATACAGGTTGGTTAGTCAATGAATTCCGACTGTAGAACACTAATTGTTAAATGCTTCTCGAACAATGATGTGAAACTCCTTATTATATAATTAATAAGAATGAAAACGTCTGTTTTCTTCAAGTTTTATTATAAATTTTCGTCATCACTATAAAATTACTGGTTCTGATTTTGAAAATTTGGTTTGGTTCATGTGGTGCTCCCGTAAATTTAGAGATATTTCATGTATAAGTGAATTGTTTTGGTCAATTTGATTTTTGCCGCACTTTATAATAGTTGATTGTGTCATGTAATACGTTTGTCCTGTTTTGATGTTAAAATTATAATTTTTTTTTCGTTTATATAAAGAATTTTGACAGGTATAAAAATAAATTTTTCATTTGTTCCAATGACAATTTGAATAATTTCTTCAATATCATTTTAAAGTTCTTGCTGGTGCGTCAAAGAAGTGTATATCTTACGAGCATACATAAGTACACTCACTGGTTTTAAAATTATATTTAATACTTATGCAATAATTTAAAACTTTACAATTAATAATGTTTTGTTTCGATTTTTTTCATATTACTGTAGCTGATACCATTGAGCAAGTTGCCGCTGGCAGCTTCACGACAGATCAGATGTTTCCAGAGCTACGAGTGCATGTGCCACTTTCTTGGATTTGCAAACACTCCGAGTCGAGATAACATTGCATCACAGTTTATTGTACTTCTGCGTAGAAATGTTGTTCCTATTGAAATGAGAAATTTGCAAATATCATTGCACATTGTTAAATACGCTTCATGCACTAAGATATCCCTATAATTACTTAGAACGTGTGGAAAGAAGATGTATGAGAGTATATTAACTATAAATAGAGGAATGCATAGAAAAACGTGACACGATCAAATCAATCAAATCGACGTGCGTACATGACAGGATATATGAAAGTTGAGGAAGAGAGAGAATAACGTTTTTAATAAAAATAAGTATTTATAATATGTAAACATTCATTTACGTATGGTGAATTAAAAAAAAACCCTACACAATTACAATTATAAGAAAAGATTAAAATGAGAACATATTTTTACCCCTAAGAGGTCATGAAAATCTGAAAAAATATGTGACATTTTCCTACCTCTAAGGGGTCGCACACACTTTCTACTCATTAATTTTTTTATAATTTTTTTTTAAAATCGAGTATGAAAAATATGAATGAAAATGGGATAAAAAGTGGACATTTTCCTACACCAAAGGAATCGTAGCCCCTATCTCATTATCATGTGTGGAATTGGGGCATTTTCCTACCCCTAAGGGGTCGCACTCCCTTTTTCCTCATCAAATTTTTATACAAAAAAATAAGTTTCGCTTTAGTATGAAAAAATCTGGATAAAAATTGGTTAAACTGAGAACATATTTTGACTCCTGAGGGGTCGCACCCCTTTCTCCTCATCAAAGGATTATACAAAAAATAAGTATAAATTTGAGTTTGAAAAATATGTTTGAAAATGGGAATTACAAGATATTTTTATTCTAAGAAACCATTTTTTTTCACATTGATTTATCGCTATTATAAATTACCTTAAACGCAGTAGTACTTTGATCGTAATCACAGTGCATGTTAACAATTAGTTTCATACGTAATCATACAAAATTCATTTCGTAACACGGGATTTGGACCTACGATCTCGTTATGTGAAATAACCGCTTAGCAATGTATCAATATGGTTAATTTGTTAAACTTTCCCTTTCTATAATGAACGCTTGATCCGATGTATTAAAAATCTCCAAGCCAAATTCTATTACGTCTTCATAAATAGAAAATTTCCATCCTGTTTTAAAACACGAGCGATTATCTCATGTTTATTTGAAAGTTGCATTAAATATTTCAATATTATACATTTTGTTTTCAATTTGAAATTCACTCATAAAATTATTGTTTCTAGAATTATGACTTTAAACATAATTACATATAATTATTCTTAAATAAACTTATAGACCTTTTGTAAAATAATAAAACATTTTGTAAGACCCAAGCTTCAGCAGGGCAATATCGGGAGGTGGTCTAAGGGACAGAACGCTTGGCTCCTGATCCAGGGTACATGGGTTCGAGCCTGGACACGACCCGATTCCTTTTTCATGATAATGAGCTATTATTGAAGATTGTAAAATAAATTCTAAAATATTTAAAAAAAAAAGACTAACATCAATGATATTAGAATTTATTTTACAATCTTCAATGTGAGCAGAAAAGAGCTCATAATTATGAAGAAGGAACCTGGTCGTGTCCAGGCTTGAACCCATGCCCCCTGGATCAGGAGCCAAGCGTTCTATCCCCTAGACCACCACCCGGTTAATACCATTGATTTAAATCCATGGATGTAGTATTTTTTAATTAAAAAAAACTGTAATTATGTTGCCCTGATGAAGCTTGGGTCCAAGCCAAACTAGTTGGCATCAATTATAATAATCATACCGTGGTTAAATAAAAAGTGTTTAATAGTTTTATATCTATAAGTTAAAAATCTATAACCACCAAGTAAGTGCTTCATATAATATTTAATTCTTATATAACTATTATAAGATAAATATAAGAAGTGAATGCGTTGCGAATGATGGTGTCATGAACAAAATAATGAAAGGATCATTAAGATGGTTTGGACATATGGAAAGAATGAATGAAGAAAGAATGGTAAAAAAATTATATGTTAATGATGTAAATGGTACCAGAAATAGAGGAAGACCAAGGAAAACGTGGCACGATCAAATAAATCAAATATTGAATGTCGGCCATGTGAGGAGTCAGAGAAATCGACGCGCGTGCATGACACGATGTATGAATGTTGAGGAAGCGAGAGAAATATGTCAGGAAAGAAAGGTGTGGCAGTCCATTCTTTCTGCCTACCCCTTCGGGGAGACGGCGTGATGGTTAGTTAGTTAGTTAGTTAGTTATAACTATTATCATGCTAACTATACCAATATCGATTTCTAAATTAAAAATGATTTCCGCGTTAATAAAAAAAAAACGAGTTTCTTGTGTTTCTTTATACGTTGACGAATGTGTAATTATAGTTAAAGAGTAGCCAGAGTAATACTTCTAGGAAGGCCCAGACATCGCCTTATGGATATTATTTTGGCCAAGCTGGACGAAATCGACTGCTGGGAGCAAAAGGTATATGATCAAGGAGTTAAGGACAACATCATTAAGGAGGCTAAAACTCTTTAAGAGTTGTACGGCCTACTGAAGTAAGCACCCATCATTATTTGAGAAATTGTATCTTATTTTTCTTCTTCCTAGCTCTGTTTCATTTACCTTAATAATAAATATTAATAATAATATGCTAACTTTTAAAGCGCCGTTTTTCTGATGTAATCACCTCAAGGGCGCATAAGACGTGTTTTAAATATAAATGTGAACGCTGCATCTGATTGATATTCGCGATCGATTAGAAAGTATAATAGAACAAAATAACACACATTTTTATAAGGTTATTGGGTATGAAATACGGAAAAGATAGGTTTTTAGCTTAGATCTGAAATCTGTCGGATCATTTATGCATTTGAGGTGTGAAGGAAGATTGTTCCAAGCTGATGGACCGGCTAACGCAAACGCTCGATCCCCGAAATTTGTACTAGGGCAACGCTTTGGCTCAACTAATCTTCCTATTGCCGAGGAGTTAGCCGAGCGAAGTGTGGATTTCCTTGTATTTAGGATGTCCGTTATACAGAGTTCGGATAAATAATTTGGAGCCATGCCATGTAGCGCTTTGAAGACTGTCCAGCAGAGTTTATACTGGATTCTTTCTGGACTCTTAAGCCAGTGAGTTCTTTGAGATGTTATGTTACATGGAACTTTTTTGGAATGACTTTAATGAGTCTTGCTGCTGCATTGAACGCAGATTGAAGTTTGTTTAATTGCTATTTTGGAATGTTTGCATAAATTCCAATTCAATAGTCAAGTCGTGACACAACGAAGGAATGGTTCTTCTTATATGAGGTCTTTAGGACTATCTAAGTTGCTGTGCGGTGGGATCCGGTATCTTTTGAGACTTCTTTAAATGAGTCCCAACCATGCCTAACAAATCTTCTGGGTCGCTAGTACTCTTCCATTACCCTCCGTATAACATGGTCAGCTGGGTGCCGCATGACGTGGTCGTACCATCTCAGACGGTTCTTTTTAGGTTTATCCGAGATTAGCCTTAGTTCAAACTGCCACGGATGTGGATGTTCGTGATGTGGTCGAGCAGTGTTACTCCGCCCGCCCACATAAGCATCCTCATTTCGGCGCTGTACAGTGTGTCCTCCAACCCGTTTAATAAAATTATATAAATTAGTATTCGATTTAATAAAGAATTTTGAGAGGTGTAAAAATAATTTTTTCATTTGTTCCAGTGACAATTTGAATAATTTCTTCAATATTATTTTAAAGTTCTT
The DNA here is from genome assembly GCA_022606425.2 of Lepidostoma basale. Classification (NCBI taxonomy): domain Eukaryota; kingdom Metazoa; phylum Arthropoda; class Insecta; order Trichoptera; family Lepidostomatidae; genus Lepidostoma; species Lepidostoma basale. Next base: position 177,263 of record JAHDVF020000737.1, on the reverse strand, counting down.
GCTGGTTAAGTGCCTAATTACAGCTAATTTAAAAAACGGTGGATACGTGTAACATAAATTAAATAAACACAAAAGTCCGGATCGTCCATGTCAACATGTGCAACATCGAAAAAACCATTATGTTTTATTACATTATGTACTATTATAAATTTAAAAAAAACCGGTGGATTCGTGGAACATAAATTAAATAGACAATATGCGCACCATCTAAAAAGAACATTTTGTGTTAAATTATTATTATTTTGTTATTTTATTTTATATCATTGTATTTTATATTATTTGTTTTAGATTTATTTTGTGGGTGTTGGACGATCGAAGTGTGCGCGGGAGATGCCTATTGGTGGCGATGAGATTCGCAACCCATCACACCGCGTCTCCCGCGGGGCGAAAAGAGAAGGATGGAGTGCCACATCAGTAAAAGTGTGACGGTCCATTCTTTCTGCCTACCCTCTCGGGTAGACGGCGTGATGGTTAGGTAGTTAGTTAGTTAGTTTATAAATTAGTACTTGCCTAATGAATGTGAATAATAAATTGGCTCATTTAAAACTGCACCTCGTGAAACGACCGTCTAAGAAACTAGGTTATCTTAAACACTACACTAATGATTTGCCGGAGAAAATTATTTCGAATGCATGTCTGATTTGATTAAAATAATAAATAGGTTGCATTTCATATTAATTGTGTTATAATTTGATAATGTGATTATGCAAGAGTAAAATTATTTTTAAATGTCCATTAGCTAATTGCTTGCAAACGAACATCGTCTGATAAATTCCAATCCATACCAGGTCTTGGTAATTAAACACAGTTATTTACTGCTTATCTAGCAGAATAAGAAAATCCTAGTATAAATTATATAAAAAATATATATCATTAATTAGGTGTTGGAGCGAGGTAGAGATTGTCATTGCAATATAAATAAATATTACAAATAAATTAGTATCATCATAAATACATAAGATCATTTTACTACTGGGTAAATTTAATTAATATTTATAAAAACATTAAAACCGTAACATTGTCCAAACAAAGTGCCGAGAAACTACGAGTGACCCAAAGAGCCATGGAAAGAATCATGTTAGAAATAAGCCTAAGAGACAGAGTCAGAAACGATACGGTGAGAGAAAAAACAAAGGTCACTGACATCATCCACCGGGTGGCGACTCTAAAATGGCAGTGGGCAGGTCACGTAGCCAGAAGCTCAGATGAAAAATGGACAAGAAGATTGCTCACTCGGAGACCGTGGACGGCAAAGAGAAGTGCAGGGCGACTGCAACTACGGTGGAAGGATGATCTGAACAGAAAAGTTAGAATAACCTGGATGCAGTCTGCACAAGACTGAGTTTGTTATATTTTTGCGAGTGGCATGTTTAAGTTTTATAAGTTATTGATAATATCTCAGCAAGGTGAAACATATCACTCCAATACAATAAAGTAAGACTTCTAGAAAATATTCGTTTTTATCAATATAAAATAAAATAAATGTTACAGTTTAAAAAACTTTATAAGAGGAACAGTAAATATGAATTAAAGCATTTTGTTAATTTTCCATGAGTTGTTTGCTCTATAGAATTTAAAGATTTATCGTGTTGAATTTAAAAAGAATTTTCTCGGATTTAGTATACAAGTTTTTTTGTTTTCTTTTGTTCATGGGGCAAAATTTCGTTTATATCTAGAGTATTGAATGATTTATTTTATTAGTTTCAAATTACGCTATTAATACAACAGTTACATTTCATAAAAAACCTTTTCAATATTATAACAGAAATTTAATATGAAATGAATGAATGATCGACATAATTATTTTCAATTGCGGTTATTCATATAGCGCTTACGTTCATAGATACACAGAATAATAGCTATTACATTGTACGCGATGTTTGCCTCAAACGGATGGTACTTACACTAGATTTCTATTATAAATAGGAAGATTCATTCTATTTTGATACGCAACAGCTTACATGCGTACTGCAATAAGCAATGTATGTACGCTTTTGAAATGCGATTGAAAAACGTGAAAATGATTTGGTAATATGTTTATATGGGGAGTATGAATTAATATTTATTATTTCTCGAACAATGATGCAAAACTTCATATTAAATAATGAACACAAATGAAATCGTCTGTTTTCTAGAAGTTTTATTACAATTTCTGGGAATTAAATGTTTTGCTTAATAAGGCATTATCAAATGATATATTTGATGATGTCTTAGCGAGGCGATTGTCTAACATCATTTAAAAAAACAAATTAACCTTGATTATAATATTATTATTATTATTATTATTATTATTATTATTATTATTTGGTTGAATCGCTCTATACATCATGACAGCATGAGCCAAATCGATGTAAAGGGTTTAGCTATCATAGTGTTTCTCGTGACATGTGATAGGTAGCTAATCTATCGCCATTTTATTGTCACGTGAATTCTGCACCAGACAGTAACAGTGTGACAATCACACTGCCCTCGCCGGGAATCGAACCCGGAACCTTCGGGGTGGCAGTCAATGCACTTACCACTCGGCCACGAAGCAGGCCGAATTGTGCCGATTAGCTTCACATTTCAGTAGCTAAAGGATTATCATTTGTTATGTTTTTAAATGTCATTGCTTTTGTTTTAATGGATTCAAAAATCAAATTTGATAATGCCTTAGAAAGATGAAACTTGTCATTTCCTTGCCATTAAATAATAATAAAACTTCTAGAAAACAGACGTTTTCATTCGAATAACTTAATCTGCGACACTGCTTGAAAGTATTATACATATTTATTTAATTGCAATTATTTTTATAAGCAATTGCGTGTAGTTAATATTATACTATTATTTTATTAGATAAATTATAACTTATTAACGCGTCTTCCATAATACACTGAATACAAAAAAAATACTTTAACCTTGTTGGATCCGAGTCCACTACAAGATAAAGATTTCCTATGCATTTTGAAATCAGTTAAGTGATGCAACTGTTCATAGTTCATAAGCTAATAAGACTATATAATTAGCTGTAATTAATCTCGGCGCAATTAATATGACGTATTACATTATTATCACAATGTTCGTTATAAGCAGATCAAGTTGTGGTAGAACGATATACGACAGAATCTCAAATGCTGATATAAGAAAGGAATGTAGAGCGGAAGAAGGTATTATGAACAAAATTATGAAAGGATCGCTGCGTTGGTTTGGACATAGTAAACATGGCATGACAAAATTAATCAAATTTTAAACGTTGGTCATGTTAGAAGTCGGAAGAATCGTCGGAAGAATGTGGAGGAATCTAGAGAAGTATGCCAAGATAGAGTAGTGTGGCGGTCCATTCTCTCTGCCTACCCCTTCTGCGAAACAGCGTGATGATTTGTTGTTTAGTTTCTCAATATACAATACAGTTCAGATTGCGATGGGGTGATCATGTACAAGGAATACTAAATGCGCATGTATCTCAGATAATCATGAGCTCTCCATCATGACATCCAGGGAGTAGAAGACCATTGCTGATGACAGAAGACCACGCAAAGAAAGTCTAAGCACAGCTTTTATAAGTTGCCAATTGGCTGAGAACTGGAGGAGTTGGAGGCAAAAGTTGAAGGAGGCGAAGGCTTTATGTGGGCCATCGAAGAAGAAAAATATAACACTTAATGCCTATAGTAGCAGTGGCGTGCCTAGGGTCAACTGGTAAGGCAAGCCCGTCCGCCTTTTTATTATTATAATATTAGTAGAGGATCACGATCATGTATTTTTCCGAATTAAAAGTTTTATCTTTCTAAATTAATAACGTTAATTAATTGATTTTATATCCCACTTTATGCGCATTTTAAATCTATACAAAACACATCAAGTCACCAAACTCATGTTCTTGTATAATATAATCTTATATTGTTATATATTTCTTCTTGTATACAAATACAAGAAGAAAAATATTTAATAAGAAATAAGCTGTAAATAGACAAACCGAAACCCGAATTATTAATCAATGTTCATAGAGAAATTATATAATCTTTCTTTTTATAACATTTCTGCACATAACGTAAATGACAGATAACATTCTGACAATAGAAATGAATCTTAATTAGGCTTAAAATACAATCTTCATAGATGGCGTTAGTGTGTAGATTGAAAAACTACCATATAAAAAGTGGTGTTACAGATTAACATATATATAACTTCCAAAAATTTGTCAGACATGGTGGTCATAAGAAAAAAGGTGGAAATGGGAATGTTGTATTACATAAAGCGTGCGCTTAACCCAACCAATGACAGATCATAAGTCCCTCGATCAACCATATTCTGTTTCCAATTTGCATCTTCGTCTCTATTGAGATACAATTAATTCTTGAATAGAAATGAAGTTCGTGACACATCGAATAGTAACATACATCAGAGTGATAATGCCCGGCTTCAAATCCATACAAAAATAGTAGATATCTTCTGGTATATAGATTACAAGCCAAAAATACATAAGTGCGACAAAGCCCATCGAAATATGAAACAAAACATATGGACGTAGGCAATTTCGCGGGCATCTCACCTACGGTACGTATAATAATAATAATAATAATTAGGCAAATTTTTATAGCGCCGTTTTCATTAATACCTCACTCAATAGTATGAGTGAAATAAAGTACGACGCGCATAAGCAGAACAAAACATACACTTAGGTCATTTCTGCGCATGTCAGCGGAGGCTTTTGCAACGCAACGGATTAATTCGCGCGAAATTTTAAATTTTATTTTATTCGTAAACGGCTCAAACGCGCAAAAAACATCGGTTTATTATGGATTTTTAAGGCAAGCCCGGCTTCTCGGCTTATATGGAAGTACCGCCACTGTATAGTAGGTAAAATGATATAAATAAGATACTGTGATATCATAGAACCTACACGTGTTATCTTTGATGCATAATAAACAACTCGTAATTATAGTTAACTAGCTGATCCGGCGAACTTCGTGCCGCCTCAGAATCAATAAATGTTGTGTTAACTTATTAATTGAATTAAATTAAGTTATTTATTAAGTTAAAATGAGCACTCAAAATGAATCAGCATCTCAAAGTTCAATAAATGTGCAAAAATCAAAATGAAAAGTATTTGAATTACATTGATATCAATATAATTCACATGGCAGCAAGGGATTTGATTTATTGAGGCGAATCAAAATGATTCGAGTAGCATTGTTGCATTACTTTGAGTTAAACTATTATATTTGCTGGATGGGATGCACTCGGGTTGATTTTTTTTTCGATGTTTAAATAGTTTTTTCAAATCAAATCAAATCAAATCAGTTTATTTTCTCAAAAGATATTACAAACAGCAATTATAATTTAAGGCATCTATTGAGAACAGGTAAAAATAAAATATGTAATACCAGGAACGCATGGGAGATGGTTCGACTTTAGGAATACAAGATACTCTCTAAAGTCAAGAGTATTTGTCTTCTGAACGTGCTTTCACTAATATGAAAGACGTCGATTTCCGAAGCGATCATGTTCAGCAGTTTGATTGCTCTGCGCACCGGTATCACCAGAAGCAAGTTGGTTCTGCATGTTGGGACATTAAACAGTTTGTGCTGACGTTGTCGAAGATAACCATCCGGAACATAAAGATGGGTACCCTCCAAGATGTCAGAATTCTCAAAGAATCCCCCGATAAGTTTGAAGAAATGGTTAAGTATGAACCTATCCCTCCGTATCTGTAGACTATTGGTCATCATCATGCCCAAGAGGAATGCAGTGTGATAAAGCCACGGATAGCTACCAAACTAGTTATTCTGTTATTCGGGGCGGAGACAAATCCAACAAATCAAAGATCATCAAAATCGGTCCAGCCGTTCTTGAGTTATAAATAGTGTAACTAACACGACTTTGTTTTATACATATAGAAGATTACATACTAACAGTGACGCGAATAATTATAACGACAAAACATTTTCAACGAATAAGTGTTACCAAGATACTGATTATTATAATGCATGTATAATTATCTATAATACCTACATAAAAAAAAAATATACTAGGCATTTAAAACAAATATTAATCGTGCCTTTTAAAACGCAACGAAGCTTAAATATATTTTTCTTAAATCATTCATCATATTTTCTGTTGACCGGTTTCGATACTATCCTCATCTTCGTCCTCATCTTCGTAAATTAATACTAATGAAGTCAAATTAATCGCTCTATGCATATGAACGTACGTGATACGCACACTTTGACCATACCATTCTGTGCTATCCCGTATCACGTACGCGCTTGAGAAAAAGTAATGTACCTAAAATGTATTTACAAACGGTTAGAGATACGCGCGTGTGCCAACAGCACTTGAATACAAGTCAGAGGCGAAGTGTGCGGTCGAGTTTTTGACGTTTCGTAATTTAAAAAAATAAAATCAATATGTAATTAAATTAAACTTATAAAAAACTTGAATTTTTTTGCATGTTTCTCGGAAAGTTACCTGGAGGCAGTGCGGTTAAGTGTGATTGTCACGCTGCCTTTGATCTGGTGTAGAATTGAATAAAATAGCGATAGATTAGCTTCCTATCACATGTCACGAAAATTAATAGCTTAACATTTTTCCTACAGTAATTGGGTTAAAATAACCTGTTGTATACAAAAATGTGAAAAGTAAAGAGAAACTAGTAAGTTAAAAATATTCAAGTGGCATCCCAAGAACTAGCAAAGATGTTAACCCTTAACGTACCGTGTTCAAAACAAAACGCTCGCTCCCATGTGGTCAATTCGGTTTACCGCTAACTTTATCTATAAATATCAAGCATATGACTCGATGAATCAAAATTAAATTTATGTCATCTTGTAGGAAATTTCATTAGGAATATATCGATATCTATAACATACATGGATTATTTGAAAAACATATCATTATTAATTTTTTTCTGGAACCATGCGATTTCTGATATAGATGACGAGACAGCATATGAACAACTGACACCAAGTATGAACTTGTCTCGCCCCACCGCGCCGTGGCGCTATAATTTTACGTATGATAAAGGCACCTAGGCAAAATGTATATTCAAGACAACGAGTACGTATTAATATTTGTCCCTTTTGGTAAAGTGTTAATATTTTCACAGTTCTGATATTATTAAGTTGCGTGCTGCGTTTCCGTCCACAATCGGTATTATTACGTATAAGAAAAGGCCAAACATATCATTTATAATACGTTCAAAACAGCGAGTAAGTATTTGTCACTTTTGATAAAGTTGTAAATATTAGCAAAACAAATTCTACCTTAACACGAATGAAGGTGAGGGCAGTCTTAAAAAATATATTTTTTTGGGATAAAGGAAGTAATTTTTTGCTTTTTTTTATTACGAAATATTGAGAACACGTTAATGGAGGATTACAATTTTTTTTATCATATTAGGGTCCATAGGTTTTAAGAAAATCAACATTAAATTGGCAGTGGAAACTCAATTGACCACATGGCAACGCGACGGTTAATAGACTTTGCTGCAAAACCAATTTCTAAGATTGAAACATAAAAAAAGTAAAATAAAAGAAGATTGATATTATAAAATGTTTATATTTAGAATACTGTTATAATATATCACGATTAATTTAAATGAGTTTATCGCGACAGCTTTTTCGCCTACCTATGTTGGCACCATCAGGTGTAATAAATAACTGATTTGTAATAGCGTTTGTTTTAAATACCATTTAAATATTTATTTCATAATGTTGAAGTATAATAGTATTTTAGCCAAAAGAATAGATTATCAAAGATTAATATTTTTTAAGATTTAAAATATTGAAAAGATTAAAAAATATGCACGTATATGAAAATAAATGGATACATTTTTTCAACAGTGCATTCGTTATTTCTATATGATATATAAACATTTTTTATGTAAACAAGAACGCAGTAAAATGTTCTAGAATGAATAATTTCTGTGCGACCTTTGTGGCACAGTAGTAAGGGCTCTGACTGCCATATTGAAGGTCTCGGGTTCGATTTACGGCGGTGGCAGTGTGACCGTCACACTGTCTTTGCTCTGGTGTAGAATTCACGTGATAATAAAATGGCGATCGATTAGCTACCTATCACATGTCATGAGAATCAATAAAAAATAGGCAAAATAAATTGTATACAGTAATTTTGTTCAAGCGACCTGTTGTATACAAAGAAAAAAAAATTATACAGTTTGTTTTTTAATGTATACAATGACTTGTAGAAAAATACTGGATTTTTCCCATTGCTGGTTAATTCAGTAAAATAATTAATAAAGTAAATAATTTATTATTAGAATAAATTAAATAAATTAATAATAATTAAAATAAATCAAAATTAATTAAAATAAAATAAATAAATTAACGATAATTAAAATAAATTAAAATAAAATAATTAAAATAATTAATAATTAATGAAATAATTAATAATGGGTTAATTCGGTAAAATCCAGTATTCTTCTACAAGTATTTACATACATTCAAAAACAAATTGTTTAAAATAACTGGTCCAAGTTAAAAGCACAAAAATTGGAGATTGGATCTCCAGGCGTTTTCTAGCAATGTATGATAGTTGCGAAGCCTTTCACATTGCATTAATAAAGATTTTCTGCTTAATGCTTACAAATATTCTTAATAGATGGCGTTAGTGTAGATTGACCTAAAACATGTGAAGTGTGTCTCAACATAGTAGCATATATACATCTTTCAAAAATTTGTCAGACGTGATGGTCGGAAGAAGGGCGGAATGGGGAATGTTGTTAACATTTAGTAATCGCTTGACGCAACCAATGACAGGTAATAAGTCACGTAAACGCCTCGGCCACCATATTCTGTTTCCAAAAAACAATTTACATCTTCGTCTCTATTGAGATACAATAAATCCTTTATTATACAGTTATTATAGTACAGTAAATTATATACTGTAGTTTTATATCTCGATTCCCTGACTTGTATTTCCTGTAAAGAGTAAAATTGAGTGCAAGAAATCTCATACTAAACAATTAGTTGCATATGAAATGAAAGCTAATAGGAAATACTCAACGAAACACGTAACTGATAAGATATAATGTATTGCTAACATGTTTTAATATCCATTTGTGTACGAAATACATTGAAGTATTTATAACTTTTTTTATTTTCTTTGCATTAACTTTGTGGTCACCCATATTAAACGCGCTTTGTGTAAATGTTTTTATTTATATTATAATACATTTGTATATATTTTGGCCAAATCATACAATTAGGACGAAACAATATCTTGGCCAAATCATACAATTAGGACGAAACAATTTCGAGAAAGAAGCCAACCGAAGAATTCAGTTGGGTTGGGCGGCCTTTGGGAAATTACGTCATGTTTTCACTTCCAAAATACCACAATGCCTCAAGACTAAAGTCTTCAACCAGTGCGTTTTGCCAGTCATAACACACGGAGCCGAGACGTGGACATTGACAAAAGGTCTAGTCTACAGATTCAAGGTTGCCCAGCGCGCCATGGAAAGAGCCATGCTTGGAATAACCTTGAGGGATAGATTTAGAAACGAATTTATTCGACAACAAACCAAGGTGACTGAGGTGGCTCTACGGATAGGCGGGCTGAAGTGGCGGTGGGCTGGCCATATCTGTCGGAGAACCGACAGCCGATGGGGAAGACGGGTTCTGGAGTGGAGACCGCGTACAGGATTCCGTAGAGTTGGACGTCCCCCTGCCCGCTGGACCGACGATCTGAAGAGGATTGCTGGACATGGATGGATGGGAGCGGCAATGGATAGGGGGCGGTGGAGGGCTTTGGGAGAGGCCTACATTCAGCAGTGGATGACAGACGGCTGAGGATGATGATGATGATGATGTATATATTTATAAAAAAAATTGTTCACATTTGGTAAAAGGTTTCTTTTTTTAATTAAAAATACTCTTTAAACTTAGGAAATTGAAAAACTTTGTTTTATCCACTATTTAATAAAAAAACATATGGCTAACTATTGTATTGTATTGTATTGTAATATTTGACCATAGTTTCGATAAAAATGACATAAAATTTCTACACACAGTTAACAATAGCAATAAATTAAACAAACTTAGAAAACTTCAAGTCGGTGAAATTGGGTGAAAACATAATTAATAATCAGATTCCTCCTTTTACTTATTTCTCCTTAAATACTTTGTCTACATTTAATCTCCCAAGCTCCCATGCCCAATCAAATGCAAATGAATCATTTATTATTTTTTTAATAAATGATGTCTTCTCAAATGTATGTTTTTTATAAATATAAATTTTATATATTTATTAATATTATCATCACGTATTTTTATTATTTAATTTTATTTATTAGTTCTTACTGTTAAAAAAATAATTGTTAGTACTTATAACAAATAGCCTCGGTTAATTTTTAAATTTGAATTATTGTATCGAATTTTAAATGCGTTTTTATTAGTCTTTCTTTGTTTAGTTTTTACTATATTTTTACACCTTAAGGTGGAGGTAGCTTCCGAAACATGAGTTTTTTAAATGTATTTTTATTAAATGGTGGAATAAACAAAGTTTTTCATATTTCTAGGAATTTCAGTGTTATTGCCTTAGCGTTCAATAAGTTAAAGACCTCTGATAAAGGTTAAATTTATCTTCCAGTAAATAAATCCATGTCATGTTTATATAACAATAATGTTAAACTCCATATTAAATAATCAATACGAATGAAAACTACTGTTTATATTAGAAGTTTTGTTATGTTATATTGGAATGGCATGTTTCCGATGCTAAGAGTTATCAAATGTTTGATAATGCATTGACAAGGCAACAAGTGTCTTTCCCATAAAACAAAGCTGTCTAAAGACTAAAAAATCTTCTACGAGTACTTGCGTATATAAAACAAAATATCGTTTTTTAGGTAACCCAATATATGATATGTGTAAACATAAACAGTATCTACCTACGTGGAAGTTATTTTTGACTCGACATAATATGATATTTAGTTTTATTCTACTTCAACATATTGACACTGGACCAAAAGATGATTAAATGTTTTATATTATTATGAATAATTTTTAGATCCAAAAAAAGATACTGGAGGGACCATGTAGCCAGAATGGATAGTGACAGACTCGCACATACAGCCGCTTACGAAATACCCTTCACCTGGAAAACCATAGGGACAGCTGGACTTCATTATCCCAGGAGACAAGATTTATTTGCCACAGATCGTCAGATCTATTATATTAAAAGAAGGTAAATAATTAATTAATATTATTGTTTTATTTCTATCGTAGATTGCAATTAACTTCTATCAGGAAATTGCATTTTTTTCTGAATGCATTTACATTAATGCATTTAAATGCATTTAAGTAGATAACATTCCACTTATTACTGTCAATGTAACAACGTATAGAGTAACAACGCACAGCAAACTAGCCGTGGTCTCATGTTTATTCAGATCGTTCAAGTTCTTACTTATAAACGTTATAGCACTTATTTTTACATACAATTATGCAAATCTAAACAATATTTTACATATAAATTAAAACGAATCACACGTTTTATATAATAACCTAATGTCAACTTAATGAGACCTATTTAAAATGCGATTTTTTCTTCGATTTATTACAATGACTTACGGTTTATCATAGGAATACAGCATTGGTTTAGAATTTCATATTCTTAAATTAAATTCGTTTATTGTAGTTAGAGAGCATAAGACACTGAGGACGATAGCAGGCAAGACACTGAGAGATCGCGAGAGGAACACCAGAATAAGAGAGGTATGTGAGGTTGACGATATTGTAAGATGGAGCAGACAGCGAAAAAGGGACTGGTACGGTCATGTTCAAAGAATGGACACCACCAGACTGCCCTATATTGCATTGCGTAATCGGCCTTATGGGACTCGTCCTCGGGGAAGACCTCCTAAAAGATGGAAAGACAGCTGGGAGTCTATCTCACAGGAGGGAGTCTACCACATAGGTTTACAACAAGGAAGATGAAGAAGAGAGGATAAACCGCCACACTCTCTTAATTTATGTTACGTGCCCTGCACGAACGTCGAATTATTATAGAATACTCCTGGTACGATCAGAATTGTGTTTTTGCAAGAATGTCGATTAAAATGAAATATTACAATGGGCTTAAATTTATTTAAACAAAAAAATAAACTGAATGTGTTCACACTGTGGAATTACACCATGCCGATTTTTTAATAAATTAAAACACTATTTTAAATCATTCTCCTGATGATAAAGGTGTAACTTTGAAGCTTGTCGAGCAAAATAAACTTAAAAGTGAATAAAAAGTGTAAAATAACAGCTACAATTTTTGTTGTTGTTGTTATTTTAGCAATGCGATTGTTGTGATTGATTGACCGTCTGGTTAAATATAAAAAAAATCATTTCTATGCATTTTTTAACTTTTTTAACTCTATTTACCTAAAATAATTATAAAGATATTTTGTTTTCCTTTGGGTTTGTGAATTGTACTCAAATGGACTTTTGTCTAGGGATAGTTATATATTATATTAAAAATCTTGAAAACTGTCTTCGCCTCCAGTCGGACATCAATAATATTGTTAACTGGAGTCACAGTAATCAAATGCAATTCAATGTCTCGAAATGCGTTATGCTATCATTTACTAGAGCATTGAGAACTGTATATCATAGATACACAATGAACTACCAGCAACTGGCACATGTATCTACGATGAAGGATCTCGGAATCATCTATGAAAGTAGGCTGACTTTTCGTGCACATCTCGAGAAGATTTGTGGCATTGCACTTAGGATGTTGGGGTTCATCGTCCGGACCGGAAGAGTTTTCAGGGATCCCAATGTGCTCAGAGTCCTATACAACGCATTGGTTCGGAGCAGGCTCGAAAGTGGTTCTGTGATATGGAGTCCTCACGAGGCGAGATATTCCGTTATGCTGGAGAGGGTTCAGAAAAAAATTCTGAGGTATCTCTACATGAGGGAGTATGGTAGCTATCCGTGGCTCTATCCCGCGGCATTTCTTCTGGTAATGCTCGGAACCAATTCTTTACGGCTTCGAAGAGATGGACATCTAATAACCTATTTCTTCAGATTAATTAGGGGATACTTCGAGAACTCGGCCGTACTGGAGGATGTTGGTCTTTTTGTCCCCGATAGATATCTCCGACAGCGACAGCACAGTTTGTTTTACCTACCGGCCGCCAGAACCATTCTGCCTCTGGTGACCCCGGCGGGAAGAGCAATTAGTCTGCTGAACGTGGTCTCCTCGGAGATCGACGTCTTTCATGTTAGTGAAAGTACGTTCAGGGGGCAAATACTATTGACTTTAGAAAGTATCTTGTCTTCCTAATGTCGAACCATCTCTAATGCGTTCCTGGTACTTTGTTGTATTTTTATGAAATTTTACCTGTACTTAATAGATGCCTTAAACATTTTCCTGTTCGTAATGTCTATTGAGTTAATAAACTGATTTGATTTGATTTGATTAAAATATGAGAAGATATGCTTATTGGTTAATTTTGGCGCATCTACGAATTGTATTATTCTCAATAAAAAAATTGTTTTGCGCGCTTTTAGTTAAATAATAACTCAATTTAAAACCGGATTTAATACAAAAGTAAACAAGTTTTTTTGCTGACGCTGTAGGCTTTAGGCTCACACTGAGTTCATTCTTTATATAAATGAATGTCAGAAGGATTTTAGTACTAATAATAAGTTGAGGTATGAAATCATTAAACTCTTGTGATAGAGGAGACTGAGGCAATATACTCCACGGCAACCATATAAAAATATTAATATATTTTTTTTAAATAATTTTAATAATCATTAAAAATACATTAATTATTTTCGTTGCAACTAAGTTTGAGCAACAAACTTGACAATTTGAGAATTTGGCCGCGTGTATGGAAATTACTGCGGTTTGTAGGAGACATTCAAAATATATTTTGTAACACAAGAATTTAAGCTACCAAAATAAGAATGAAAACAGTGTAGCCCGCATGTATGTCCGGAAATAAAGGAAAATAACAAGATTAAATGTGGCCTGGTCCATCTTGATTTCTTACATATATTTCCCGCATGGACGAGGAACGGGCCTAGGGATTGACTGAACGAAGCTGACTAAAGCCGCCGTTCACCCATAACAGCTTCGGGTAAGCGGTGAGAATATTCTATGTCCTCTATGTCCTCTATGTCCTCTAATTCTTCTATGTCCTCTATGTCCTCTATGTCCTCTATGTCCTCTTTGTCCTCTATGTTCTCTATTTCCTCTATGTCCTCTATGTCCTCTATGTCCTCTATGTCCTCCATGTCCACTATGTCCTCTATGTCCTCTATGTCCTCTATGTCCTCTATGTCCACTATGTCCTATATGTCCTCTATGTCCTCTATGTCTTCTATGTCCTCTATGTCCTCTATGTCCTCTATGTCCTCTATGTTCTTACATGTAAAAACGAAATAAATTTAAGATAAAAAATTATATTAAACATAAAAATATTTTTTTTCAAATGTTAATTAGAAAATTATTAAGGATAGCTGGGACACAAAAAGTTAAATGATTTTTTGAATACGCCGAGAAGAACATGTGTTTGAGTTCCTAGCGGTCTAAGGGATAAGATTTTTTTACTATTATTTTTTCAATACTATCAATGAACTTTTAATAAGAAACTTTAGGTTTTATAAGGGTTAAATCAAATAATTGAATATACGAGTATGTCCCAAAAATTTTAAAACGCGATCCCGCACATTTCTAATGTATGTATAATATTATAGTATAGCGCAATAAGCCGACCTTGTAAGGTCTAAGCCAGTGGTTTCCAAAGTGGTCTTGCAAGGGACTACGAGAATTAGAAAAATATTGTGCGTGTATGAGATGTAAATGGGGGTCTAAGAGATGGTTCAACAAAATTCGAATATTGAAATTTTGATATCATAGCATTAGGCTCGTCCTTCCTATTAGAACATTAATTTGTTTGTGTTTCTATTTTTTGTAAAAATGTTGGATTTGCATTTTGTTTCGTTTTGAATAATAATTGTATATATAAATAGTCAATTGTTTTGGCCGAAACATTATGATACTTCAACATTATTAACTGTTAAATTTATAATACTGTTAATTATTATACACTTTTTGAGAATGTCGCGACAGCTGTTTCATCAGCTGATGACAACATCAGTTGACGAAACAGCTTTCACGGCATTCTCAAAAAGTGTATAATACAACATAGTGATCTTATATTATTACAACATTGTTGTAAATTTAACAGTTAAAATGTATAACTATGAAACTTAACATATATTTTATTTTAAACTATTCATTTTTACAGTAAGCCTTATTAAAGTGAGTAGCCCTGTATCAGCTTCAAAAACTAATTTTATAGTTAAATTTTAATTTTATAAAAAGCACGGGGTCTACCCAAAATAGAAGAAATCGGCAAGGTGTCTGCGGAATAAAAAGTTTGGGAACCTCTGGTCTAAACGACTAATAAAATAACAAATTCCTTGCCAAAGATAAGAGAAATCAGTAAACAAAATTTAATAATATCCTGGCAGCACTAACATGAGGCGACTGGGAAGTACCCGTGCGAATAATGCATTATGCTGCACAAACGGTTATTCATTCATGTAATATTATACTCTGACAATAGATTTACGTGTCTTATTACAAACGAACATATAGGGTCGAAGCACCAGTATTTGACCGCCCCCCAGTAAATGACCGTTGGTTAATAAAACAAAATATAAGAATTGCTCTATGTGTCCAGTCAAAAAACTTTAATCCCAAGAAACTATGACAAAAAAGGTAGGCAGAGACAACTGTTGGTAAGAAACAAAACTAACAGTTTTGAACTGTGCCTTGTCAAACGGTAAAAGTGCGTCTTCCCTTTGTTGTTCTGAGATTGTTAATAGTTTTTTATAAGGAAAAGTGTGTTAAGTGTTTTTTCAATGTTATTTCTTATGCAATTCTTTGAATATTTACATATTTTTATATGTTAGGGTGTTTCATAATGTGACAATGTAACAAAATCTATGTATTGTATCAATATAACCTGAAGTGGTCAATTGCTGGTTATTTTGCTATTTTTTTAGGGAAATATTAATTTTAATAGTAATACTCATATTTCAATAAAAAAATAAGAGAATTTAGAGAAGTCAATGTGTTTTTTATTGTTTTATTTTATTTTGTACACTGAAATAATGAAATCAATGCCTTTAATGTGGATTTCAGTACAAACTGAACCTTAAACGGTCATTCATTGGTGCTTTGACCCTACATAATATTAATAAATAAGGATTAATTTTATCTCAATAGAGACGAAGATGCAAACTGGAAACTGAATATGGTGATCGAGGTGTTTACAGGACTTATGGCCTGTCATTGGTTGAGTTAAGCGCACGCTTTATGTAATTACAACATTCCCCATTCCACCATTCTTATGACTACCATGTCTGATAAATTTTTAGAAGTTGTATATATGTTAATATCCAACACCACAATTCACATGTCAGTTTCAATTTACAGACCAGCGCCAACTATGAAGATTAGATTTAAGCATTAAGCAGAAGTTCTTTATTACGCAATGTGTTAATAAATAACTTTATTTTAATTTCTACTGCATTAATTCTTTCATCCTTAGCAAAAGTATTGAAATTTTATAAGATTCAAATACATACATTCACGCATGACGCAAATTTTATTGTTAATATTTTGTCTCACAGCTGCTTGTTGTTCAAAATAGTCTCCTAAAGACGTTGTTTATATTTTGTTGTCTGTATTTGTTTATTCGTTAATGCACTTAAAAGATAAAATATCAACAAACTTAATTACCACTATGAAAAAAAAAAGTTTTATGCATATGAAATTATATTTTATTTCTTCTATGTTCGCCATACTTTGTGTTGTAGATGTTATATATTTTTCCTTTTTAAATACTTTGCAAACAACACAAACTTTTTAAACAAATTAAAATTAAATATCTAACAAGTTTTTGACTGCCCGGTCCTTCCTCAGTGATATTATATAGATATTTAAACTATCATAAAATTTATTTTACTTTTACTTTTTTATATACTTTGCATATACAACATTTATATTAAAAAAATTAAATTACAGACATGTTTCGGACAACCAGATAACAAAATCTTTATAACATCTGTCAGATCATGTAAACAATTTTATAATATTTTTAAAATGTATCACTGAAGAAGGACTAGTAATCCGAAACATGTCTATGTAATTACTTTTTTTAAATATAAGTGTTGTATATACAAAGTACTCGTATATAAAAAAGAAAAAGTGAAATAAAGCATCATAACAACACAAAGTATGGCTTATATAGAAGATATTATAAAATAATTTACAAATATGGTCGGTTTTGACAGATGTTAACATGTTTGATATTTAACCTCCTCGGACCCCCCGTCCCCTGTGGGGGACATAAAAAGTGTCTGAACAAATGGTGTAATTCAAGGAATATTATAAGTTGTTAACTAATTTCAACTGTGAACTGTTGTTCATAGATGTCCGTAATATTTTTAGAATAACTTAGTTTTCAAATCAATGCTTACACAGCAGTTTTATGGCAGTGTCAAAATGGCGGGTCTGAGGAAATGACGTTTTGCTGGTTCCGAAATTGGTAAGTTTACTATATTTATTATTTTTTTGGCACAACTGTTAATTTGTTAACTTTTTAGTATACTAATATGTTCATTTCATAATATCAAGTTGATAGATTGCCAATATACAGTCAGTCAAATCTGTGAAAAATCGCCAAAGTTGTATGTCCCCCAGAGGGGACATCGGGTCTTAATGTTGAAAATGTTCAAATATTAACCATATAAGTGTTCGGCTAGTCCATGTTTTTCTTTTGCAAATATTTAACTGCAAATATGACTTTTACAACTAAACTGACAAAAATATTTAAATATCACTTTTAAAACATGTTTTCGTATACTAATTCATATGATATTTTTTCTTTTTCCAGATTCTGATGCATTTATTAATTTTGTTAACGTAGAGTTGGATGGAAATCTGTCTGAATGCGACCTAAGTGATGACGAAATTAACTATCCTGATTTCAATGAGACCATCGCGGACGATGTGATGGTATCAAGTGATGAAGAGTTGGACGATAATATTGGAGAAATAAATATTACGGAATCTGTAACTCCCAGCAGGCGTGAATTTTGGAATAAAACGGAAGATTTTTTTCCACTTCCTCCAGCACCAGAGTATGAAGAATTGCCTTCTAATGCTGTAAATTTGCCTCACAATGGTTAACAGACCAGCACTCGTAAAAGCCTACAATTCAAACATGGGTGGTGTTGATATGTTAGATAGAATAATAAGCACCTACAGAATAAGGGCACGGACAAAAAAATGGACAGTCCGATTATTAATGCATTTATTCGATTTTTCCATAGCTGCGTCTTGGATAGAATATAGACGGGATCAGATGGCATTAGAAACTCCGAAAAGGGATGTTTTGGATTACTTGCAATTCAGAGTTCAAATCGAAGAACACCTAATCCACAATAGTTTGCAAGTACCTGATCCAAACTCTGATTCTGAATGTGAGCCTGAACCAACACCAAAGCGTTCCAAAGCTGCTGTTCCCCACCCACCAGATTCTCTAAGGAAGAACAATGTACTCCACATGCCAATTTTCCCACATCCAGCAACTAAAAATCGTTGTCGCTTTCCTGGGTGTAGTGCTAACAAAGCCCGAATCCAATATTCAACGTGCAAAATTTTTTTGTGCTTGCAAGATAATAGAAATTGCTTTCAACTTTACCATGAATTTTAAATTATATTTTATATTATTGGAAACGTTTCAATTGAGTATCAGCTTATTTTGGGTATGTTTTTTTTTGAAGGGTAGTTATTCATTAAAATTAATTATATACTTTATTTTATGTTTTTTTATTAGCCTTTCGCGGGTCCGTAATAAAATATATTTGTAATTATATGGTATTTTCTCTCTCTTATTAGTTTAATAAAATGTTCTGCAAAAAGTCATCATAATATTATTGTTTAATTATATTTATGTCTTATTTTAAAATGATATGTTTTTATTATTTGTTACGCGCTAGAGACCCAGCGTCCCCTATAGGGGACATGTGATTTTGGAAAAACTGTATGAAGAATTTTTTTTTTCTAAATTTATTTCATTTCCGTATTTTTTTTAAAACACAAATACATAAATAAAAAGTTAAATTCGATGATTTTTTTTCCCTGGGTCCGAGGAGGTTAATTCAATTTTTTAAAAGGTTTGTGTTGTATACAAAGTATATAAAAAGAAAAAGAAAAATATATATTTTATTTGTTGTAAGTGAACGCAGAGAGGATGAAAGAGTAATGAACAAAATAATGAAAGTATCATTAAGATGGTTAGGACACGTGGAAATAATGATTGAAAATGAATGATAAAGAAAATATACGTAAACGATGAAAACGAAATTAGAAATAGCGGAAAACCGGGGGAAAAGTGGCGCGATCAGATAAATCAAATATTAAATGTCAACGTTTACGCGATGACACGATGTATAAATGTTGATCGGGAGAAGTATGTCAGGAAAGAACATGATGTCGGTCCATTTTTCCTGCCTCCCCATTGGAGGAGACTTAAATCTTAATAAGTAAGTTAGTTAGTACAGGTCGCCATCGCCAAACTTAAAAACAGATAGTCACCAGGCATTGATGAAACAAGAGTTGCACATTTTGTTCAATGAAATTATCATCAAAAACAAAATACCAGAAGAGTGGAGGACTAGTAGTATCACAATCCCAATATTTAAAAAAGGCAAAAAAAACTAACCAGAAAATTACAGGGGTATATCTCTTTTATGCTCTACGCAAAAACTCTTCACCAATCTCGTAAAATCAAAGCGAAATTGGAATCCTATATAAGCCCCAGAGAAGAGCAACAGGGTTTCAGAAAAAACAGGTCTACCACAGATCAGACAAATTAAGGAAAAGGCAATTGAATTCCAAACCATTGCCTATGTCTGCTTTGTGGACCTCACAAAAGCCTTTGATAGGGTACAATTAAAAATATAATTAACATTCTGATTCAAAAGTCTGTTCCTTTAGAAATTATTAATACAATCAGAGATTTAAATATGAGGGGCATCACCAGAATTAGATGCGATAATGAACTAAGTGACGACCTTCGTGGCAGAGTGGTTACAAGCTCTGACTTCCATGCCGAAGGTCCTGGGTTCGATTCCCGGTGATGGCAGTGTGATTGTCACACTGTCTTTGGTCTGGTGTAGAATTCAAGTGACAATAAAGTGGCGATAGATTGGCTACCTATCACATGTCACGAGAATCAATATAATAGCTAAAAAAATAATAATTGTATACAGTAATTGGGTCCAAAACGACCCGTTGTGTACTTTAAAAAAAAAAAAAAAAAAAAAAAGTAAAACAATCCCAGTACCGACAGGTATACGAGAACATATTATTAAGTATAGTGTCGTAATACTTTACTTAATAATATGCTGATAAGTTTGCAGTATTTATTGTACTATCTTAACACAGTATAACATGAAATATTTCAAGAATGTCTTTAAATTATGAACTTTACAATATTCTTTTTATAGACGCCCTTGACTGAATTAATATGTTTACTACAATGTACGGGAGAACCATGAGAGTTCCATCATTGCTGTCGTTACGCTGAAGAAGATTACTCTCATGGATAACAACTTATTTTGAAGCCACGTAATGTTTTTTTGGTTATAATGTTTTAACTTATATAATGTTTCGAAATACTAGAGAAGACTCAATGATAATTCGGACATTATTATGTAAATGAAAGCGAGTTTAATATAATAAAAAGAACGTGTTTTCTTCGATTACGTAAAAAAACGAAAAATGGATATAAAAATAAGTTAAATTTAAGGCGAAAAACATTAAATTTAAGACATTAAAACTGACTATCTTTTAATGAAATAAAACTTTTTTTACAATTTAAACTAACTAGATAACCACTAGGCAGTCTCCCCCAAGGGGTAGGCAGAAATAATGGAGTACCACACTTTTCTTTCCTGACATATTTCTCCCGCTTCCTCAACATATACATCGCGTCATGCATGCGCGTCGATTTCTCTGACTTACGTGGCCGATATTCAATATTTGATTTATTTGATCGCGCCACGTTTTCCTTGGTCTCCCTCTGTTTCTAGTTCTATTTAAATTGTTAACATGTACTTTTTTCCACTATTCTTTCTTCATTCATTCTTTCCATGTGTCCAAACCATCTCAATGATCTTTTCTTTATTTTGTTCATAACACCATCATTCGCACCCTATTCACTTCTTATATTTTAATTCGACATTCTATCATACACATAGTATCCACACATTCGTCTAAGAGATCTCATTTCTCCTGCATTTATTCTACTTTCATCTTTCTTTTGCCAGTTCCATGCTTCACTTCCATACATAAGGGTCGTTAAAAGAACATCATTGTGCACTGGCATTTTGGGTTTTTTGGATAGGTTTTTGTTTGCGATGACAACTATAAGTGCACCATTTATTTTGTTACCTGCCCCAACCCTTCTTTCAATATCCCTCTCCACTCGCCCAATTTAAAATTTTGAGTTTATTAATCTAAAATTATATCGTTCTACCACATTCAAGATATAAATCTACGATATATGTAGGTAGATAAAAAAGAAAAAATATTACTTTAAAGTAAAATAAAAAACGTTAATTTAATAAATTAAAAGATCATATTTCCTTTTATTTTTATAATTATGTTTGATCAGTGTTGACACTGATTTCGAATTATTAGATATTTCCATACCTTTTTCATTATTGTAACAATAAATTTAAAAATATTGAAATATTTTCAATAACAAATATTTCATAAAACACATTTAAATGATGTAATATATATATTTTATGTATTTTTACACATATTTATAACGACGATTTGACAAGTGCTTTAAAACTTGTATTCCTATGAGTAATCTACTAATGAGAATACAATAAAATATTGTGTGTTTATAAAATAAATATTAAAAAAAAACACAATATTTGTTGAATGCCATAAATGGCGAATACACTATTAGCATATAAAAAATAATTAAAAACATTAATAATTCAATACGATTTTTTGTAATTTTTATAAAAAAATATTTGCAGGTTTTTGAAAAAAAAAAAATATAACAGAATGAAGGCAAAAAAATCGTATATTCTAAATTATTTTAGATTTTAAATTTTGCATATGTTAATAAATATAAGTTCACAGTTGTTTACATACCTTAGTGTCACTTATAACTTTTTTAATAACTTAATTTGAATCACAGCTAATTTTATATATTTCGATCAGGATATACGATAGGAAATGTTTACGAGAGAAACGTCAGACACGCGGCACACCGAATGTACGTAGGAAGCACACTGACTGCGATGTTTCCCCTGGCGGCCAGTACAAATAAGCGTATTCGATACAATGCTAGGTGTATAGGACGCAATTCGTCAGCAAGTTCAACTTGGTCGATACTGAGTCATTACTCATTTACGTGCAAACCCGCTCTAGTTCCCACATAAACAAAAATACAACATTTTATTAGATTTCATTTAAAAATATTCAAATACACGTACGAATGGCGCGAATTTCATTGTTTATGTTTTGTTTAACAGCTGATTGCTGTTAAATTCTTTTTTATATCTATCTATCAGCAATGCATTTTTTCGCTATAGTTGTAATCATTTTATGTTGAATAACGTTTGAAAATCTCAAGGTTTTCCTACTTCAATGTAATATATTATATTAAAAAAAATGTGCTTTGAGGAACGATGTATACGGTTCGAAACAAGTTTGTGAAGAGCGTAATTTTTTTTTCTGAAAATATATTATAATACAATGTTTTACAACGACTTTAAATTTAAAAGGTGCTTTAAAAAATATTGTCCTAATTTTTTTAAAAATATATTCAGTATTTAAAAAAATATTTTTCTAATAATTTAAAAAATCTTAAATCGATTATATTATACAAGTTATGATTAAAAATATATTTGTTCAAAAATGTTGTAAAACTTTATATCAAATATTTAATATTGGTTGAAGCATTAGTTTTCTAGTAATTCAATTATATTTTATGGGAGTATATTTATCTATATACTCTAGTATATTTTTGCCACATTTGATAATACTATAGTAAGGTGAAACATTTCAAAGGCATAATATATAAAAAAAAAATCTTCCATTTATATCGATTTGCTCATTGCACTCATCAACCAACCTGAAGTTGGAGTCGATATTCAAAAC
Source organism: Lepidostoma basale (assembly GCA_022606425.2). Taxonomy (NCBI): domain Eukaryota; kingdom Metazoa; phylum Arthropoda; class Insecta; order Trichoptera; family Lepidostomatidae; genus Lepidostoma; species Lepidostoma basale. The sequence continues at coordinate 154,052 of JAHDVF020000737.1, read as the reverse complement.
GTCGCGTCGACCGAAGAGTATAGATACCGTGGGCATGTAAATTTTGAATATATCATAACACATAATAATTATTAAAAGTAGAGTAAAACTACGAGTACATATAGAAAAAAATCTTATTTCCAACAATTATTATGAACAAACATTCAATATAATTTTTTTTAATTATAACTATTACCAAAATACATGTTATATTCCGAACATTTACATTATCAACAGATATTAATAAAGTATATGAATACAATCAAAAATATAAAACCTGTCATTGCCAATTAAACTTACGAAACCTATCATCAAATTTGGTATTACATTAAAAAAAAATACCGAAACATTTACTTTGATTTATTATTATCTTCTTATATTCTTCTTCTTTTAGACCTTTGTTCTGTTCCTGTAGTCAGGCTGACCCTTCTTGGGAGGTTGACTCCCACCTATTCCTCCATCTCTTTGACGGTCTTCCGGGGGGACGGTATATTATATTGCATTATTTGATAACTACCGTCTGAACAAAAAGCATTTTTTAAAGCTAACGTCATAATTTTATAAAATAAATTAAAAAAATTATCTTAAGGGAGACAATCAGATTCCAGGAAGGAATAAATTAATTTTTTAATATGCATCGCTGTCGTTTGCATATTAACTGCCATTTTATTGACGTTTCTTGTCGTTTTAATAATAAAATGCAAATATATTCATCAGTGTCGTAGCTGATATTTATTTAGCAATCAAAGGGGCTTGTTAACAATTACAAATGTAATTAAAATTAATAGATATTATTAAAATACAAAGAGTCGTTCATGACACAATTTTATGACACAAAACGGATTTTTTTCTTTTAGTAACAAAAACGCATTTTTATTTATATTTTACAAAACGTAATTTTAAATGTACCATCAATTCATTTCAGCCAAAAATTGAAAAGAATATTTTTTTGTTCTTTTAGTAATAAAATGCATTTTTATGACGATTGATCTTTTGATCTTAAAGTTTTTATTAAAATAAATATAGTGTTGATATATAAAATTCGAATTAAAAAACAAATCTTTGCAATTAATTTTGCTTAAATAATCAATCTAATTAATACGAAAATATCTGTTTTCCAGAAGTTTTAATGTATTTTATATGAATGACATGTTTCGCTTGTCTAAGGCATTATCAAACGTTCGATAATGCTCTTAGACAAGCAATACAGAAAAAAATGAAACTTCTGAAAAACAGACAATTACATTCGTATTATTTCTTTAATATGGAGTTTTACATCATTGTTCAAGAAATAATAAATAGTTATAAAATATTATACATTTTCAACTGAAGCAATCAATAATTTACGTTTTAATTATGCAAAGAGAATACTTAATTGGGAAATATTCAAACTTTTTATTTAAACATGTATTATTCCAAATTTTAACAGAAAAAAATAAGTGAGAAATTAAAGATGCACAGACTACGATTTTAGACAAATAATAAATATGATCTTATCACAATTGAGGTATTATTATTTTTAATATTTAAGCTAAATGTCAACATTTTGCAAATTAGATAGTGGAGGACTACTGTCGTAGGCAACCCAGAATACATATTTTTTAACATAAATTTAAATTTATTTTAAATGAAGAGTTTTATGTCAGAGATTCTTAAAAACATCTTAACTTTCTTTTTGGAAATCCTTTAAAAATGTTAATTTTGAAATGTTTTCGTACTTAGCGTAATATTTTATGTGAAATATATTTATTTTTATTATATACTCGTATAATAAAAATCATTATAGTCATAATATTTTATGACAAGTGAAATTTTATATTAATATTTAATGAATCATTATAGTGAATATATATTTTGACAACTTGAACTAATTTGGTGGCGATGAGGTTCGCAACCCATCACACCGCGTCTCCCGCGGGGCGAAAAGAGAAGGATGGAGTGCCGCATCAGTAAAAGTGTGACAGTCCATTCTTCCTGCCTACCCTTTCGGGGAGACGGCGTGATGGTTAGTTAGTTAGTTAGTTAAATATTAAAATATAATATACAAAAAATATAGTCATGGTATTATTGTACAATTGAAACATCATTATCATTTAAAAAAAATCAATATTGTAATGGTATATTATGACAATTAAAATGAAATTATTTTATTCAAAATAATATTTACGTATGGTTTATTTTTTGTTATAACACGCGTTGCGGCTTCTATTCAAAGTAATTATCTTGTCAAGGTCAGGTTTGTTGATTTCGTTATTATAATTATAATTGCATATTTATTTAAAAAATGATTTTTTCTAGAATATGTTAGAGATAATAATATTCATTATTTTATAATAAATCCTTCATGGTTATCTTTTTAAGATTTTTTCAATAAAAACATGTACAGTTGCGAGACCTTATACTAGCGAAAGAGAAAGAAACCATTAGAAGCCTCCCAGATGTGGACCTACAATCGTAAGAAATTCCCGGAGAGATCATCTTCCAAATGACGAGATTCTCTGCGTAATAAAATAAACTAAGTATTTATTGAACATCATATCGGAAAGATATCAACTAATGGATAGGTTATATGTTGCAACATATTGAAGGGATGATGGCAAAGAGCGTTCTCAAGAAAGAAGTACAAAATTTTAATGAAAATATCTGAGTTTGTGCGTTTATCGCTAAAGAATATTATTTAATCTTCTATAAGGTCCATTTAAAATTACAAATATACATTATTATTTTTTTTTGTTGAATCGCTCTTTACATCATTACAGAGCGAGCCAAATCGATGTAAAGGGTATGGATATCATATTGATTCTCATGACATGTGATAGACAGCTAATCTATCGCCATTAATTGTCACGTGAATTCTTCACCAGACCAGACAGTGTGACAATCACACTGTCATCACCGGGAATCGAACCCGGACCCTTCAGTGTGGCAGTCAAAGCACTTACCACTCGGCCACGAAGGTCGTCGGCCATGCTTAAAGACATCTTCTAAGAACAGCAGAAATGAAAATATTACGACCTATCGTGGGCAGAACCATTAGATATAGGATACCTAACGAAGATTGAACTTACAAGTTTGATGACGTGGTGAGATGGAGTAGGCAGAGAAGACGATTCTGGAGGGACCAAATCGAGAGGGTGGTTCCAGCGAAGATTCCCAATATCATGATGCACAAGACTCCCAGGGTCGTCGGCTACCAGGACAACCTTCAAAGAGATGGAGAGAAAGTTGGACACCTTCACCAAATATGTCCTGTTTAAATAGATCGCAAGATCTACTACATAAATAAGAAGAAGATAATTTTAGGAAAAAACTTCACATTACTAAAAATTAATTATGCACAAGTAGGGGATGAAATATTGATTTATTTATATACGAAAGGATAGGAATGAACAATAATGTAAAACTCTATATAAACTTTCTGTAGTTTGTAGATTAACTCCTGTATATAATCCGGTTTTTAAAAAACCGGAAAATACCGATCAACCTGAAACGAAAAGTCTATGAAGCCTGCGTTCTGCCAGTTGGTACTTATGGTCTTGAAACTGCTACATTGTCCAAACAAAGTGCCGAAAAACTACGAGTTAGGAATTAAGCCTAAGAGACAGAGTCAGAAACGATATGGTGAGAGAAAAAACAAAGGTCACTGACATCATCCACCAGGTGGCGACTCTAAAATGGCAATGGGCAGGTCACGTAGCCAGAAGCTCAGATGAAAAGTGGACAAGAAGACTGCTGACTTGCAGACCGTGGACGGCGAAGAGAAGTGCAGGGCGACCGCAACTACGGTGGGAGGATGATCTGAACAGACACGTCGGAATAACCTGGATGCAGTCTGCACAGGACAGAGTGACATGGAAGCGAGTGGAGGAGGCCTTTGTCCAGGAGTGGACGGGAATAGGCTGAGGAAGAAGAAGAAGAAGAGGATATAATCGGCACGGAACATTTTGTAAATAATAAATAAAGCGAATAATACAGATGTTATAGAACTGCAGGGTCGAGTTGATGTGTTGACCAGGTCAAGGGTGACATCGGTTTGACATCTGCAGGCGTTTATTCAGTGCTTGCCAATCTTTTGCAACCACGAGCTCTTTTTGAGGCCGCCAGGGCAAGAGTGGTCTAACCCCAAATTTAGACAATGAACCCCAATTTTTTTTAAAACTATATGGGTCAAGGGTCTTCTTTAGTGATAAACCTCGTTTGTTTGGTGAATGTCTTTAGAATAGTATTTTGAATATTGGGAAATATAAAGTTTAAGGATATTTTTTGACGGTTACTTATAATAGACCACATTTGACTCCATATATTTTGATTTTTTGTCAGAGAAAAAGAAGTTTTTATGGCGATATCTATGTTTCCACTTGGAAATGGTGGTTAGAATAATTTTTCTTTTATAGTAGGTCACAAATAGGTGTGGGTTAGACCAGTAACTCAATTTTTAAAAAAATGTTGGTTAGACCACTCTTGTCCTGGTGGCCTCATTTCTAATAAGAACTTTTGATATAATACGCATATCTATCCGATATTCCGTGACAATAATGAAAGTGTTTGAAATTGACCTACATTTCGTTATGTTATACGTTTAAGCCCATAGAGTAGTTTACTTCAGAGTAATAAAAATAATGTTTAATTTTCATTAAAAATAATTTGACACGTCCTTCCTGAGCATAATAATATAATAATATGTCGACCTTGGTGGTAGAGTGGTAAGAGCTCTGACTTCCATACCGAAGGTCCCGGGTTCGATTCCTGGTGTAGAATTCTCGTGACAATAAAATGGCGATAGATTGACTACCCATAACATGTCATAAGAATCAATACAATAGCGAAAATAAATTGTACATAGTAATTGGGTTCAAAGGACCTATTGTAAACAAGGAAGAAAAAATAAATATACTGAGATAAAGGACGCGTACTGCCCGAAATATGTTAACGCAAAAAGGTGTTGTGATATTACAATATTTTACAAAAGTTATTTGCAAGAATCCATAACACAGAATGATAGCAAAAATAAATAATAAATCCTAATCTAATCTAAATCCATTTATTCCACTTTATAATAATTTTATGAATAAAACACTGTTTTATTCATAAAATTATTATGGTGTTCTTCTACAGACCCTTATGTATGGAAGCGAAGCATGGAACTGGCAAAAGAAGGATGAAAGTAGAATAAATGCAGTAGAAATGAGATCTCTTAGACGAATGTGTGATACTCTGTATGATAGAGTGTCGAATGAAAATATAAGAAGAGAATGCGGTGCGAATGATGGTGTCATGAACAAAATAATGAAAGGATCATTAAGATGGTTTGGACATATGGAAGGAATGAATGAAGGAAGAATGGTAAAAAAATTGTATGTTAATGATGTAAATGGAACCAGAAATAGAGGAAGACCAAAGAAAACGCCTCACGATCAAATAAATCAAATATTGAATGTCGGCCATGTGAGGAGTCAGAGAAATCGACGCGCGTGCATGACACGATGTATGAATGTTGAGGAAGCGAGAGAAATATGTCAGGAAAGAAAAGTGTGGCAGTCCATTCTTTCTGCCTACTCCTTCGGGGAGACGGCGTGATGGTTAGTTAGTTAGTATGTTTAACACTGTTTTTTTTTCACTGTTTAGTTTTTTTTTTCGACACGTTTTGAAGGTTTTAAACCTTCATCATAGGGATAACGATATAAATTTAAAGTTTATTTCGTTATCGAGTCTCCCTATGACGAAGGTGTAAAGCCTACGAAACCTGTCGAGAAAAATAAACGCAGGAGCAGAAAGTGATCTGTTTCATTTGTTTCTCTTCAGTGTTACAACCCTCGGTAGGTATAGCTTCCCCCAAGAAAAGTCTTCATCCTGCTCTGTCTTTGGCTGCCATCTTTCAGAGTTTTGTTAAATCATCAGTTTTGCTGTCCAGGGGCCCGACAAATTGCCATGACATCATCCAACCATGGGTGTCTCGGTACAACATTGTTTTTAGGGACTCCGGATACCCATGCGCTGAAAAATTTCCCAGCCAAGGCAATTTATTATTTCAAATAGCAAATTAAAAATAACGTTAGCGTTAATCATTTTTTTTTTTTAATACTTTTTTTAACATGCACATTAATGATCATTACAAAATTAATATCAAAGAAATCATCACATTAATGATCATTACAAAATTAATATTAAAGAAATTAAAAATCGAACGTTTGGACCTAATAGAAATTTACCGGTTTCGCCAGGCTTGCTGGCATCGACAGACTGGTCAAACTGGACTAATGCCAGCGAGCCTCGCGGAACTGGTCGCTGTCGAAGACAAAAGTGGAAGTAGTCTTCATAAAAAAATAAGCATCGTTTTTTAAATTATTATTAAAAAAAAACTTCCATCAAGAGATTTTAGTAAAATCATTCGATTATCTTAAGAGAGTTTGTGTACTATAATAATAATACGCTAAATTTTAAAGCGCCGTTTTTGTGTTGTAATCACCTTAAGGGCGCATAAACAATGTAAAAGGCGTACAGAATCGAGGAAGACCGAGGAAAATATGGCATTCCAAAATTAACAGTTATTAAAGGTTGGCCATGTTAGATATCCAAAAAATCGACGTGCGTGTATAACAGACTGTATGAACGTAGAGGAACTAAAGTTTGTCATGATAGAATCTTATGGCGACCCATTTCCGGAGAAACGGCGCTATGGTTTGTTGTTGTTTTCCATAATCCAGAAGTAAAGGTCGACTTATAACATCAAACATTTTGATTTTGTCCATGCTGATTTACATCGTCTTTGCTAGATAGAATGTTGTAGAAGTATTATATTCGTATTTGCGATAATATAATAGAGCCATCTACGGTTCATTATTGAAATATATGATTACTTTTATTTATTTCACTACTTAATGATTAAAGTATTCAAGTACTTCGCTAGATGGCGTTAAACTGAAATGTTTTTGTACATTACTGAAATCTATGAATAGTTCAAAAGCCAATTAAATTAATTTTTTAAGATCAACGTATTTCGTTTAAGCATGTCTTTTTCATGAACTATTTTTAAACATATTTTCTATTGCACTCGTCCATATTATTCCTTATCAAATTCAAACATTTGTATTAATGGCATAAATTTTATTTTTGTTATATTATTTGGGGTGTCAGTAATAATAATAGTAAATGTTAATTGGATAAGAATTTAATTCCGTATATTTCAATATAAAAAAAATTCAAACACGTATTACATAAATATAAACTACATATATTGGAGGTTCATTAACATTAATAACTAAATGTCCATGTTGTCAAATCCGATAAAAAATATTTCTGTTTAATTAATATGAATAATTGTTTTTATCAAAGATATTTAAAATCGACAAAGTATAAATCAACCAATTAAAACCTGTAAACAAAACAAAAATGTATTTATATCGACAATTGTTAGATGCAATTTAGGTATAATTTTTTTGTTTTGTATATTGCAACAATACAATTTTAATTATCTGAAATAAATTGAGAAAATGGAACGAATTATAAGTAAATGCTTCAGAATATTATTCTAAAACATGATAACTTTTTTATGTAATTTTAAATTTTTAATATGTTTGATAATTAAAAAAAATATTATTGGTACATATATATGGATTATTCGGATTATGTATGATATTCCAATTTAGGTATTTTATTCGCATTTTGTATTGGTCGAGGTATACAACGTTTTAAATAATAAAAATTTCTACACGATTACATATACACACATCTTATTATACAAACGTAGGAAAAATACTACCTGTATATAATATGTATACAAATTAAACAAAAATATTAAAACACTTCTAGTTTAACTAGATATTTATAGTAAATATAATCAGAATTAAATTATAATATTGTTTCAAAGTTCTATTCACCTAAAAAAGGTTAATGTCTAAAATAATTTCCTAATATTTTTAATTTTAATTATTTTAAAAGAGAAAATGATCAAATCAGTGCTAAAGTATGTATATTTATTTATTCATATATATGAGTATATTTAATATTCAAATATAATCTTTGTTTATTTTTAATGTGTGAAAGAAAACCATTTTCTATTATGCAAATTTATTCATAAAAGAGTTTTAGATTTAAATGGCCTTAGTTTTGACATTATTCAGTACTAACTGCTCTCACATTTTAATTTTGCCTAATAAAAATCTATTATATACACTAAATCTTAAAATACCATACAGACTTTCACTCTTGTTTATTTTACTAAATATTTTAAATATTGTACGTTTTAAAAAAAAAAAAAAATTATATCTAACATATGTTTATAAAATCAGTACTAACATACAATTTTAATTTATTGAAAGGCAAGATCTTGTTTATAAGGGTGAATATTGTTAAAATTTGATTTGACTTACCAATGAAATAAAAATATGCAATATATAATGAAATCCAAACATTCCGCAATTAATAAACATTTACACAATATAACTTTTTTTGAATAATTGTAATGTGAGATTGATTTGTTATTCAGAAAATAAAAAAAAAACACTTAAAAAAGGCGCAATGTATTATAAGAAGAAAAAAAAAGAAATTAGGTACTTAATAAGCTTGTATTAGAGCTAGAAATAAACATTAAATAAAACATTAATATTTAAAATCACATTTTTATACATATCACCAAATTAATTATATCTATATCATTTCTCACATAATAATTATGACAATTACTAGGGGATGGGTGGTGATATTTCGATGGCTTAGTTTAAATACTAATAAATAAAAAATTGGTTACGTAAAATATAAAATGTAATGTGATATTAACAAGTGTGTAATCACCTTCTAAGAAAGCCATACACTTGTATAATTTTTTATTTCATAGATTGTTATTGAATTGATTTGGTAACAATCATATAATCAAAAAATAGTCCATTGTTTTGGCCAAAACACTATAATACCTTAACATTTTAACTGTTAAATTAAATAACTTTGTTTTTTGTATCACAATTGTATTTTATTGACATTTGATATATTATTGTAACACCTGATGATGTCAACATAGGTTGATGAAACAGCTGTCGCGTAAAATAAAATACAATTTAGATACAAAAAACAAAGTTATTTAATTTAACAGTTTAAAATTATATAATCGATTGTTAAATATCGATTTTTTAGATTTTCATCACTAGTACCTAAACAAAACATCACCACCGTATCTTGATAATTACAATTCTAAAAGTGTTTTTATTTATAATTATTTTAAAACTCGGTATTACACATATAATACCTTCAGACATTGTATAATAGGAAAGAATTGATATATGTGTATTTTCAGCTTTTTCTGAGATTTCTGCGAAGGGTGTAAAAAGCGACAATTTTCAATACAAATAATGCTATGACTAAGATTATAACATTCTTCCAATAGCTACCGTTGATCATTCCGATTTCTTCCAGAAGCTTCCTTGGATACCTGAAAAATGAAAATTATGAATTAATAAAATTACGTGTATAATATTACTTAATGTGCCATATTTAAAAAAATCTACTATGCAATTTTAAATTAAAAGTATTTTTTTTTACATTTTATCAATATGGCTAAACTTTCAGGAATATGTAATGTATGGCCATACATTATTTTAATTTCAATTAACCACTTATCAACAAAATAGGGTGATAAAGCTTTGTCAACGAATATAATAATTGTGTACGTAAAATCGGGTGGCATATTTATTATTATTATTTTGTTGAATAATTACATCATTACGGCGCGAGCCAAATCGATGTAAAGGGTATAGTTATTGTATTGATTCTCTAATTGTGTTATTGTACCGACCCTTATGTATGGAAGCGAAGCATGGAACTGGCAAAATAAGGATGAACGTATAATAAATGCAGTAGAAATGAGATCTCTAAGACTAATGTGTTGAAACACTGTGTGTGATAGTGTCGTATAAGAAGCGAATGCGGTGCGAAAGTGTTATAAAATATTGATTATTTAATTATAACCGGCGTGATTCTAACACTGTCTTTTGTCTAGTGGTGAATTCACAGCGATTAACAATAAAATGGCGATATATTAGCTACCTATTACAGGTCAAGAGAATCAAAACACTAACCAACTAACCATCACGTCATCTCACAGAAGGGGTAGGCAGAAAGCAAGGAGTGCCACACTTTTCTTTCCTGACACGCTTCTCTCGCTGCGTCAACATTCGTACATTGTGTCATGCACGCAGTCGATTTCTCCGACTCCTGACGAGGCTGACATTAAATTTTTGATTTATTTGATCGTGCTACGTTCTCCTTGGTCTTACTTTATTTCAAGTTCCATTTACATCGTTCATCAACATATACTTTTTTAACATTCTTTCTTCATCCATTCTTTCCATGTCTCCAAACCATTTTAAGGTTCCTTTCATTGTTTAATTTAAAACACTTTCATTCGCACCGCATTCACAACTTATAATTTCATTCGACACTATCATACACAGTTAATAAAATCATAGCATATCAAAGTATGATTATATACTTACATTATAGAGTATATCAAAGTTTCATAGCAATATAAAATCAACTTTTGATTACCTACGCATTCATTGTCTTTGAATGTTTACATTGTAACTAATAATATGAGCAATATCAACAAATTTACCAATGAACTTACCTAAGATGGCAGTAGACGTGATTGTCACAATGAAGTGGTGCCCGATTGTAGCCATACATGGCCAGCATGAGAGCCTCGAGGCTGTAGCGGAAGTAGGATCCGTAGGAGATCAGATACATGACACGTGACATGTGGTTAAAGAGCACGAGATAGCCCGCATACACCAGCATAACACATGTTAATATGGCACCAAAAAATGTGCCATTCTGAAATTAAAATGTATTTTTTTTAAACAATTTGTTTATACTAACGAATTTTTTTTCAACAAAAAATAATAATAAAGAGTTTTGCGTCATTATTTTTACAACGGCATATGTATTTTTTTGAGGACTTCTTTTAATAAAAATAACATTTGGCATCGAAGCAAGGGCAGACACAGTAAGGACCAAACAAGTTTTGAGGACTTCCGAAATGAAGACACTGAGGACGATAGCAGGCAAGACACTGAGAGATCGCGTGAGGAACACCAGAATAATAGAGATATGTGAGGTTGAGGATATTATAAGATGGAGCAGACAGGGGGACTGATACGGTCACGTTCAAAGAATGGACACCATCAGACTCCCCTATATTGCATTGCAAAATTAACCCCATGGGACTCGTCCTCGTGGAAGACCTCCTAAAAGATGGAAGGACAGCTGGGAGTCTACCTCACAGAAGGAGCAATACTCTGGAGAACAGACCACATAGGTCTACAATAAGGAAGAAGAAAATATTTATTGTTAAAAAAAAATTAAGTGATAATTATATTTTAATATTTAATTAATGTTGTACCACGGAAATAAAGAGATGATATTGTAAACTAATACAAACTGTAACACAGATTACTAAAGGTTTTTCCAACTTCTCTTTCACAATAATTTCAATAATCAATCTTCCATGATAATTTTAATAATCAATAAATGTTCTACCATGGAAATAAAGAGATGTGTGGAAGACAAAATACTGAAAGCAGTGTTAAAATTTGTTTCCTTTGATGATTTTATAAAATATTGTTTTAGGCATGTGAAAGATAAAATACTTACAACAGGGTTGACTAGAGTTCCAATGATGTGACCCACAGCCTCCGATAGTAGTGTCACGAGGATAAGAATAATCACGAAATACGAGAACCTCCAAAGTTCAGGAGGTTGTGATGAGAGGAAGTAGGAAGAACTGCAGTATAGAATCGCAAACATGACCTAGAAATGAATCAATCACGTATTAAAAATTTTCAAATTTGTAAGTTTTATTAATTGTTAAAATTTATAATACTTTAAAATATCACAATTTTTATTATTAACTTTTTGAGAATGTCGCGACAGCTGTTTCGCCAACCGATGTCGGCATCATCGGGCGTTATGAACAACTAAAACATGTAAATTTTATTTTACAGTTTTTTTTTAGTTGTTTGTAGCAACTGATGATGCAAACATCGGTTGGAGAAACAGCTGTTGCGACATTCTCAAAAAGTGAGTAGTAAAAATTCTGATATTATAAAAGTTTTATAATTTTTAACAGTTAATAATGTTGAAGTATCATTGTGTTTCGGCTAAAATAGTGGTCTATTTAATGTGTTTAATAAATATATTAGATTAGTTTTAATAAGTTTTTATAATTTGGAAACTCACCTGAGCTGGAAAATTGCACAGTATGATAGCAGCGTAGTATGTCCGAAGTTTATACCAATTGTTGAAGTTTTCCTTTTTTAATATTAATAATTCTTGTGGAACTGGAATTAAACAAAAGCATTTTATACCACAGTACTTGAAAATATTCAGTAACATCAAATATTTTCTAATTACCTACTGCTTGAAATTTTATCAGGTTTCGCACATTATTTCTTAATCTTGTGTAGGTATGTATACTTAATTACCAATTAATAAAATCTAACTGAGAAAGCAAAGGTAACTAAGGTCATCCACTGTATAGAACGGTAACTTGTCAAGCCCATTTCAAAAAGGCGAGCTCGATAGATCGGTCATATAATGCGCCATGGGAGTGTCGTACATGACAAAATGGAGGGGATGGTTTAGGAAACAAATGGCGGAAAACAGAGGGCGACCCCGACGGGAATATCTGAAACAGGTGTGCGATGACATGAACTGCGTCTCATATGTTTATTTGAAGAGAGCTGCAGAAGACCGAGCAAAACGGAAGACGAGACTGAAGATTTTGCTGCTAACCAATCCCTAGGAGTGAAACTGTGAAGAAGAAAAGGTAAAAGACAGGTCACGTTGTGGACGAAAAATGGACAAGTAGACCGTAAACCGCAAAGAGGAGTGCAGGATGACCGCAACTTCTAGAAAGAAGACCCAAGAGGACACGTGGGCGATACCTGTGTAAGTCTACTCTTTACAAAATAGAGCGGTATGGAAGCAAATGAAGGAGGCATTTGTCCAGAAATGGACGGGTTAAGTCTGAAGAAAACTGGGATAATTTAATGTATTAGATAGGTGTTCGGTACTCTATGGACGAATTGTACAACATAGACTGTAAGTGTTCACATTTATCGATAGATGTCACCCCACATTAATTCAAATAATGTTGAGAAGAAAAATTCAATATACATGTATTTATTACTGTTTTTTCCTGTATTTATTACTGTTTTTTTACTGTACAATATACATGTATTTATTACTGTTTTTTCCTTTTCTCCATAAATATGTTATTTTTTGAAGATTTGTGAGTATTTTTTTACTTAAAAAAATTTCTAATTGTGAGTATTTTTTTACTTAAAAAAATACTCACAATCAACGTATTTAACAAAACGTGCAATGTGTGTTTTGATCAATACAAACCCTTTCAATTTACGTTTCGGTACTCTGTGGCCCAATTATACAAAATAGACTTTAGGTGTCCCCATTTATCGATAGATGTCACTCAAAATTAATTAAAATATTGTAGATAAGAAAAATTCTAAATTTATAATTGTTTTTTTTTCTTTCATAAACATGTTATCTTATTGAAGAAGAAAATATAACTCAAAAAAATTACCCACAATTAACAGATTTTACTTAGCGTGGAACAAGTTTTAGATCAATACAAAGTCTTGAAATTTACGGTTTATAATTATAGTGTGAACAATGTAATTAAAATAATAATAAGGTTGTTAAAACGAAGAATAACAACAATTTCCTGCACTCTTCACAAATATTTTTCGGGTTGCAGACGCCCATCCTCAGTCTAGAAATTAATTTTTTAAATTTAAATATCCATATTAAATAAACCAATAAATGGAAGGTGAATATTTTTACACCAAGGCAAGGCGTTTACGGTCTGAAACATGTTTGTTAAAAGTACGTAAAAGTTTTCTTAAAATACAAAAAAAAAAGTTTAAATATATCCATAACACAAAGTAACGGTGAATATAAAAGAAAATGAGAGCAAGTTAAAATAAAGATTCTGTTTAGCAGTCAAGATAAATGGGCGAGGTAGATAATGATCTGACTGACTTACATCTCAACACAGCTGGCATCATGGTAGTGTAGGTGAGATAAACGATACCGATTTGCATAAATCCGACATTACTGATAGCTTTGGACCCATCACTCCCGCAATCCGTGAAGTTCAATCCGAGAATGATTCCTACTAAACAGTGCATTATGGCCTTCAAGTGGGTGATAGTCTGAAATACAGAAAAATACACATGAAAAGTTATTACTTTATAGTTTGAAATAAATATGGGTAAAGGTTTGTAAATGAAATAAACATTGTGTAATGTTAAATATTTTGTGCTGAATCCTGATAAAACAGTGAAATCCGAGAGAAGTTGTTAATAAACTTATGGCGTTAACACCGTTGAATTAATTAATTTTTTTATATTTAATTTTATTTTTCTTAACATATTTCATTGGTTTTTCAAAATTTCATTTTTAGTTTTCACAGCCATTTTAATTTATTTATGTTGTTTTCACAATACAAAGATAAAGATCCCTTCGAAACATGTCGATATAAGTAAACTCAAAAGTGGAAAACATGGTGTTTTATTTAATGTAAAAATTGACGTGTTTTACGCAATTTAAACAAAATCTATTGAAATTTATATCCTGTAAGCATTTAAAACAATATTGAAACCGTTATTTCAATGAAATTTAGACATTCGAATGTAATGCTTGCGGATATTTCATGACAAAGATATTTATGTATTTAAATAATAAAAAAATCTCTGAGAAATCTGTATATCTCGACGTATCTTAATATTTTAAGATTATTATAATCATTTAGTTGCATTTCGGCTGCTTTAAAATGAAAAAAACAAGATGTGCATTATTAAAAAATATATATGTTTTTTTTAAAGCTAAACTTAAATTTTACTATGCATGTAAATTACTAATGTATAAATCGAATTTTTATAAAAAAATAAAATATACGTATTTAAAATAATATTATAACGGTTATTTGATATCATATCATTAAAACAATTAGATGTGGTTTTTGCTTTGATTTAATCTACATAATGGTTGTGTTTTCCTCATTTGTGGATATTAAATTTATTTTCCTTAAATAAAAATATACCTTAAAATAATTAGTATGTAAATATGTGTTAACAATTTTTTAAATTTTTTTAAAAATATTTAATGGCAAATTTGATGTTTTTGAGGAAAAAAGATAAAGGATACTCTATGCACAAAAAATTCATCTTGAAAAATAATGGATTTTAACGGATGTCAACCTTTTCGAACTCTGATCTGTAACTAAGTAACTGGTCTCTTCAAAAAGTAATTAAAAAAACTATATTTGTTTGAAAAACCTTTTAAAATGCAAATACATAAAATTTGTCGTTTTGTATAACTCCAAATTATATAATGAAAACAGGCGTTTTCATTCGTATTCTATCTATTTGATTAAATGGGTATGACATATTTCGCCGTTATTTTGATGGGAATAGAAAACATCATTTGAAAAAGGATTTAAAAAAAGAAAAAAGAAGACGCAAACACGCCATTATCTTAAAGTAACACGAATCCTCTAGAAAACAAACGTTTTCAATCATATTCATTACAAAATAAATAAATAATATATATTAATTCACGATGAATATTTCCCATTGATTCAATCAACATTTGATAATGCCTTAGCAAGACGAAACATGTTATTCCCTTAGAAATAAATTAAAACCTGTAGAAAACCGAAGTTTTTATTAGTATTAATAATGTGAGTATAATAATTTATCATCTATTTAAATATAATAATGTAACTAACGATTGGATTTATATACTAACTCTAAATTATCCTATTAGTAGATATGATATATACAAAAAACATTTTAAATGTTTCCGCATTCTGGATAAAAAAACTATCAAGAAATCTATTTACCTCTTTTGAAACATTAATATTTATTAGTTTACCGAGATTAAGCATTATATGACAAACATGCAACTCTCAAGGAGAAAAAAACATATGACACCTTCCTTTTTTAAATCTATGATAATCTATACTCGTATACTACTGTATGGAAGTTAATACAAAATAAATAGAAAAATATATAAATATTGTGCATTTAATTGATAGTAAAAAAAGGTGTTGATTAACATTAACATAAGTATTATAATGTTAATGTTAATAACATTTTTCAAAACCGGTCGCCTTTTTATAAAATCATTTTAATTGCAAAATTAAGAGTTATTTTATATTTATAAAAACGAAATATTTTTTTATAAATACAATTATTTTTACGTGATTCAACATATGTTATAATATAACCATTACCGCCAAGAACATTTACGAGTGAGAAATAATTCAAAATAGCTTTGAAATAAATTCTAACATATTTCTAAAATACACTTTTGACAACTGCCAAAATGGCCACTTGAACACATTTTTGGACTATCAATGAGAAAGTTTCTGTTACCCTGACAAGCTCCGAGGTGACCACAAGGACGGCCACCGAGACGCTGGTCCGATCAAATCAGGGATCTGACTGGACTCTCATTAGGTGCGGCCTGGAGACTGACAGGTGACAGGAGCGTATGGCATACCATGGTCAATAATTTATAGGATGGACACAACCATCAATCACGAGGAAAACGACTGAGAAGAGAGACAAAGCTTCGGTGGGAGTGAAACCGGTTGATTTGTTAGTGTGCTAATTAATACATAAAAATAAAAACGTCAGTTTTTTTGAAATTTTATTACAAATTATGGAAAGACAAGTTTCGTTTGTCTAAGGCAAACTAAAGGAATCCGTGTTGATGTAAAATATTTAAAATATTTGCCGACGAAATCGTACTCGTGAGCAAAACTCTGGAGGAACTACCTGAAATGCTTAAATAACTAAACGATGTATCCAAATCTGTAGGCTTGAATATGAACCTGGCAAAGACCAAGGTGATGGGCACGGAAAGGCTTGAAATCAACGTGAACGGCAACATAATTGAGAATGTCCAAGAATATACATATTTCGTACATAATATTCGATTGGGCCGAGATAACCAAACCGCAGAGCTAAAAATATTAATTTAACTAAGCTGGCCAGCTTTCGGAAACATGAGTTACATCCTTAAAAAACGGAAAATACGTTCCGCCAGTTGGTATTTATGGTCTTGAAACTGTTACATTGTCCAAACAAAGTGCCAAAAAACTACGAGTGACCCAAAGAGCCATGGAAAGAGCCATGTTAGGAATAAGCCTAAAAGACAGATTCAGAAACGATACGGTGAGAGAAAAAATAAAATTCACTGACATCATCCACCGGGTGGCGACTCTAAAATGGCAATGGGCAGGTCACGTAGCCAGAAGCTCAGACGAAAAGTGGACAAGAAGACTGCTGACTTGGAGACCGTGGACGGCAAAGAGAAGTGCAGGGCGACCTCAACTACGGTGGAAGGATGATCTGAACAGACAAGTCGGAATAACCTGGATGCAGTCTACACACGACAAAGTGACATGGAAGTGAATGGAGGAGGCCTTTGTCCAGGAGTGGACGGGAATAGGCTGAGGAAGAAGGCATTATCAAATGTTCATTATATTATCCTTCTAATATAGAAACAAACATTTTCATTCATATTAGTATGGAGTTTTACATAAAGAAACAATAAATATAAAAGTATTGTTAAATTGTTTTAAATAATGCTACACTACAAATCTAGTGCTTCATACGAAAATATATTAACCACTTGACAGTTTGCCCGAGTGTGACTCGGGCGCGGGTTTAGTTCGCACACTGACCAACTCGAGTCTCGCTCGGACAAATCTTGTTTCGACTCCCTGGAAATATTTATTCCGAGTTCCGCTCGGGCAGATCTTGTACGTTTGATTGGTAGACATTTTATGGAACAAATACCTCCTACGGCAAATAAAGAAAGACCTACTCGACAGTTCAAAGTATGTTGCTCACAAAATAATGAAAAACTCAAAGGAATACGAAAGGAGACAAGATACGAGTATTTCTGACCGGATTGTGATGAAGGGTTATGCATTAAATGTTTTCAAATATACCATACCAAAAAAACTTACAAAATTTTTACCATAAAATTTCAAATATTGTATTAATTTGTTCTGAAAAAATGTTAAAATATTCTATTAAAATTAAATAAAAGAAAAAATCGGTAAATATAATATTAAAAAAAAAATTATTGTGTTTATTTAAATGTTTTTGTGAAAAAAAATGTGGTAATAAAATATGTATTTTAAAAAATAATATTTTATCCATTTATCCAAAGACTAATAATTTTTTGTTGAGTTAAAAATACGATATATTTACACATACGTCTGCGCAGAAGTAAGAAAAAAAATATTACCCAATCTCTGTAGAGCAGAATAATACACCGATGGAAAAGAACCCAAAATTTTGCAAATTCCGTTGGCTGCTGTATGAGGACGGTCGCCTTGCAAGTTTCTAGCATGTTTCCTTTTATTGTTCGTTCAGTCTTTCTTTGGTAGTGTGTGACGTCGGCTTCTAGAGGCTTAGAATCGTATCTCCAGCATTTTTCTGGTAGGGCGTTGGCTAACTGCTTGTTGAAGTTCCCGTACTCACAGTTAGCTATTTCAAGTACTGAAACACGAATAAATGGGATTGGTTAAACTGTATTTCAAATCTCTGTACTATATAAATACAATATAATACAATATAATTAATAAGGGGGACAAAGTAAGATGGGGAAGAAGCAGAAGGTGCTTTTGGAGAGACCACGTGGACCGCATGAAGAATACAAGAATTCAAGAATTCCAAAAATTGTCAAATATGAAAACCCAAGAAGCAAAGAGATTACCAGGAAGGCCGCCAAAAAGATGGAGAGATCGCTGGACATCATCATCCCAGGACAGCACACCATCATAAACAGGTCATACGACCCTTATGTATGAAAGTGTAGATTGGAGTTGGCACAAGAAGGATGAAAGGTAAAATGAGGTCACTAAGAAGAATGTGTGGAAAAACAATGTATTATAGAATATCTAATGATAAATTAAGAAAGAAATGTAAGGCGGATGAATGCGTGATAAATAAAATTAAGAAAGGGTCACTAAGATGGTTTGGACGTATGGAACGAATGGACGAGGGTTGAAAATATATATACAAGTAGTGTGAATGGGAAAAGAAGCCGAGGAAGGCTAAGGAATTTGGCCTGGTACCATTCACGTGACAATGAAAATAGCGATAGACTAGCTATTTATCACATGTCATGATAATTAATAGCTAAAAATTTGTAAACAGTAATTGGGTTTAAAAATCTGTTGTATTTTATACAAAAATGTGGAAGCAACGGAAAACTGTCACATCACAACAATCTAGATAAAAAAACACGAGGGCCGAAGTCTGGGTTAAACTGGAAAAACCTGGAGAATGGAGATGGATGGTCAGGGACAGGAGCCAGTACAGGACTATTGGGGAGGAGGCCAAACTACACAGCGAGATGTATCGCCAAAAATTATAATAAGCTGATGTATATTATTTACATATGTACATATAAAATTATAAACAGCTTACTCACTGTAGTCAGCTGGGTTATGATACTTGGGACACTCGAAGCCGAATGATTTCAGGTAGTCAACCGTGTTGGTGCTGGCGCCCTGAAACACGCACAGCCCTTCTGCTAGGATGTACACGTGGTCGAACATCTCGTACACGGTGGCCGAGGGCTGGTGGATGGTGCATACGATGGTCCGCCCGCCACGGGCTAGCTCCTTCAACATCGAGATGCACTGGAGGGAGGAGGAGCTGTCTAAGCCACTGAAACGAAACGAAATATTTATAAAAACCTTTGTAATACATTAATAATTAAATTCTAATTGATTTTAAGCCTTCGACCGGTTTTGGCAGTTCGCTTTAATCTTCTGGTCAAACCAATACTTCCAACAACTTCCGCCAGATGATGGCAGAGAGCTGCGAAACCGGTCAAAGCCATAAAATCAAGGGGAATGAAACTAAATATATATTATATAACAAAGAAAATTTTAATTTTCATTATTTTCAATGAACCTATTCCCAAGAAATTTCAAAATATATATGTTTAAGAGATTGTTTTTTATTTTTGTTTATTTTAATAATAGTAAACACGATTGTTTAGTGGTTTTACTTGGATTTGATTAATATAAATGATATGAATTGTGACAAATTTCAGTTTGAGAATGCCCTCGCAAGGTGAAACAAATTTGTCACAATTTTTATAATTTATATAAATTAAAACCAAGTAAAACCACTAAACAATCGTGTTTACTATTATTAAATTAATATGGCGTTTTACAAAACTAATACGTCAACCATCAATAAGGGATTGTTTTTCCTTGCTTCTATTTTCACTATTACTTTGTATTGTTGATTCACAATGGGGCAAAACATTTTTTTCTTTCTTTGTAACAACTCCTTTTTTTTACAAACAAATCAAATTAAAAATTATAAGCATGTGTCGAGATACAGAAACTCTTCATCAGTGTAGTTAAAATATAAAATAAACAAAAAAATATATTTAAACAAATTTTATTATGAATTTGGTCAGTTTTTTAACATATGATAAAAATACATTAATTAACATTTTTTTAACATCTGTCAAAATTGACTACATTCATGATAAAATTTGTTTATATATTTGTTTTGAATATATTATAATATATTTTTAACTAAACTGAAGAAATGCTTCTGTGTCCCGAGACATGTTTGTAATTTTTAATTTAATTTGTACGTAAAAAAAGTGTTGTTACAAAGAAGAAAAACATACATTCAATTGTTTTTCTTGTTTATATTCTACTATGTAGATACCGCAATTATGCTGGACCAAATGCCGCGAAATAGTTTTAAGTTTTATTAAACTACTCGTATATGAATTATTGTATGCATTATTAATAAGCCATTATGTGCATAAATAATTAAAACAAGAACTCTTAGGTTAATCATTATTGATGAATTGCTTAATTGTTTCTTGAACATTGATGTAAGACTCCAAATAAAATAATTAGTATGAATGAAAACGTATATTTTTTGGAAGTTTTATAATTTAAGGCATAATCAAATCTTTAAAATTGCTGAGCAAAGCGAAGCGTGTCATTCTCATTGAATATAACAAAACTTTAATAAGACAGACGTTTTCATTGTTCATTGTTTTTAAATTGAACAAGATTTTTTTGTTTATTGAACAATAATGTAAAAGTCCGTATAAAATAATCAATATGAATGAAAATGCCTATTTTTTAGAAGTTTTAATGTAGAAGGCATAATCATTTTTTGTCTTTGCAAAGCAAAACGAGTTATTTAATATACAATTTTTTTTTATAAAACTTCCAGAAAACAGACGTTTTCATTCGTATTAATAATGCTACATGGGTAATGAAATTCTTGTGATGTCTTGATTCACTTTTTTAGTCATTGCGGTTGCATTGATAAAATGAAATAATTATTATCATAATATATAATAATAGAATGCAAACTTACGTGGTTGGTTCATCGAGAAACATTACAGGAGGGTTGTCGATAAGTTCAAGGGCAATGGATAATCTTTTCTTCTGCCCGCCTGACAGCTTTCCACATTTTGTATCTTTAGTGCTAATCAAACCGAGGGTCTCTAAAACTTCGTCTATCTGAAATGTAAAACAAGTAATAATTAAATGACTTAGCTGTTATACGTATAAATAACAAAAAAGTCAAACAATTGTAAACTATAACAAAATAACAAAAAATGAACTATATTTATTTATATAGCCAGAGGCGGTACTCCCATAGAAGCCCAGAAGCCCGGCTTGCGTAACAAATTTTGAATCAAAACCTCTTCTGGCTTACAGAGGTTCAGTTCTTGTGGCTATTCCTCTTACGTCTGATGGGAAGATTGTTGGAAGGTGATTTGCTGGGTTGAATCAAAACCCCCAAATCTAAGCAGATTTGGGGGTTTTGATTCAAAATTTCTTACGCACGCCGGGCTTCTGGGCTTCTATGGGAGTACCGCCACTGTAATATAGCTTTGTATTTTATTCAGTTTAATTGATATACTTTCAATAATTTATTTATAGCAATAATATTATTTTAAACTTTAAAGATCCTAATAGAATCGAATTATTTTTACTATTACTCTTAATTTAAATCAACAAAAGTACCAAAAAAAAAAATTATTATTACAAGTACAGGTTACTTGCTCAGTAACAAGTAAAATATTGCATGTTCTGTCATGCTTGTAGCATTGGTGAGAGTTGTGATATATTCAGGAATAAATGTAAACATGTTTTCAAATATTTTCTGAGAGACGCTTAATTGGTTAATGCTTTTTATATATAATAATTTCTTGTATTGTATAATAATGTAAAACCTCATGTAAAATTATTAATATAAATGAAAACGTCTGTTTTTTTTAAAAGTTTTATTATATCTTATGTGAATGACATGTTACGCCTTGCTACGACATTAACAACATTTGATAATACAGTTGAAAAGTCATTCCCATAAAACGTGATAAAACTTCTAGAAAACAGTACGTGCGCGGATGACACAATATATGAATGTTTAGGAAGTGAGAGAAACATGTCAGAAAAGAACAGTATGGCCCATTGTTTCTGCCTACCCCTTCGGTGAAACGGCATGATGGTTAATTAATTATTTTGTTTAGGCTGGTGAATGTCGTTAAAGCTATGATCAAGTATGTAAATACGTATGATATGTACTATCCTAATCAAATGCGTAACCGATTATATGAAATTTGCAAAATCTAAACACTAGTATTCTGCGCATGCTCTATGACTAACAGAACTGACCTTCCTTCGTATCTTAATGCAATTTAAATATCCGTAATTTTGTTTGTTTCCTTAACTCGGGTATGAGTGGTTCCGCATTACCCGAAACTCCTAATCAACATATTAAGCGAATTAGCCACGCTTTGGCCTCGAGTCATAAAACCAATAAAGCACAGATTTACACTGTTAAAACGCCAATTCTTACGTGTACTCGTATTTGCGATGATAGTATATGATTTGGCTTATTAAAAACATGTAATTATTCTGTTTATCAAACTTATCTTGTTCAAATTAAAAAAATACACTTTGATGAATTAGAACCAAACGGTTTGGTCTTAACGCTATATTTACTGGCATTGATTGTATATTATACTTAAACGATCAAATCAAATCAAATGAGTTTATTTTCTCAAAATGTATTACAGACAAAATTAAAGTTTAAGGCATTTATTGAGAGCATATAAAAAACATACGAGGGTAATTCGTAAAGTAAGGTTCCCTATGTTGTCAATAAAGATAGCGGCGCGCTGGGAGAAATCTGGTAAGACTGGCTTACTCATCAACTCCTCCACTCTCTATCCCTGGTGCTCCCGCTACACTACACCCCTCAGTGTCAGCCTGGCAGCCATCGAAGATGGAGCCTCCTATCGCTGTTTCCGCCAGATGCGAAGTTGAGAGCATAATGCTTGAGGAATGGAGGATTACCATTAACGAACTTCAAATCATAGACCAATTAGTCTGCTTCCTTGCACTGGTAAATTGTTGGAAAAACTCATACAATCAAGACTCAAAACAACACTTCACGAACAGAGTACCATTCCAGATTTTCAACACGGTTTCCGTGCCCAACACTCCACACAGCTACTTCGTGTAGTTGAACTTATTACCACAAACTTTAACACGCGCAAATTCTTCACCACTTTCTTTTCCCTAGATGTCAGTAAAGCTTTCGACCGCGTCTGGCACACCGGCCTGTTATACAAAATGGGAAAAGTAAACATCCCACTGCCTATGATTCAACTCATAGCCAGCTTTCTGTCCGATCGCCTTTTCAGCGTCAAAATCAACAAGGTCAAATCCCTTGTACGCCCTATCAGAGCAGGAGTTCCGCAAGGTTCAGTAATAGCTCCTACTCTGTTCAACATCTACCGCAGTGATATCCCTCTTCCCCGAGATCAGAACACCCACATTGCCCAATTTGCTGACGATACGGGCATCATCTCCAGTGCTAAAAGGCCGCTTCTCGCGACCCGCAGGGTGCAAAAACAGGCCGATGTGCTAGAGGTGTGGTGCAGAAACTGGCGCATTACCATCAACCCGAGTAAAAGCGCAGCGACTCTTTTCAGTAAAATACACATTCCTCCAAACATTTCCAACATAAAAATGTTCGGCCAAGACGTTCCTTGGACCAAAACAATCAAATACCTTGGGGTTACCTTGGATTCTAAGCTGACATGGAGGCCACACATTACAAAATAAAGTCAAAGCCGCGTCAAAAGCAATCTCAGCCCTCCACCCAATGTTAGCTAGAAATAGTAAACTAAGCATCGACAATAAACTCATGATATACAAAACGGTTATAAGGCCGATCTTCACTTATGCAGCCCCAATAACATTACCAATGTATCCTATATAAAAATATTATTTTATTTTAATGTGTTTGTACTTTCGAAAGATGAATCCGTCGAAAGGACAAGTTCCGTGATTTTACTGTTAAATAAATTAATTTTTGATATGATATGATGTCATTTTTGTTGACTATCCTTAATATAAATAATGTATATTAATTAATACGAATAAAAACGTTTGTTTTCTAGAAAGTTTATTACAGTTTATGAGAATGGCATGTTTTGCTTTCTAAGGTATTACGGAATGTTTGAATTTGATATTCATGATGTTTTAGAAAGGCGAAAAATGTTATTCCCGTGAATTATAAGTAAATTTCTAGAAAACCGATATTTTTTACTTTGAATTTGATATTGATAATGCCCAAGACAGTCAAAACATGTCATTTAAAAAATATAATAAAAATTCTAGAAAAAAAATTTCTTCATTAGAATTATTATTTTATGTGGAGATTTACACCATTTAACACCAAGAAACAATAAATAAAGTTTACTAAAAAAATATAAGTGTTTAAAAACTTATAAATATTTTAAGCACTTAAGATGGTTATATGAATTTTTTATAAAAAAATTATAGCTTTAAATATAAATTAAATGTTCAACTATTGGTGAAGAGCTCGAAATTTCAAATGAAAAAAAAAATTCAGGTAATAACCTTTTTGGTCCGTATTCTAGAAGGTTTAAAGCATATTTTAAGCCAATTAAAAAAAGTTAAAAATGTTCAAACACAAAATATTTTTTGATTTTATTCTTGTTATTTTTGCCCCATGTATTCTGCAAAATAATATGTTATTTTGGTTAATTTATATAGTTCTACTAACAATAAAGATTAATGCCTTCGAAACATGCCGAGAAAAATATGCAGTGTACGATCAAATGTGTTTTAATTAGAATAATATTAAAATCAATTATTAATTCGCTTATTTTGTACCCAGAGCGTAACAGCAATACACTTGTCCACCAGAGCGAGAAAAATACACGCTTCAAACATTATGGCAGGGCAATGTTCATCAACAATATAAAGGAATATTAATAACAATACAATACAAAATACAACAAATTCTTCTTATTTTGTAATGCTCATAAACATGTTTGTCATTTTCATCATTAAAGTAATGATCAATTTAGGTTTGTAAGCATTTTTAACATTACTTCTTAAAGTAAAATGAATGTTATTCATTTTAAAAATACACCTTGAAAGGATTCATTAAAAATATAATATAATCCGGGGTTTTCAATAATTGTCATACTACTTGTATAATCGAGTCCAATGCATGTACTTCCGATTCAATTGTTTATTCTTATTTGTCATTGAATCTTAAGAAAAAAAATATTTTGGCACTGACACAAAGATATATTATTATTATTATTGTTATTTTTATTATTATTATTATTATTATTTTTATTATTATTATTATTATTATCATTATTATTATTATTATTAGTATTATTATAAAACTAACTAACTAACTAACCATCACGCCGTCTCCCCGAAGGGATAGGCAGAAAGAATGGACAGCCACAATTTTCTTTCCTGACATATTTTTCTCGCTTCCTCAACATTCATACATCGTGTCATGCACGCGCGTCGATTTCTCTGACTCCTCACATGGCCGACATTCAATATTTGTTTTATTTGATCGTGCCACGTTTTTCTCGGTCTTCCTCTATTTCTGGTTCCATTTACATCGTTCTTCATTCATTCTTTCCATATGTCCAAACCATCTTAATGATCCTTTCATTATTTTGTTCATTACACCATCATTCGCACCGTATTCACTTCTTATATTTTCATTCGACACTCTATCATACACAGACACACATTCGTCTAAGAGATCTAATTTTTTCTGCATTTTTTCTACTTTCATCCTTCTTTTGCCGGTTCCATGCTTCGCTTATTTATTATAATTATTATTTTATTTTTGTTAAATCGCTCTTTACATCATTACAGCGCGAGCAAATCGATGTAAAGGGTATATAATATTGATTCTCGTGACATGTGATAGGTAGTTAATCTATCGCCATTTTATTGTTACCTGAATTCTGCACCAGACCAAAGACGCAGTCAAAGTACTTACCACTCGGGCACGAAGGTCACCAATTAATGATAAACAACATTGTATTTGATGTATGTAAAAACAGATAGGATCTAAAGAGGATATTGAATGATTTACATAATTCAATTTGTTGAAACTCTTAATAATTTTATGAAGTATTCAAAATAATCTTTGAATTATGAAGTGCTTGTATATAAACTGTGGCCTGGATTGAATTCGCATCATCAGGAGAGGAAGCCAAACCTTTGGTGTTATATTTAAAATAAATTAAAACTAAGAAGTATTTTTAACTTACATTTTTACACGTATTTCATAAATAAAGTGGATTAAACAGTATTACAAATTCATGTTCCAAAAAATGAGTTTTTTCCACTTTTCAATATGTTTCGAAAATATCTTCGTTGTTCACTTTATATCATTTTCCTGATGATGAAGGCAAACTGACATCGAAATATGTTGAGAAAAATAAACTTAAAAGTAGAAAATGCTTGGATCGATTTCATATGAAAGAGTTTGCCTTTAGTTTATTAAAAAAAGTAATGTACCATATATCACGAAATTGATGAATTACTCGTATATTATACATTTCAAAAAGTCTTGACTTAAATATAGTCGTTTAAACTGTTGGTAAAGAAATTTAAATAATTTTTTTGTTGTTGTTAAAATTAGTACTTATTTTTTAAAGCTTACCACCATCTGTTTTGCAATTTGTGACAAGTTGCTTCCCAGCTTCAAGTCTGAGGCAATCATCATGACTTCCTGGACGGTGAAGAGTGGGTAGAGATGGTCGTCCTGCAGGATATAGCAGGACTCTTTCTTATATTGGCTATTGTTTCTTTTCCCACATTCCTTGTTGCTGATGGTTCCAGATACTCCCGTGGTTCTGAAAATAACATATTAGTAATTTAAATGTAAAAGAATTCTTTATTCTGTATTCATCTTCACATTGTGTTGTTAATTCCATTAGCAAAAAAATACACTTCATATTTACACAACATATTTTTTACAGAAAACAATTAATAATATGATAATAAGTAACGATTATGTTAAAAAAAATATTGTTAAAATTTTTATATCGAAGAAGGTATAAAATATTTATCACAACCGAAATGTGTCTAAAAAGAAAAAAAAAGAATTGTTAAAATACTAAATGCAATTCTGATTATTTAAAAGTTTTTTTAATCACAATTTGAATCATATAATTAACCACCCCACGTTATACGTTCACTTTGACTGTACCATTCTGCCCTATCCCGTATCACGTACGCGCTTGAGAAAAAGTAATGTACCTAAAATGTACAAACTGTTAAGGATACGCGCGTGTGCCAGCAACACTTGAGTACAAGTCTTCATAAATATGATAGTTTTACAAGGGGCAGGCGAAGTGCGCGGCCGAGTATTTGACGTTTCGTAATTAAAAAAATTAAATTAACATATACTTAAATTTTATTAATAAAAAATCTGCTTTTTTTGCGCGTTTCTCGGAAAATTATCTGAAGGTAGGGCGGTTATTAACGTTTATAGATAATTCCGCAACAATTAAAATATTACATGTAATTTAGATAAATATAATATGTAAAACTCCCTATTAAATAATTAATATGAATTTTTTCTAGGCGTTTTATTTGTCATTCTCATAAATAATATTAAAACTTCTATTAACAAATTTTTCAAATTATATTAATTATAAATTAATGTATTTATGATAAAACGAATTTTAGTTAAATAGTTACAAACATTTGGGGAATAATCCTAAAATAGGATTTACCAAAAGTACAATTGAACGGATTTGGAAGTATAAAACGTGATTTGTTAGTACATTAATAATGTCGGACTTATAAAATATTGAAATGTTAATAGCATATTTCCTTAAGTGTTGGGAATTTTTGTGCTTTAAAATCCAAATAAGGAAAATATCTTATGTGTCGTATGGAAATTTTGCAGTATTTATTTCAATTTCCCGTTTTTTTCTAGTTATTTTCGTTCTATTAAAAATATTATGAGGACAATGACAATATAAAAAAATATATCCTGGTGGTAGTTAAAGAGAGTGGTCGTCAAACTCGATAGTTTAAAGAGCCGAATATCAACAGCACAACTATTTAAATTTTTTGAGCTAAATTTTAAACACGAACAATTTAATTGATTGATAAATACGATTTAAACAAAAAAAATCATTTTGATGTTTAATCTTATCAATGGCCTCTTTTTTTCTCGGAAATTGTGGGAAAATCTGTCTATGACTTCAATATATGTACATAACGAGCTTTGGTATAAAATTTACATTAAATCAACAATAATATTATACAATTACATCGACAAATTATTCATTAATGTCTTAAATAAGTCTTATATTGAATGTTACCAATATTTGTAGACAAATACTGGATTTTACCCATTGCGGGTTAATCATTTTTAAGGATTGATTGTATCTCAATATCCTTAAAATGATTAACCCGCAATGGGTAAAATCCACTATTTGTCTACAAATATTGGTAACATTCAAGAAAAAAAAAACATATGCTGGTCCAAGTTTAAAAAGCATAAAAATTGGAGAAGTATTCTCCTGGCGTTGTCTAGCAAATGTAGCCTTTCACATTGCATTAATAAAGACTTTCTGCTTAATGCTTACATCTATTATTAATAGATGACGCTAGTGTAGATTGAACAAAAATGTGAAGTATGGTGTAACATGGTAGCATATATATACAACTTCCAAAAATTTGTCAGACGTGGTGGTCATAAGAAGGGTGGAATGGGGAATGTTCTTAACATAAAGCGATCGCTTAGCCTAACCAATGACAGATCATAAGTCCTTTAAACGCCCCGACCACCATATTGTGTTTCCAAAAAAACAATATCCATCTTTGGCTCTATTGAGATAGGTACAATCAAGTCTTATATTGTTTCGTTCTCAATTAAGTGTAGCCATTAATATGAATGAATGTCTTTTTTAATAGTTTTATTATATTTTATAAGATGACATATTCCGTTAAATTGCTTGTAACATATACTTATGGACTTAAAATATTCTAGACCGTGTCCGTAATCCAGAAATAATTGAAATGCAAAATAAAGAACATTGTTCTGTTGAATATAGAAGATACCGGAGAGACCATGTAGCCAGTGATATACTCGCATATACAGCAATTTAAGAAATTCCCATTTGGACACCTTCTACCTGGAAGACCACATAAAAACTGGTAGGACAGTTGTTAAAAACTCGTTAACAAGTGGAAAAAGCAACGCAAGAAATAAAGATTTTCTAGAAGCTAGGAAGTATCAATTCTATCTCGCGAGAATTTTACGCATATTATCTTCTTCTTCTTCTTCCTTATTGTAGACCTATGTTCTTCAGAGAGTTGCTCCTCCTGTGAGGTAGATTCCCAGCTGTCCTTCCATCTTTTAGGAGGTCTTCCACGAGGACGAGTCCCATGGGGTTGATTATGCAATGCAATATAGGGAGTCTGGTGGAGTCCATTTTTTGAACATGACCGTACCACTCCCTTTTTCGCTGTCTGCTCCATCTTATAATTTCCTCAACCTCATATATCTCTCTTATTCTGGTGTTCCTCAGTGTCTTGCCTGCTATCGTCCTCAGTGTCTTCATAAGAATATTATAATAAGTTATATTTACTTAGAAGCGGACCCAAAAACGATTCGCTATTGCCATATGTATTCGAGTATATGCAGAAAGAATATATGAATGAAATAAATACAATTAAAGTTCAATATCAATTAATTATGCAATTCAACTATAATACGTTTTTCTCCAAATACATGACGTTTAAAAATGAAATTTTTGCTTAAATACACCTACAGTAATGTCTTTAAGATTTACTGACGAATGTCATTCGTCAGTAAATCATACTGATATTGTCATTCATAATCATAATGAATGGCAATTGAAACCGATTACAATGCCATCTCTCGACGAATCACATCATCTACAATTATACACTGGCTTTAAGCAAAATTAGTACAAACAATTAATTGAACTCTGTAGAATTCCATAGTAATATACTTAGGAAATTGAAAATAACTTTGTTTAATCCACAAATTATTAAAAAAAACACGACATATTTTGGAGGATACCTCCATGTTCCGGTGTAAAAATATATTATTATAAAAACTATAATAAAAAAAGAAATACTAATATAAAAACGCATTTAAAATTCGATACCATAATTTAAATTTAAAAATTAACCTGGGCTATTTGATATAAGTACCTACTAATAATTAATTTTAATTTTATATATATATTTTTTATCAGTAAACTAATAAATAATAAAAATACATGATGATATTATAAAAAATATAATAATAACAATGAAAAAATATAGATAAAAAATTTTAATTTAGAAAAAACAAGCATTTGAAAAGACATAATTTATATAGAAATTTGGGAATGGGAGCTTGGGAGATTAAATGTAGACAAAGTATTTCAGGAGAAACTAACTAACTAACTAACCATCACGCCGTCTCCCCGAAAGGGTAGGCAGAAAGAATGTACTGTCACACTTTAACCGATGCGGCACTCCATCCTTTTCTTTTCGCCCTGGGGGAGACCTCATAGCCACCAATAGGCATCTCCCACGTACACTTCGATCGTCCAACATCCACAAAATAAATCTCAAACAATGGAGAAATGAGTCAAAGGAGGAATCTGATTATTAATTATGTTTTCACCCAATTTCACCGACTTGAGGATTTCCAAATTTTAAATTTTTTAGAAATTTATTGCTATTGTTAACTGTGTGTATAAATATGTCTAATTTAAATTATTGTATCGAATTTGAAACGCGTTTTTATATTAGTCTTTATTTGCTCAGTTTTTATTATATTTTAACACCCGAAGATGGAGCTATCCTCCGAAACTTGTCATGTTTTTTTAAAATATTTTTAAAATTATTTTTTGTATAAACAAAGTTATTTTCAATTTCCTAAGTATATTAGTACAAACAAATATAGACTTTAATTTCCTGGCAATAAAATATTTATTTTCCAATCACTCTAGGAATTTATTTATATGCATTTTAAAGGTGCATTGTAACTTGGTTCGTAGTAAAAAAAAAAATTTTAAACCTCCGTCGAAGCAATAGAATAAACAGTAAAAATTTCGTAGTAATCGCTTCCGTATTTGTCGAGTTTATCGGTCTCATAGTCACAAACTTTGCCATTTATTTATATAATATTTAATTGTCTATATGATATTAATTATTATATATAAAAACAACCATTGTAAGAGTACACTTCTGATTCGTTTAAACCAATAGAAAGAAAATCCTTGACGGATAACGTTAAAATTTCCATACGATAAGTCGCAGATGTCATTTACCCAGCCAATTTATTAGAGTTCGCATTGTTAGCGATATACTAGTGATGTCATAAGCAATTTTGATTGTATCAGTTCTCCGAGTGAAATAATCTGTAATTTTTTTTATCCACTAATAAAAAATGCACAAAAACAACTTTATCACAAACCAGTTTTTTTTAAGTATGTATAATCCAGGATTCATTGTGTTTGAAGTGCCAATAAGATTTTACGCGAGATGTGACGCTGATTTATCTATCTAATAATGGCAATATTGGTTATATTATTATATTTAAATAATATTATACACTATTATAGTTGCGTATACACTATTATACTGATACTGATACTGACCGGAAAAATTGAATGGCAGCATGGTCCTGGTAGAAGGCAAACGTCTTGGCTGTGCAACATAAGAGACTGGACCGGAATGAGTCATGTGGGGGAGCTATTCCGGGTTGCGCAAAATAAATAAGGAAAAAATGTTTGGCAGATCCTATAATATATAAAATAAAAAGAGCGCCACTGAGATGGGTTGAAGATATAGAACGAATGAATAAGAGTAGAATGGTTAAAATATTGTAAACAAGCAGTGTGAATGGAAAAAGAAACTGTGGACGGCTGTGGTAAACATCATCATCATCAGCCGTCTGTCATCCACTGCTGAACGTAGACATCTTTCAAAGCACGCCACCGCCTCCTATTCATCGACGGTCCTATCCATCCATAGCAATCCTTTTCAGATCGTCGGTCCAGCGGACAGGTAGACGTCCAACTCTACGGTATCCTTTACGCGGTCTCCACTCCAGAACTCATCGGTTGTCGGTTCCTCGACAGATATGGCTAGCCCACCGCCACTTCAGCCCACCTATCCCTCAGAGCCAGCTTAGTGAGGTGGCTCTGAGGAAAACTGTCAGTGGGGAAAACATGGCTTGACCAAATTAATCAATAATAAAGGCGGTTACATTCGAACCTGGAAAAATCGGCGAGCGTGCATGTTACGATGTATGAATAAAAAGCAAACTCGGGAGGCATGTTAGGACAGAGCAGCGAGACGGGCCATTCTCCACCATTTCTATTGGTGGTTGTTATTATAGTTTGTTAGTACTGATTTAATTACGCGAACAAAATTAATTTTGTCATTAAAATCAATAATTGAACAACATTTTAAATGTATACAAATTCTTGTAGACAAATACTGGATTTTACCCATTGCGGATATATTATTATTTTATAAGGATTAATTGTATCTTAACAGAGACGAAGATGTAAATTGAAAAAAAGGGCAGAATGGGGAATGTTGTTAAATATAAAGCGATCGCTCAATCCAACCAATGACAGGTCACAAGTCCTGTAAGCGCCTCGGCCACCATATTCTGTTTCCAGAAAACATTTTACATCTTCGTCTCTTTTGAGATACAATTAATCCTTATAAAATAATAATTTATCCGCAATGGGTAAAATCCAGTATTTGTATACAAGAATTTGTATACATTCAAAATGTTGTGTAAAATGACTGGTCCAAGTTAAGGCATAAAAATTGGAGAGACATCTCCAGGCGTAATCTAGTACTGTATGATAATTGCAAAGCCTTTCACAGTGCATTAATAACGATTTTCTGCTTAATGCTTCCCAATCTTAATAGATGACGCTAGTGTAGAGTGAAATAAAAAAAAATGTAAAGATTGGCGCGGCATCTTAGCATATATACAACTTTCAAAAATTTGCGGAATGGGGAATGTTGTTA
This sequence comes from Lepidostoma basale, assembly GCA_022606425.2. Classification (NCBI taxonomy): domain Eukaryota; kingdom Metazoa; phylum Arthropoda; class Insecta; order Trichoptera; family Lepidostomatidae; genus Lepidostoma; species Lepidostoma basale. The sequence continues at coordinate 120,583 of JAHDVF020000737.1, read as the reverse complement.
AACATAAAGCGATCGTTCAACAAAACCAATGACAGGTCATAAGTCCTGTAAGCGCCTCGGCCACCATATACGGCTTCCAGAAAACAATTTACATCTTCGTCTCTATTGAGATATAATAAATCAATAATTGAATTTGTCTTACGATCTTACAGATAAACATAAATGCAAATGTTTAATTTTGTGTGAATCATTGTTTTGACTTGTGTGCTTTATGTAATTTTATTGCCTGTTAAGTAATAATTTACATACATAAACTTCTCGTTTGGCTGTAAATCATTTGAGCGTTTACTATTTTCTGAAGTTCATGGTAACCATTCGAGTGCTTGCTTAAATGCGAAGTGTTACGAGTTATTAAACTTGTAAGACATTGTTGAAAGAAACGTGTCATAAGCAAGTAAACAAAGTACTATTTTAAATTATTATTATTGTAATTTTGACTAATTTTTTATGAATCTATGGAAGGTGTTTTCCAATTTTTTAAGTTATTATTCTCGGCATGTTTTGAAAGTTATACATTTTCATAATAGATAGAACGATATTAACTTACCAAACATATTTAAACAAAATATAAAAACCTAAGTACACACGTAACATGTACTAGTAAAATTAGACAGGTACCAGAGACATTACATTAAAAAGAGCTAAATGGGATAGACTATATTTTGAAAACTGGTTGAGGTTTTTTTTATGCAAAAGTTATTGATTTAGCAAAGGAACTGTTTAAATTTTGAGACATGTAGTAAACGGTTATTTCGCCCAACAAATAATAAAAAAACTCGTAAACAATGAAACCCTCGAAACATTACCTACAAAAGCGAAAAAAAAAACAGATTTTAATTAATATATATAATTATGGTAACGCCTTAAGTTTATATAAAAATATAGTAAATTTATTGAAGAACAATCAATAAACAATTATCACTTTGTTTATTTTATATATATTTTTTTTTAACAAACTAACTATCACGCCGTTTCTCCGGAGGGGTAGGCAGAGAGGATGGATCGTCATATTGCCCTGTCCTGACATACCTGAGTGCCCATCATTTCGAACGTACACCGCGGACTCCTGATGCCATATACACTGACTACGCCAAACCTTTTGATAAGGTAAACCACAGCGTACTCTTAGATAAGATGTAATTTATAATTTATAAGAATAAACACTTACATTGCATGTATATAACATTTTAATAATTTAAAATTTTAATTCGTTTTACAAGTTTTGCTTATCTTGGTTTGGCACAAAACTAGCAAAATATGACCTTCCAAACATTACAAACCTTCATAAGTAGCACAATTTTTTGAATGTGCTTTTAAGATATACTCGTAGATTATAATTAAACGCATAAATTCAGTTAACGAAAAAAGTACCCAAAAATACGAGTTAACGTAAAATAGCGCCTTGCACATGCGAGTCATCAAATATAGCGTAAAATAACAATGAAAACGTGCCTTACTCAATTTTAATTCAATTCAATTTATTTATTAGATTATAAACATTACAGATATATCTATATCGTTCATAACTATGTTTATAAAAATAATACAATAAAAAACTAAAAAAAGTACACATAAGTATAAAAAAGAGTGTATTAAAAACAAATTTAAGAATAATTAGTGAAAACAATCTGTGAAATTAGAAAAATACAAGACTAAGAAAAACAATTAAGCAATTTAATATATTAAGGCCGTGCCCACACTGTTTGAAACAAGCTCTCCACGAGGGTGATCTTGGTGGAGAGCTGTGGAGCCCACGGTTGGTGTAGCGTCCACATACTGTTGTCAACAAGCTCTTCACAGGGGTTACCTTTGTGGAGCCCACGGTTGGTGTGGCATCCACAGTAGACACCATTTTCGTTCAATACGTCCGCACTCCATCGATGCGCAATGCCGCTATGTAACTGACCTTGACTGATGGAATGTGGAGCCCACACACGTGGAATGCGTGTTTACAACGGCGCGATCCACACGCTACTATGCGCGTCCGTCTACAAAGGTCAAACGAATTTTGGTTTAAAACAAGTGTCTACACAGTTTTAAGCCGCTTGTGGAGACCGATGTGGAGAGCTTGTTTGAAACAGTGTGGCACGGCTTTTAGAGATAGATGATTTATGAGGTACATCTTTCACAAAAGAGGGTAGCTTCACTATTGTGAAAGGTGTCCACATTCGAAGAGATGCGGTTTAGAAGGACTATTGCCCTACTAACGGGCATTACCTTAGGTATATTAATTCTAACAGTTTGATAACATTTTGAAGTTCTTGTATTGTTTTAAGTGATAATTACATTTATTTAAAATAACAGTGGATGCGTGGAATATAAATTAAATAAACACAAAAGTCCGTATCGTCCAGCTGACAACATTTGCCCCATCTAAAAGAACATTATTTGTTTTATTATTTTTATTCGGTTATTTAATTTTATATCATTGTATTTTATATTATTTGTTTTAGATTTATTTTGTTGACGTTGGACGATCGAAGTGTGCGCGGGAGATGCCTATTGGTGGCGAAGAGGTTCGCAACCCATCACACCCGCGGGGGCAAAAAGAGAAAGATGGAGTGCCGCATCGGTTAAAGTGTGGCATTCCATCATTTCTGCCTACCCCTTCGGGGAGACGGCGTGATATTGAATTAGTTTGTTAGTTATTAGTTCTACACAGTGGAAGGTGAAATAATCTATGTTGCCGTTGTCGCTGATAATTGTCAGGGATTAACAAAGTCAGTCAGGGGGAGTAAGGGGGATCCTATTAACTCTTCGAGCGGTGCATGGCCATCACCGTGGTGATGGCCATGCTACGCTGGAGGATTGATCTGATCCCAAGTACCTATCTACACCTCCTCGACTTTGGTCTCCCCTGGAAACTATGCGAAATGTTGGAGATCGGTGTGAATAACCTCGGTGGATAATATTGATGCATAGACTAACGTGGAAGTACACCTCGCCAACCCGTCTGGCAAGCGGGGCGTTGTAATGCCAACCACCCCCCGTATGACATGTCATACATGGAGAAGTATGGGGGAGGCCTATGTCCAGCAGTGGACAACAACGGCTGTTAAAGAAGAAGAAGAAGAACAAAGTCAAGTCATTCAAAGTATCCGAGATATGTATTCGACCACGAATCAGCTAAAAAAATAACACCCAAATGGAAAGTTTGTTTAATATCCAATGATTGGTAGTTCAGCATACCCAGCAAGAAATCAGTTGGATACAGTCGGTAGAAATAACCGTTTTCTTTGAGGTAAATGTGTGCACTTGAGAGGTCACTGTGTCTTACGTAAAGCGTTTGTATTTTAATAAATATTATTCTCTATAATAGGATGCATACATTGTAAATGAGATACTCATTAAATTCAATGTATAAAAAATAAAAATAGCTCATTATGAAACCAAGAATCTCATATTAATTGGTACGTTATTCACAGCTGAGTTTTTGCTTCACTTTTTAATATAATATTATACAATATATGCTGAGAAGTTAATGCCTACTCTAAAAATAATTATCTAGAATCCATGCGATATTTAATGTGTTTACAAGAGATGTAAAAATTAATAGAGATCTAGTGCCGACCCTTATGTAACGAAGTGAAGCTTGGAGTTGCAAAAGAAGGATGAAAGTAGAACAAATGCCGTAGAAGTGAGGTCACTAAAAATAATGTGCGGAAAAACAATGTATGATAGAATATTTAATGATGAAGTAATTAAGGTATGTAAGACGGATGAATGTGTGATAAATAAAATTAAGAAAGGGTTTGGACGTATGGAACGAATGAATGAGGGAAGAATGGTTAAAAAAATACAATTATAAGGTTATAAAGATATATACGAGTAGTGTGAATGGAAAAAGTAGTCGAGGAAGGCCAAGGAAGACATGGCATGACCAAATAAACCAATTACTGAAAGGCGGCCAAGTTTGAAGTACATAGGAAAAATTTACGAGTGCGCATGTCACGATGTGTGAATGTAGAAGAAGCGCGAGAGTTATGCCAGGATAGAACAATGTTGCGATCCATCCTCTCTGCCTACCCCTCCTGGGAAACGACGGGGTGGATAGTTAGTTTGTTAGTTGTTTACATTATATATCCATGAATAGACACATACTTCATTATAGGAACAATAGGTTTAGTTACAAACATTATAATTATGTAACATTCAGGAATGTTAAAAAAACATAAATATGTAATCTGTAATTTCATAAAAGATTTACATTAAATGATTTGATTTTTTTTATGTTTCATAAGATGCATCGCTCAGGGCGCATTATACTGGTCCACTGTGGATGGAAAGAGGAAGCGAGGCAGACCTAGAGCCACATGTTAAGGTGGCCAGATTCACTTGGAATAGTGTTAGGCATCAGGCGTGCAATAAAGTCAGGTGGATGAGAATCCTATGCACCAATTAGGTGTGACCGGACATGAAGAAGATCGAATAAAAATAAGACGAAGAAGAAGATATTTTATAAGTATTGTTAACAATGAATCACCATTTCAAAAAAAAAATTCTGTTTCCTTAGCTTGGATATTTGAACAGCCAGCAATTTGATTTCCTGAATCCCCTGCAAGGTGAAACTTGTCATTTCCATAAACTATTGTATAATATAATATATATTCACTCATGCGACCTATGTGTTTAGAACTGAAGCATGGAACTGGCAAAAAATGATGAAAGTAGAATTAATGCGGTAAATATGATATCTCTTAGACGAATGTGTGATAATTCTGTATATGATAAGTCAATAAAATACTTCATATTAATGCATTTGAGTGTCAAACGCACATAAAAAAAGTGAATGCAGTGCAAATGAAAGTGTTATGAATTAAATAATGAAAGAATCATTAATATGGTTTGGACAGATAGAAAGTATGAATGAAAAAAGCATGGTAAAGAAAGTATATGTAAACGGCGTAAACGGAACTAGAAATAGAGGAAAACGTGGCACGATCATACCAATCAAATTTTAAATTTCGACCACGCGCAGTGTCGTGCGTGAATGACATGATACACGAATGTTGAGGAAGTAAAATAAGTATGTCACGAAATAACAGTGTGGCAGTCCATTATTTCTGCCTAATCCTTCGGAGAGACGGGGTAATGATTAGTTAGTTAATTTTTTTTTATTCTAGAAAACGGACGTTTTCATCTGTATTCGATAATTAAATAATTTTATTAATAACTTCAGTTGTAAAATTACAAATTACAAAAATTAGAATGCGGAATCGGAAAACGATAGTTCTTGATATAAAAATAATTCCCGTGAGAAATGCGTGCGATTTTGCTTGTTTATGAATCCGATAAGGCAAGGCCAAAGATTGGATTTTGCCATTCGATATTAACCTAGAAAATGTGTTGCGGCGATAACCCGTTGGACCACGGTCAGGTTATTGCCTTTCAGAGAGTTCGTGTGCTATATTAACAGGGGGCGTTGAGTACTTGGAGTACGACTGCCTAAATCATTGAGTTGATTTTTTTACAGGTGGCAACATTATTAAAAAAATATGTGTATTTATATTAAAAGTTTAAAGTACCACTTATTCTTTGCAATTGTAAAAAAATCTATTAAGTTAAAAAAGCAATACTTACAGATTCAAGTCTTTGTATAAATAAAGTAACTGTGTTTTTCTGCAATCATTATTAATATAGATATAGGTTATATTTGATCTAAAAAAGCTATTATACGTAAAGCACTGTTGTGTAACACCTACAAATCCACCCTGCATAAATGCAATACTGTAAAAATCCTCAAAAAGTATTCAATTGTTAAACAAAATCCAAAACAAACAAACCATCACTCCGTTTCTCTGTAGGGGTAGGCAGAGAGAATGGACCGCCACATTACTCTATCCTGGCAAACCTCTCTAGCTTCCACCATATTCAAACAACGAGTCATACACGCACGTCGATTCCACCGACTTCTAACATGACCAACCTTTATAATTTGACTAATTTGGTTATGCAATGTTTTTCTTGGTCTGCCTCGACTCCGCACTCCATTTACATAATTAACGTACACTTTCTTAACCATTCTTTCTACTTAGTCTCTAGCCTACTACTACTCTTGTCTTCTAGCCTACCCCTACGGGGTAACGGCGTGATGGTTTGTTGTTGTTATTGTTGTTAGAAATAGCGATGTAAGAAATTACTGAAATTAACTTTCTTAACATATATTCGATTTTGTGTTTTTATATTGTACTTCATACCTTCTGCAATCGTGTAAAATATATAGGTATAAAATATATGATTTTTTATGATATTGTGATTAAAATTAATTTAATTCACTTTGATAATATGTTTGTTCGTCTCTCAAAACTAGGTTTTTCTCTCTCTTTATTACATTGATAAAAAGGTAATCAGATATTGAAATGTTGTTTGTCGTTTTAGTTTTGGGTCTATATTTTCAATACTCTCTGAATGGTGTGTAATTACTGTATACCTATGTATTTACAGTATATCATTACTTTGTTCCATGATGAGTAATCTACTCATGGGAATACAATGAAATATTACATGTTTGTAAAAAAAAAGTTCACGAAGGACAACCTCTGTAGAATTGAATGTTTATTTTCGGGGTTAGGGGCATTGCTACTATATTGATTATTTACCGACATAATGACGAACTGATTGATTCTTAATGACTCTTGGTGCAAAAGTGCAATGACAGCTGAAACCAAATACAGTTTTCTGATTAGCATTATTGGATACAATGGTTACACGGTAATTTAGATGTTTGTATGTACGAACACGTCATTAAAATCACATTTCTTTCAAATTATTACTAAATGCAAGAGTCTCGTGCTACAAAAATTTTGATATTATACCATTGATTGTTTATTGAAAATGATATAAATTTCGTATTTAATATTAAATATTTTTATAAAATCATTTTTTTCCTAAATAGTTTTATTATATTTTACAGTGACTTGCTTTGTTACAATGCAAGTTCATTTGCTTGCATAGATGTACATATTGTATTTGAATGAAACAATAAATATTTATTTTTAACACTGCTTTCAGATATTTATAAATAATTTATACGAATCAGAAAGTTTTTTTAGAAGTTTTATTATATTTTACGTGAATGAAATGTTGATAATATTTACATGTCATATTGCCTTAGACAGGTGAAACATGTCGTTCACATATAATATAACAAAACTTCTAGAAAACGTTTTCATTCGTATTGATTATTTTTTCAATTTTCTTTATGTCATTGTTCAAGACACAATAAATATGCACTTCGGAAATTGAAAATAAATTCGTTTATAATCCACAAAATATTAAAAAACACGACATATTTCAGAGGATACTGACATCTTCAGGAGCAAATATATACTTGAAACTAAACAAAGAAAAACTATTATAAAAAAACGCATTTAAAATTAGATACAATACAAAGGAACAATACATTTAAATTTAAAAAATTAACCTGCGCTAATTGCTATAAGTACTAATAATTATTTTTTATCAGTAAGAACATTAGTTCTTAAAAAATTATAAACAATAATTATACGTTATAATAAAATGAAGATGGAGGTATCCTTCGAAGCATGCCGTGTTTTTTAAATATTTTTTGGAGCTATTTTCAATTTCCAAAGTGTATTATTGTGGGATTCCACAGTCTTAATGTCATAGCTTTCAATACAATAAATATGTTTATTAATAGTTATATACTCCACTGTGAAAACCCACAGCCATGAAACGCCATAGTTGCATAACATCAGCAACACTACCATCTAGTCCGACTCTCTGGCGTCCACGTGTGATCTTTATGATCCCGCAAACCCTGGGTGTGGCTTATTGAACGTACTCGTATGATGTGCCACAGCACAGAGAAAGGGCGAATGGCGATTTTAGGCGCCACAAAACCGGTCACCCCCAGCTAACGGAAATAACAGCCCTTCAGAAAAACCCTGGTCCTCCTAGTAAAAGGGTTGGGCGTTAGGCCAACCACCTAGCCTCGTAATACAACTAACTTTACGAACAACTCAAGAAATTCGTTTCTTGGAGGAAGCTGAGACCCACCAAGGGTAGTAGCGTTGGAGAAATACAAATATACTCTGCTCTTTCTTTAGATAGTTTTGTTAACAAGAGGATTCTCGTCATGAAGCCGATCTGTAGAGTTAAAAAAATTATTTGGTGATAAAACAAAAAAAACATGGTTTTCTCAGAAACACTATGATACTTCAATAATATTAACTGTTTAACTTGATACTGTTTTAATATCAAATTTATTTTTATCTTATTTCTGTAAAATCGTCATGTCTGCTGTTTCGGTAACCGATGTTGGCATCATCAGGCATTCATTTTACGATTATACCAAAATTTAGTTGATCTCGCTCTCCCCACGGGAATTATTTATGCAGAAGGGTTAACAGATATATGGGTGGGTCAGAATATTAATGGATCAAGTCCAAATTTTATATATATATTAGATTTGGAGTTTAATGTTTCTACAGGTAGATAAAACAGATTTCAATGTTGTGTGTTAATAACAGAATAGTAGCTTTTAAATTTTCTCCATAAATGACAATAAAACGATTGATTAGATATCAAAATTTGAAACCTTTCAGAATATTAGTGAATCATGGCCAATTTAACAGCTCGTTCACCATCAGACGTATATTATTTTGACTGTATATGCTAAAAATGAGTTCAGGTGAAGACTTTAGTTCGTCCAGTGCATGAGACTTTACAAATTAGTGTTGGGCGTTTATACAGGTGATTGAAGAAAACAAGTTTAAATTCAGTGACAAATGAAACCCGGGAAGTCAGAACCAAGTTATCATGACCAAAATGAGGAAGGTTTTGAAAACGATGAAGCTATTTACGATTAATGTTGTATTTTAATGTTGCTCTATTTTAGGAAATTTTTTAGAATAATAGTGAATCATGTCCATTTTATTTTCTTTTATTTGAACTTTTAATATTAATAAAGCCTGTGTGTATCTTATTTTTTGTCGATTTATTTAAATTGATTCATGTACTATCAAAACAAATTAAGTGTTTGCAGTGAAAACATCCGTGGATTTTACAAAAGTCTTTCAACTCTAGGTCTAATTATCTCAGAATCAGGATCGATGGACTTGATCCATTAATATTCTGAACCACCCATATATCTATGCTAATGCTATTGACTGTTTTGGACAATTATAAATATTCTCTAAATGTTGGATTAATTAAATTACCTCCTTATCATACTGAATAAATAGAGATGAAAGAATCAAATTTGAAATATATGGATATTTCTAAAAAATATGTCCGAATATAATTTTTTTTAATGTAAGTATTGCGTATCATGCAAAATTAATGTGTTTCGTTATTTTTAAAGCCCTGTTAAAACCACGTAAGATTTATTTTAGCACTTTAATAAATTGTATTCTGGAAAGACTTTTATGATGTAATAAATGGTATAAGATTTGCGAAAATATTTTTATCTTCTTTTGAACTATAAAAATATGGCGCGTAGATATATGCGATATTACGGAACTAGGTAATAAGGAAAATATGTGTCTGAATAACAGTAATGTAACATTGGTATTTTGAATGATAATTTTGAGCGGTTTTGTGTTTAGGATATCAAACAAAAGATAACTTTATTGATTTGGATATAAACTCGTTGAAAATAAGATATTAACCGAAAAAATATTAAAAATAACACTGTAGTCTTACTGTTACATAATAAAGTATGAAAAAATCAACAATAAAAACAATAAAATATTTTTTCTGAAATGTGTAATAAGGAATTTCTTCTATGTTCGTCATACTTTGTATTGTACATGCTTTATTTTTCTTTTTCTTTTTTATATACTTTGTAAATACAACACTAACATTAAAAAAAAATTACATATCAGACATGTTTCGGACAACCAATCCTTCTTCATACATTATAAAGATACATACTTAAAATATTATAAAATTGTTTACAAATATTATATGATCAAAACTGATCCCATATAATTTGTAAACAATTTTATAATATTTTAAATATGTACCTGTGAAGAAGGACTGGTTGTCTGAAACATGTCTGATATGTAATTTTTTTTAATGTTAGTGTTGTATAAAGTACATATTATTGTATAAAGAATATATAAAAAAAGAAAAAGAGAAAATGTATTATAAGGCTTCATAACAATTGTTTAATGTAAGGAATACCAAGTTTTTATATAAAATTGTACAAAAATAAATAAAAAAATATATTTTTCAAATGTTTCCTGATCAACGATGAAAAACTCTAAATAGAAAACTTGAAGAATTAGAATTAATTTAATTCGTTTAATATAAATAAATATCCATTTCTAGAAGTTTTATTATATTATATTAAATACAAGTGGTATTTTCGCCTGCCAAAGATTTTGGTATTTTTGTTGTGCATACGTTTATGTTACCCCACCGATTGAATAAACAGACAACGAAGCGAAATATGTCAATTCAAAATATCAAAGTATGTAATAATAATAATACTATTTTTAGAACATGTAGGTAGGTCAATAAATATATTTAAATAAAATATTTAGTTTTTATACATTTTCATTTTACGCTTGAAAATTCATTAAAATTCTGAGAAAATGGGAAGAGATATGTTAGGAATAAGCCTAAGAGACAGAGTCAGAAACGATACGGTGAGAGAAAAAACAAAGATCACTGATATCATCCACCGGGCGGCGACTCTAAAATGGCAATGAGCAGGTCACGTAGCCAAAAGCTCAGATGAAAAGTGGACAAGAAGACTGCTGACTTGGAGACCGTGGATGGCAAAGAAGTGCAGGGTGACCGCAACTACGGTGGAAGGATGATCTGAACAGACACGTGGGAATAACCTGGATGCAGTCTGCACGGGACAGACTGACATGGAAGCGAATGGAGGAGGCTTTTGTCTAGGAGTGAACGGGAAAAGGCTGAGGAAGAAGAAGAACTATTCTACTAGAGAATATTAAAAAAATGTAATATAATTTTCTATAATTCAATATTTAATTAGTAATGTAGGGTCCGTTTTTTTGTTTCCTTTCTGTTTGGCTGACATTTTGATTTGGCCGTCACTTGTCCTTTTCATATTTGACAGTTGTGGCCGACAAATGAATTAATGCTGGCCAAAAAATTAACCTGGAACATTAAACGTTTCCGGTTTCTATGTGTGTTCTAAGTGAAATTTAAATCAAAATATTATGTTTTTAATATGTAGTTAACATTTTTTTTGTTCTATCTCTAGATTTCGAACTATTCTTTACTTTTATAATTAGATAGCAGATTTTTTTAAAATCCTTTTTACACGGATTTTTACGAACTCGTGTAAAAAGAGGTTAAGGTATACACTCGTAGATGTACTTAATTAATATATATATTTTTTAACTCTTTATTATATACAGTACAAAGCTATTATAACTATTTGGCTACATAGAATTTTTCTCGGAAATCTTTTGATTAATAATTTTAAATTACAATTATAAAAATTTTAAGCTGCTTTTGATTTATTTCTTGAATAAGTATTCATTTGTTTAAATATTCCTATCTCTAGCTTTCCAATTAGTCTTCCCCTTTAAACATATGTAGATCGTAGAACTTAATTATCGTATAAAAAGAGTCAGGTATATAGATGTATTTGATTAATATAACTATTTAGTTCCATAAAACTTATCTCGGAAATCATTTGATAAATCATATAATTACAATAACATTTTATTTGCTGTTTTCCTCTTGTATTTGAGTATTGAATTGGTGAAATATTGCCTATTCAATATTTTCAATAAATTATAAGAGGAAAAATAACGTTTTAACACTCGTGTCTATCGGATGACTAAAAAGTAAAAAATATTAAAAGCCAAAAACTTTATGATTTATTGGGCGTGATATTTGATAATAAGAAAAAATGGTTTCCTTTTGAGTTTATCCTCATTGTATACTTCTACAGAATAGCAAATGTTATTGAAAAAAAGATGTTTAGGTTTTTCATATGTGAAAGGTTAGAAACCTTTTTAAAATTTATGTCTATACTTTATCGTAATTAATTGACAAATATAACGTAATTCTGTGTAAAACGTATCAGTACGAGTATATATCGCTCCTCTCAACGTTAATAAAACGTCTTCAAATAAAAGTTAAGATGGCAATGCATAACGGTGCTATTCTTGTATCGACCAAATTAAAAACGACTATTGCCTTTTTGGATATTTTGGTTATGTTGATATAAAAAAAACAGGATTATTTTTTTATTAAATTGAAACAAATTAACAAAAAGGTCAGAGAGGCATTTTTTACTACTGATTTTTAATTTTAATTTTTACAAGTATTGATATAAAATAATAAAACACTTTGTATTTTACCACGGTATAATTATTCTTATTATAATTGATGCCAGTCTAGTTTCGCTTGGACTCAAGCTTCATCAGGTAGTTATTATAGTTATTATACTGCCCTGATAAAGCTTGGGTCCAAGCAAAATTAGTTGGCATCAATTATCAAACCATATCGTGGTTAAATATAAAGTGTTTTTATTATTTTATATCTATAAGTTTGAAATGTCTAACCACAAAGTGAGTGCTTCGTATAAAAAGGATGAAATAATACAAGTAGATGAAAACATTCAAATAATTTTAAAAAACTAAGTTCAAAGTTGTGTATTAAAATCATGTAAAAAATACTCAAATTGCAACATTCTAAAATTCGAAACAAAATATATTAATATATCACAACAAAATCATAAAGTCCAAGCTTCTATCCAGAAACACCAAGCTTCGTATTTATAACACCATCATCAAGCCAGTGGTGAAATATGGTTTTGAGTTATGTACAATGACTCTAAAAGAACAACAAAGAATCTACTGGTTTGAGAATAGGATACTTAGAATGATCCTGGGACCCAGACCCGGTGTTGCAGCGGGAACTTGGAGGCATAGGACCAACCAATAGATCCGTACGATGACCCAGCAGCCCCTTATAACGAGCACCGTGAGAGCCGGTCGCCTAGAATGGATTGGGCAAGTATGCCGAGTCGAAGAGACCAGAGCAATCAAGACCCGGTACGCGTCTAGACCGACTGGAGTTAGACCTCTAGGAAGGCCTAGACAGCACCTAATGGACAATGTTTTGGTTGACCTGGCTAGGTTGGGTGAATCGGAATCCTGGGAGCAAAAGGCGCAGGATCGAGGAGCATGGGGAAAAATCATCAAGGAAGCTAAAACTCTTCAAGAGTTGTATGGCCATAGGAATTGGAACATCACAACAAAATAAAGTAATATATCAATTTTAATTTATTTAAATATAGAAGTATTTATATCACAAATTTAATATTTTAAAATATTAATATGCAATTATAAGTAAACCTTAAAAAATCATACTTATCTAGGAGAATAAAACAAAACTTAAAACACCGAAAACCATATACCATAGTGTCCTATCCTGATGACATCATCATAGGCGCAGAATTCTAAAAAAATGTGGCTTTATTTTCAATGAATTAATAAAGTAGTTATTTTTTATGTATTTTCCTCTTCATTTTACACATATAATTCCATGAATAAGGATAGCATCTGAATAAACCCGCGTGTGGGAAGATAATATGTTTATAAAAAAAGGTATACAATTTCATGTTTATGGAACGCACATTTATGGAATCATACTATACATATAAACATCCTTATCGAACACTGAAAACCAATAGTAAAATACGTAGGGAATTGAAAATAGCTTTGATTAATCCATCTTACAATTAGGACGAAACAATTTCGAGAAAGAAGCCGACCGAAGAATTCAGTTGGGTTGGGCGGCCTTTGGGAAATTACGTCATGTTTTCACTTCCAAAATGCCACAATGCCTCAAGACTAAAGTCTTCAACCAGTGCCTTTTGCCAGTCATGACGTACGGAGCCGAGACGTGGACATTGACAAAAGGTCTAGTCTACAGATTCAAGGTTGCCCAGCGCGCCATGGAAGGAGCCATGCTTGGAATAACCTTGAGGGACAGATTTAGAAACGAATTTATTCGACAACAAACCAAGGTCACTGAGGTGGCTCTACGGATAAGCGGACTGAAGTGGCGGTGGGCTAGTCATATCTGTCGGAGAACCGACAACCGATGGGGAAGACGGGTTCTGGAGTGGAGACCGCGTACAGGATTCCGTAGAGTTGAACGTCCCCCTGCCCGCTGGACCGACGATCTGAAGAGGATTGCTGGACATGGATGGATGGGAGCGGCAATGGATAGGGGGCGGTGGCGGGCTTTGGGAGAGGCCTAGGATGATGATGATGATGATGAATCCACCAAATATAAAAAAAACATGTTTCGGAGGATACCTCCATCTTCAGGTGTAAAAATATAATAAAAACTAAACAAAGAAATACTTAACATTTTGCATGTATACAAATAATGGATTTTACCCATTGCGGATAAATTATAAGTTTATAAGGATTTATTGTATTTCAATAGCGACGAAGATGTATATTGTTTTTTTTTTGGGAACAGAATATCGTCGCCCCAGAGCAATAGTGAGATAAACTAGTGCCATCTTGACAATATAACAAGCCGTAATGTTCCTTTGATATTGTTTATGGTTTGACTTGGTGGAGGCCTTGCACTTATTTGAGTCTCCTAGGCCCTAGGCGACGATATGGTGGCCGAGGCGCTTACATTAATAAAGATTTTCTGCTTAATGCTTCCCAATCTTAATAGATGACGCTAGTGAAGAGTGAACATAAAAATGTAAAGATAAGTGTGGGATTCTAGCATATATACAAGTTCCAAAAATTTGTCAGACGTGGTGGTTATAAGAAAAGGCGGAATGGGGAATGTTGTTAACCCTTAACGTACCGTGTTCAAAACAAAACGCTTGCTCCCATGTGGTAAGTTCAGTTTACCGCTAACTTTATCTAAATATCAAGCATATGACTAGATGAATCAAAATTTAATTTATGTCATCTTGTAGGGAATTTCATTAGGAATAGATCGATATCTATAACATACATGGATTATTTGAAAAACATATCATTATTAATTTTTTTCTGGAACCATGCGATTTCTGATATGTAATGCGTCATAACATACGGGCGACTAAAAATCGACTAAAAGTCGGGTCGAAACTTGTCTGCACGCGGGGCGAAGATAAAGGCACCTAGGCAAAATGTATAGTACGTTCAAGACAACGAGTACGTATTAATATTTGTCCCTTTTGGTAAAGTGTTAATATTTTCACAGTTCTGATATTATTAAGTTACGTGGTGCGTTTTCATCCAGTCGGTATCATTACGTACCTATTGAAAAGGTCAAAGTATAATTTATAATATGTTCAAAACAGCGAGTAAGTATTTGTCACTTTTGATAAAGTTGTAAATATTAGCAAAACAAATTCTACCTTAACACGAATGAAGGTGAGGGCAGTCTTAGAAAATATTTTTTTTTGGGATGAAGGAAGTAATTTTTTGCTTTTTTTTTATTACGAAATATTGAGAACACTTCAATGGAGGATTACAATTTTTTTTATAATATTAGGGTCCATAGGTTTTAAGAAAATCAACTTTAAATTGGCAGTGGAAACTCAATTGACCACATGGCAACGCGACGGTTAAACATAAAGCTATCGCTCAACCCAACCAATGACAGGTCATAAGTCCTGTAAGCGCCTCGGCCACCATATTCTGTTCCCAAAAAAAACCTTCATCTTCGTCTCTATTGAGATACAATTAATCCTTATAAAAGAAATACTTATATAAAAAAGCATTTAAAATTCGATACAATAATTCAAATTTAAAAATTAATTTATTATAAGTACAAATAATTATTTTTTTATGAGTAAGAATTAATAAATATTAATAATACATATAAGTCTTTCATTGTTTAGTTTTTATTATATTTTTACATCTTAAGATGGAGGTATCCTCCGAAACATGTCGTGTTTTTTTTTAATATTTGGTGGATTTAACAAAGTTATTTTCAATTTCCCAAGTGTATCCTCCGAAACATGTCGTGTTTTTAATTAAAAAAATATATATTTAGTGGATTAAACAAAGTTATTTTCAATTTCCTAAGTATATATAAACATCCCTAACTAGTATAGACGAGTATACATACATGGTGAATTATTGAGGAAAAACTTAACATTTTGTTTGGATAATTTAGTACCTTTGTAGAATCAAACTTATAATCGCACTTAACTGATATCATATATACCATTTTAAGTGGTGAATTCTTAAGGAAAAACTGAACATTTTTGTATGAGTTATAAATTTAATTTATGTAAATTTATTTATAAATTTAGTAGGTGGGATTCAAATTCCATAATTTTTTTTTTTTTTATCTATTAACAATAAAATATAAAGATTATTAAATATCTTAACATAATATCGTGATAATAATATTAGCATAACAAAACAGTTTTTTTCAGTACCAGTTTTAAAAAAATTATATTTATTCCAGGGGAGGAAGGTAAAAAGACTGGTCTCGGATAATATTGCATTTATACATATTTTTTGTTCTTGTCATGGCTCAAATACAAAGAGTTTATTTTTAAGCCAGGCACTTAATTCAGCTTGTGTTTGTCATTGAAAGAAAACAGCTTTTTGTTTATACAAATAAAAAGCTGTTTTGTATGTACAAACGATAACAAACTATTAAGCACGAAAAAAACTCTTGGATTAATAAAATGAATTAATAATAAAACTGATCGCGACTTATCGATGTGAACAGGGTTTCTGTATGTTTCTTCTTCATGAAGCCTGTTGCAGACCAATCCGCATCGAAAGTTACGTGTTCGATTCCCGGCGATGGCAGTTTGATTGTCTTTGGTCAGACGTAGAATTCACGTGTCAATAAAATGGCGATATAGCATATTAGCTACCTATGATATGTCATGAGAATAAATAGCAAAAAAGTGTTATACAGTAATTGGGTTCAAATAAGCTCCTGTATAAAAATGTGAAAAGAAACGGAAACTACCATATTAAATACCAAAGTAGTATCTCAAGAGCCAGCAAAAATTTTACACTCTGCTGCAAACTAATCCCTTAGCTTGAAACAAGTGAAGAAAAAATGAGTCAATATGAGTTTACAATATATAAAAGATAAATAACTATATCTGTCAAGTCAAATGTACTTATTTGTATTGCTTAGATCAAATCTGATATTTGTCGAGATAAAATGTGTTATTACTTACTGAAAACCAGTGAGGATATTCAATAATGATGACTTTCCGGCTCCCGATGGACCCATAATGGCAGTGAGTTCACCTGATTTGAAGAGTCCATTGATTCCTTTAATGACAGTTTTCTTTTCTGTAACAAAATTAGAGTATCGACTATTAATTAAACACACAACAAAATTAACAACAACACATAGGATACATGGATAAAGAAATGATGGTTAAGAAAGCATGCGTTAAAGACATGAATGGTGTACGGAGTCGAGGAAGACTTAAGAAAAAATGGCATGTCCAAATTAATTAAATTTAAACGTCGGCCATATTAGGAGTCGGAAGAATCGACGCGCGTGTTTGACTCGCTGTGTGAATGTGGAGGAATCTAGATAGGTGTCAGGATAGAGTGGTGTGGCGGTCCATTATCAAATCAAATCAAATCAAATCCGCTTTTCTCAAATTATTATAGTTTAAGACATCTGTGGAGAACAGGTAAAATATAATAAAAATATAATACCAGGAACGCATGAGAGATGGTTCGACATTAGGAACACAAGATACTCTCCAAAGTCAAGAGTATTTGTTTTCTGAGCGTACTTTTACGAATATGAAAGACATCGATCTCCGAAGCGATGGTGTTCAGTAGTTTGTTTGCTTTCCCCACCGGCATCACCAGAGGCAGGTTGGTTCTGCATGCTGGGAGATAAAGCAGTCTATGCTGACGCTGTCGAAGATAACCATCCGGAACATAAAGATGGATAGCCTCCAAGTTGACGGAATTCTCAAAGAATCCCCTGATGTCTGAAGAACTGCCTACCCACCCGAGCAAACGGTGAGAGAGTTTGTTGTTATTTTTATTGTTATATTATATAATAAATAGTTAAGAATAATACAATAGCTATGTAGTGGCGTAGAATATTTTATTGAAACTGTGGTATTTTCTAATTAAAATTCGACTCTTAAACAAAATTGTGTCTAGTAATATTTAAATCTTACTGCGCATTATGACGAAAAAACCCACACATATTTAAGATTAACATGCCTTGAAACGGCGGTAAATCAGGTCAGAGTAGATTTCATTAATGTAAAATTGTTTTTAAAAAAAATATTAGTCAGAATATTACAACCTTTTTTAATTTTTTTTTATAGTTTCTAAAACTCCTTACAAAAAAATAAGAATGAAATCGTCTGTTCCTAGAAATTTTAAAGTTTTTCATGGGTGCATGTTTCCCCTTTCTAACGCATTTTATAATGTCTTAGTAAATCGAAACATGTCAATGTGCTACGATTTTCAATATTTTCTTCTATTTTTTGTTCCATTTACATTGTTTACATATAAATTCTATACAATTCAATCTTCATTTTTTTTTCGTGTGTCTGAACCATCTTAATGACCCTTTCATTATTTTGTTCATTACACTTTCATTCGTACTGCGTTCACTTCTCATATCGAATGCTTAATAGAACACTGGCTTAACTCAAAAAAGCAAGTTTTGCTCATCTGACATGAGTCGGTGTTTAAACAAAAACATTCGAAAAACACGTACGAATGGATATCGTTAACATTGTGAACGATTATCGTACTACGAATGGATAGCGTTAACTTTGTGAAAGATGGATAGCGTTAACACAAGCCTCTGTCTAATTTTAACTCAATTATGACCTAAACCATAATCGGTCTGTTTACTATTAAGCGTGCGATATATGCATTTGACACTCATTGATTTATCACATTCGTCTAAGAGATCTAATTTTTATTTCTTTTATTCTACTTTCATCCTTATTTTGGTAGCTCCATGCTTAATGGGGTACGAAGTCGAGGCAGACCAAGGAAAACATGGCATGACCAAATTAATCAAATTTTAAAGGTTGGTCATGTTAGATGTCGGAGAAATCGACGTGCGTGTATGACTCGTTGTATGAATGTGGAGGAAGCTAGAGAGGTTTGCCAGGATAGAGTAGTGTGGCGGTCCATTCTCTCTGCCTACCCCTGCGTGGAAACGGCGTGATGGTTTGTTTGTTTGTTTGTCCATGCTTCATTCCTCGTAATTAAATAATGTTATGTTACTTCACACATACGTAATAAATAATTTTAAGAATATTGCTAATATATAAAATACTTTGTAAACAGCAATAAAATGAATCATCATAAAAATAATAATTTAATAAATTAAAATTACCAATTTAATGTGTAATATGAAATATAAGAACCACTTAAAAAAAGGTGTCATTTAACATATATTTTTACTGTTTTTTAAAACGCACTGTTCAAATATTTATTATGGTTTAAATATTATTTTAGCATTAGTATTTCAGGTGCTAAATTATATACCTTTATTAAACCGGTCGAAGTTTTTGTAAAATTCCTTTTGATGTCAACAGGAAAATCCTTAGAAATCTAGCTTGTACAATAACAGATGATTCAATGGAAGAACAGTTATATAGTTAGTTTATTCAACATATTAAATTTGCCGTTTCTTAAACTTCACGTTGGCCAAATAATATATTATGAACAATCATATCGCAGGCTTGAAACCGAATATATTTCATTTATTTCATTTCATTTATTTATTTTAAACATATCTAAAGCATTACAGAATTTTTTTTTCCAATACACTAAAGATACAAGTTAGAGATACACAATAATAAGTAATACATAATAGATTAATAAAAAGAGCGAGAAACATAAGATGCATGACAAATTAATAAAATAAATATACCATACAATTATAATAAAGATAGTACTTCCCTCAGATGAGCCAAACTATCACAAAATATGTCAAACTCCGAGGTGATACGATTAAGCAAAGATATTGCTCTACCTACCGGCATAACCATTGGCAGGTTGTTTCTGCATCGTGGGAGATAAAACAATCTATGGCCCATTTGTCGAAGATAATTATCAGGGACGAACAGACCTACATCACTCAGGATTTCTGAGTTGTGTATACAACCGCCTATCAGTCGAAAGAAATGGACACCCAAGTGAATGTCTCGTCTCCTCTCGAGTGACTGGTACCCTAGCATCCCTAGCAAGAAATCAGTTGGAAAGAGTACTAGTAATACACAAACTAATTAACTAACTAACTAACTAACCAACACGCCGTCTTCCCGAAGGGGTAGGCAGAAACAATGGACTGACACACTTTTCTTTCCTGATATATTTCTCTCGCTTCCTTAACATTCATACATTTTGTCATGCACGAGCGTCAATTTCTCTGACTCCTCACGTGGCCGACATTCAATATTTGATGTTTTCCTCTATTTCTACTTCAATTTAAATCGTTAACATATACTTTTTTTACCATTCTTTCTTCATTCATTATTTCCATGTGTCCAAACCACCGAATGAAAATACTATATAAGAAGTGAGTGCGGTGCGAATAATGGTGTTATGAACAAAATAATGTAAGGATCATTAAGATGGTTTGGACATATGGAAAGAATGAATGAAGAAAGAATGGTAAAAAAAATATATGTTAACGATGTAAATGGAACCAAAATAGAGGAAAACCGAGGAAAACGTGGCACCATCAAATAAATCAGGTAATGAATGTCGGCCATGTGAGAAGTCAGAGAAATCGACGCGCGTGTATGACACGATGGATGAATGTTGAGGAAGCGAGAGAAGTCAGGTAAGAATGTCAGGTAAGATGTCAGGTAAGAAAAGTGTGGCAGCCCATTCTTTCTGCCTACCCCGTCGGGGAGACGGCGTGATGGCTAGTTAGTTGTAGTTATATTGATATTATGTTGTATTAAATAAAAATGAAGAATTTATTTGGATAAATTTAATGTTTGTAAACATGTTTTTGATGATATGATAATATCTAATGTTTTTCGAATTTAACTACCTTTAGATCGATGTGGAAAGCAACGGGAAACTACCACATCAAAATGGCCCAAGTGGCATCCCATGAACCAGCAAAGATATTAATAAACTTTGCTGCAAACCAATCCCGGGATTGAAACATAAGAAGAAGAAGATTAAATAAAATACAATAAATTTAATTGTATCTCAATAGAGACGAAGATGCAAACTGGAAACTGAATATGGTTGATCAAGGTGTTTACAGGACTTATGACCTGTCATTGGTTGGGTTAAGCGCACGCTTTATGTAATTACAACATTCCCCATTCCACCTTGCGAAGTTTGCATCTTCGTCTCTATTGAGATACAATTAAATTTCATGAATTAATCACCCACCATGGGTGAAATCTAGTATTCGTATACAAGTATAAGTATACATTCACAAAAAATAAAATACAATAAGATGTGACTGGTGTATTTTAAATATAATTGTCACGAAGTATTATAGAAAGGAATAAATTATGAGCATAATTTCCGAGGTTCACTTCACTACGGTTAAAAAAATTCACATCTGATGCAATGCGGTTTCAAAGTATAATATTATTGCCCTACCGACAGGCATTACTTAAGGTAGTTTGGTTCTACAGAGCGGTAAGTAAAATAATTTATGTTACCGTTGTCTCAGATAAGTGTCGGAGACAAACAAAGTCAAGTGATTTAAAATGTCAGAGTTATGTATTCGACCACGAATCGATTTAAAACAAATGAGCTGGGTATAGCCAAAGAAAACCGGTAACTTAATTGTTTTAATGCCAGAATAATGGGAAACACATGACTTTAGTATTATGTAATGAAATTTCCCAAAAACAGTTTTTCCTCAATATTGAGTTGGAGATAGGCTGGGCACAAAGAATGCAAAACGCGTGGGTGCCTTAGAAAATAATGACTGGACATCCAGGGGGTAGAATGAGATTTAGAAGGCCCAGGCAGAAGTTGGGATATGAGGAAAAGTCTGTCACCATCCATTCGGGCTTCATGGTCCCTCCAGTATCTTCTTCTGGATCTACTCCCCTGAACGATATCCTCTATTTTGCAAGTTTTTCTTATGTCTACGTTGCGGACACGATCTCGGAGAGTTTTTCCAAAATAAACTCAAAAGTGGAAAAAACAGTGTTTTAATTCATGGTGTTCTTCTACCGACCCTTATGTATGAAAGGGAAGCATGGAACTGGCAAAAGAAGGATGAAAGTAGAATAAATGCAGTAGAAATGAGATCTCTTAGACGAATGTGTGGATACTCTGTGTATGATAGCGTGTCGAATGAAAATATAAGAAGTGAATGCGGTGCGAATGATGGTGTCATGAAAAAAATAATGAAAGAATCATTAAGATGATTTGGACATATGGAAAGAATGAATGAAGAAAGAATATTAAAAAAATCATATGTTAGTGATGTAAATGGAATTAGAAATAGAGGAAGACCGAGGAAAACGTGGCACGATCAAATAAAATGTCGGCCATGTGAGGAGTCTGAGAAATCGACGCGCGTGCATGACACGATGTATGAATGTTGAGGAAGCGAGAGAAATATGTCAGGAAAGAAAAGTGTGGCAGTCCATCCTTTCTGCCTACCCCTTCGGAGAGACGGTGTGATGGTTAGTTAGTTAGTTAGTTTTTTTTAATTCATAAAAATTCGTAATTATTAGAAGCAATGGGTGTTAGCTACACAGCATCGGGAGGGAAAGTTAAACACGTCATAAGTCCATTCCGGCTATGTGCGTTGGAGCATTGCGTGTTATGTGTCAAAGGGTCACCGCTCTGAACCATTTTGTATTACGCACATTGCACTTGGGTGAGTACAAATAATTGAATAGTGTGATTGTGCTAATGACGGTGATGCCATCACGTGGGTAGGTACTGACGACTTGATAACCGGTTTTATCAAATATATGACATTACGTGTCCTATTATATATTTTACGACAGCTCTTAGTAGAATATTTTGGTAAGAAATTCAAAACCGAATTTTTCTTATAAAATAAACGAGGATACACATTATACAAAAAAAAAAACATACAAATTCAATTTTGGGTGGATTAATTTGTATTTTATTTGTAATTCATTCAAATCGAATAAAATATAACTGTATTGTAAACAGGTAAATGTCTAAAAAAATAAAATCGAGGTATTTAAGTGTAGCTGACAACATCGACGATAATACAAACATATTGTTTCTTCTACGAACGATGGTGTCATGAACAAAATAATGAAAGGATCATCAATATGGTTTGGACATATGGAAAGAATGAATGAAGAAAGAATCGTAAAAAAAATATATGTTAATGATGTAAATGGAACCAGAAATAGAGGAAGACCGAGCAAAACGTGGCACGATCAAATAAATCAAATATTGAATGTCGGCCATGCGAGGAGTCAGAGAAATCGACGCCCGTGCATGACACGATGTATGAATGTTGAGGAAGCGAGAGAAATATGTCAACAAAGAAAAGTGTGGTAGACCAATCTTTCTGCCTACCCCTTCGGGGAGACGGCGTGATGGTTAGTATAGGAAAAATACAACAATACTTTTTAATTAATGTAAGCTTATATATTTTTTCTTGGACAATAATGTAAAACTCCATAGTAAATGATTAATAGGAATGTAAACGTCAGTTTTCTAGAAGTTTTATTATATTTTATAGAAATGACATGTTTCGCCCTTCTAAGGCATTATCAAAAACTTTAAAATGTCTAAGAAGGGTGAAACATGTCATTCCTATAAAATATAATAAATCTTCTAGAAAACTGACGTTTTTATTCGTATTAATTAGATATTAAATTATATTTTTACTCTATTAAACTGACCTCAAAGGTAAAATACTTTTCAATGCATTGTATTTATACAATTAATAATTTAATACGAATGAAAACATTTTTTAAATATTTTATGGGAATGACGTATTTCGCCTTGTTAAGGTATTATAAAATATTAAGACGACGTTTGAAGCAAGGCAAAACATGTAATTTCCAAAAAATATTAAAAAACTTCTAGAAAACAGACGTTTTCTTTCGTATTATTTATTTAATATCGAGTTTTAAGCTATTGTTCAAGAAACAATATCCAACAATAATGTTTATAAATTTTAACCAATAAAACTAAAATATTTATATAATTTTATAACTGTTAATTAAAAAACTTTGTTTTATATTACAAATTGTATTTATTTTACTTTACGACAGCTATATATTTTTATAACCCCTGATGATGTCAACATTGGTTGATGAAACGGCTGTCGTAAAGTAAAATAAATACAATTTGTGATATAAAACAAAGTCGTCGAATTAACAGTTATAAAATGTTAAAATATCATAGTGTTTCGGCCAAAACAATGGACTATTTAATTTACATTATTGTTTAAGAAACAATGTAAACAATAATATTGTTTTATTAAAAATCTTCAAATTATGTTATTTTATATGTAATATTAATGGGTTAAAATAGATAAATTATTATGTAGTCATAGTTTTAATGCACGTATAAACGTTGTTTAATAACGTTTAAAGTGGAATAACCCCATTAAGACCCTGAAAGAGTATGGCCATCAGAAGTAAGTGCATGCAGTAAATGCAAGGGTTATAATATATACGAGTAAGTAATGTTCCTGAAAGGTTTCCTTTCAAGAACATTTTAATGTTTGTTTTATGGATTCGTAAAAAAATATGGTTCGGTGATTAATTTTGCATTTAAATAATGAAAATAAATAAAAAATAACATTTTTATTTATTCTTCTTTGTGTTGCGGAATCATCGAACAATATTTATTCCTTTGTAAACAACATTTTATAAAAAATTAAAATTAAATTTACACAAGCATGTTTCCTTCCTTTACACAAGAAATTTAAATAAATAACATTAATAATCCGCATTTTCATTTATTCTTATAAAAAATATTTACGAGTGATTTCATTTTAAAATATGACAATAATATATTAGACACGTTTCACCTTGCAGGCTTTATCGAATGTCTGAAACATGTCATTCCCATTAAATATATTTAAACTTATAGAAAGTATTCACATTCATTAACCTTTAATAATCATTGAACCATTTAGGCTCTACAAGAAGTAGGAATCAGTAGCAAAATATGCATCGTGGTTCATGAAACATACGAGGTCTGTTCAAAAAGTATCGCGAATTTTGAATTTCCGCTGGCTACGTATATTTGATTTTTGATTTTTTTGTAGCGTTATGTTGGTACTCATGTCCCTTACTTATGCTGACAAGGTCGGCCATTTTGAATGTGTAGTTAATTTTTGACAGCTGTTTTGCTTGGATGTGTTTTGGCTCGTCTTCGATTTTTGCCTATTCCAAAAAATGGATCAAAGAATCTGTATCAAATTTTGTGTGAAAAACAAAATAAAGTGCGCGGACGCATTTCGAATGTTGACTGTGGCATATGGTGAAGCTACCTTGGACCAAAGCAACGTTTATCGGTGGTACAAAATGTTCTCAGAGGGCCGAGAAGATATGAACGACGAAGAGCGTGCCGGACGCCCGAGCACGTCAACAACAGACGAAAACATTGATAAAGTGAAGAAAATAGTATTAGCCAATCGTCGAATCACCGTTAGAGAAGTTGCTGAGGACCTAAACATATCGATTGGCTCGTGCCATTCGATTTTAACCAATGATTTGGGCATGAGTCGGGTCAAAAAGTATCGCGTTAACATTGCTCAGGAGATGTTGGACTCGGTCCGTGACGACCCAAATGTGCTCCAGAGGGTCATAACTGGTGACGAATCATGGGTTTATGGTTATGACGTGGAAACCAAAGCTCAATCATCCCAATGGAAGCTGCCGCATGAGCCAAGACCAAAAAAAGCGCGCCAAGTTCGGTCGAACGTGAAGGTTTTGCTCACAGTTTTCTTCGATTGCAGTGGCGTGTTGCATCATGAGTTCTTGCCACAGGGTAGTGTACGGTCAATAAGGAATATTACCTGCAAGTTATGCGCAATTTGCGCGAAGCAATCCGCCAGAAACGCCCGGATTTGTGGAAGAACAAAAACTGGCTTTTGCACCATGATAACGCCCCTGCTCACACATCGTTGCTTGTGCGCGAATATTTGGCCAAAAACAACACAGTAATGGTGCCGCAGCCACCGTATTCCCCAGACCTGGCCCCCTGTGACTTTTTCCTGTTTCCAAAACTGAAGAGGCCCATGAAAGGACGACGCTACGCCACGATTGAGGAGATAAAGACGGCATCGAAGGAGGAGCTGAACAAGATCACAAAAAATGATTTTTTTAAGTGCTTCGAGGATTGGAAAAAACGTTGGCATAAATGTATTATATCCGAGGGGAATTACTTTGAAGGGGACAAAATAGATATTCATGAATAAATAAATACTTTTTGAAAAAATACTTTCGCGATACTTTTTGAACAGACCTCGTATATATTCAGTAGAGCCACAGTTCGTTGCTCTATCAGTAACCTGGCTCTCGGAATAAATGTATTCCTCTGAGTTGTCCAGGAATATGTATACGGCATTCCGGTTAGATAGAGGCAGTCGCGGATGGAATACTCCTTGCTTTCTGTTTTGATAATGATGAAGATAGTTATGCACAGCATTAAAATACTATTTCATTCCGATTAATAGCATGTATAATTAGTCCCATCTGATGGTGCAACCATTTTAATGTCAGAATAAAAATGCATTAATTTATAATTTAGGTTTACTAAAGTTTGTTTACCTTGAAAACCGGCTTATTTGCAAATCTTGCACCATTGAAAAATACATAAAATGAATACCATGCAATCGTCTGAGCATCGTGAGCATTAAAAATTGAATGCAGTCCCATTAATTGATCAACGCATTCATATACACAAGGAAAAATGCGTTTGTCTTGGCTTTATACAATGTAGTAAAAACATGTAATAAACGAATATAGTTAAAGGTCAAATCTAGTTCAATTAAATTGTTACATTTTGTCATTGATTATTCAGAATGTTGTGTTGCTACGAGTCGGGCTGTTTACTATTAATAGTCATAGTTACTATGTGATATATTATTAAAAGTAGTAATAAAAACAAATGCATGGAGAAGTACCGACATCAAGTAATCGCCTACCCTCTTACTAACAAGGGGATGGCACGACATAGGAAATCAAAACCAATCAAATCAGTTTATTTACTCAAAAGACATTACAAACAGCATAAATGTTTATGGCATCTATTGAGTACAGGTAAGATATTACACACATACAACATAATACCAGGAACGTATTAGTGATGGTTCGACATTAGGAAGACAAGATACTTTCCAAAGTCAAAAGTATTAGTCTCCTGAACGTACTTTCACTAATATGAAAGACGTCGATCTCCGAGAAGACCGCGTTCAGCAGAATAATTGATCTTCCCACCGGTGCGGTGTCACCAGAGTTAGATTGTTTCTGGCGGCCAATAGGTAAAACAATCTGTGCTGTCGCTGTCGGAGATATCTATCGGGGACAAAAAGACTAACATCCTCCAGTGCGGCCGAGTTCTCGAAGTATCCTCTAATTAATCTAAAGAAATGGGTTATTAGATGTCCATCTCTTCGAAGCTATAGAGAATTGGTTCCGAGCATTCCCAAAAGAAATGCCGTGGGATAGAGTAGATACTACCACACTCCCTCACGTAGAGATACCTTAGAATTTTTTTCTGAACCCTCTCTAGCATAACGGAATATCTCGCCTCGTGAGGATTTCATATCACAGAACCACCAACACCACCACAACCACATCGGAATGGAATTTTGCACGATTGTAATACCCTCTAAGAGTGGTCGATAGACAAAGTAAGAAAATGCAATAGCCAGCCAATTTTTAGAAAAAAGCCTTCAAAGTTTTCACCTTTCCTTATATATCAGAAGAAAAAAAACAAGAGAATGACGCTGGGATTCGAACCGGAGACCCACCCGACCAGTGAAACGGGGAAGGTAGATAAGTTATCAGCTCGGTCACATAAATTTAGAATGGTGAAGTTTCTAATCAAATGTATTTAAAATGGTGGAAACTTTGAAGGCCATTTTTATAGAAATTGACTTGCTATTGTGCTTTATTACTTTGACTATGGATCACTGTTAGGGGGTACTACAATGCAAACTCTTATCCCGAAGTCAATTTCCTATGTCGAGCCCTCCTCTTGTAAGATTCAATTTTTTAACTTATCTTGACTGTGTAATTATTTATTTATTCTTAGACCTTGATATCAAACTTCACACTAAGTAATTAATTATAATGAAAACGGCTGTTTTCTAGTAGATTTATTCTTTTTAATGGAAATGAGATGTTTCGTCATGCTTTATCAAATGCGTTGCTCTTTATATTCCCGAGCTAATGCAGCAGTCAGTCTAAGTCAATTTATGTGGCTTAACACATTGTTGAATAGTGTTGAATAGTAAACAACATTTTGAATGTATACAAATACTTGTAGACGAACAACTGGATTTCACCCATTGCGGGCTATCAATTCAAAAATCATTTGTATCTCAATAGAGACGAAGATGCAAATTGGAAACAGAATATGGTTGATCAAGGTGTTTACAGGACTTATGACCTGTCATTGGTTGGGTTAAGCGCACGCTTTATGTAATACGAAATTTGTCAGACATGGTGGTCATAAGAAAAAAGGTAGAATGGGGAATGTTGTATAACATAAAGCGTGCGCTTAACCCAACCAATGACAGGTCATAAGTCCTGTAAACATCTTAATCAACCATATTTTGTTTCCAATTTGCATCTTCGTCTCTATTAAGATACAATTGATTCTTGAATTGTATACTTTACGTACTGCCATCATCTTATTTTACTTGATTTTTATAAGATTCTTTATTTTACCCTAAAATATTTTATTACTCGATAGTTGCTTTCATCAAAGATGGTGCATAACGATTGCACTGCCTGTATAATGATAATAATAAAGGTCTCTGCCCACTACAACGTATCATACTATGACCGTACTAGGAACGTATCAGACATGAAAAGCAGCACGATACGACCTGCTATGCCCACTGAAACGGATCGGCGGCCTTCTGTGCCCGTATAAATCCCGTATGATGCCCGTATGCAACCCGTATGTTGCCCGTATGTAATCTGTATCATCATACAGATCTAAATCCACCAAAATCGATAGGAAACCGTTTCATTCTCGCATGTATATCGATGTTGCGTAGACATCTTGGGAGTGCTATCAAGTTTTTAAATAATAAAATAGGTATGCCTATTAAAAAATTAACTGTTAGACAACTGGAAATAATTGCCATAATATTGGATGAGGAAGAAGAAGAGAAGGGTGAAGAGAGTCTCTCCATGCGCGGAGCGTATCGGCACCGGCAAAATATTCTCGCCGACAATTAATGAACGGTCCGTGCATAATAGGCGACGGTGCCGTACTATTTTTTTACCCGACACGTTCCTATTACGGTCATAGTATGATCGTTGTAGTGGGCAGAGACCTTTAACCTTATCTTTTGTTATTGCCTTATTTTACTTGATCTGTGTATAATTCTTTTTTTTACGCTAAAATCTTGTTTTACTCGATAGTTGCTTTCACTGAAAACGGTGCATAACAATTGCACTGCCAGTATTATGAACTCGGTGTGCACATCATCTTATCGAAGTATCTAATCTGATATAATATTTTTTTTTTTATTATTTATACACTTTTGAACATTAGGTCTTTGTTTGTGTACCAACATAATAAATAAATAAACAATAATCAATAGCCAAGAGAAAAAATAAGATACCATAAATGTATCATATGGAAATAATTAATGTAATTCATGTCTAATTATTTACATACTCGTATAATGTAATCTTATGTTAATAAAGAATCATATAATAGAACTAGAAAACCAAATAATAAAAAAAATGAAATTTAATTGTATCTCAATAGAGACGAAGATGCAAACTGGAAACTGAATATGGTTGATCAAGGTGTTTACAGGACTAATGACCTGTCATTGGTTGGGTTAAGCGCACGCTTTATGTAATTACAACAATCCCCATTCCACCTATATCTTTATGACCATGTAAGACAAATTTTTGGAGGTTGTATATATGTTACAAATCTATGCTTATCTTCACATGTCAGTTTCAATACGCCATCTATGTAGATTTGATCGTATACAAGTATAAGTATACATTCACAAAAAAAAAAAAAAAGACGAATAAAACTAAATATGAATTATAAATAAATTTTATCGTACGAATTACACAATTAAAACGATTTACGACAGAATTTCAAATGTAGATACCATATAACTGTATGAAGCGCTGGTTCGTAGTAACTTGGAGTACTGTTCTATCAATTGGGACCCCAGAGAAAGAATAGTCATCTTGGAACTGGAAAGAATCTAGAAACGATTTTTAAGGTATTTATACCTCAGGGAGTATAACTATTATCCTTTTTTGTACCCCTGACTGTTTCTCTCAGGAGTGTTGGATTTCAACACTCTTGAAGCTCGTCGAATGATCTTTCGGGGAAAGCATTTTTTTAAACTATTATCCGGAGGTATTAACAATCCAGGAATACTGAGAGAGCTAAATCTGTACGTTCCCCATAGTTATAGCAGAGCAAGGGGGCATATATTATTTTATGCCTCAAATTGCCGCACAGAGGCCCTTCGAAGTTTTCCTGTATTGAAAGCGATTCGTCTCTTAAATGAGGTTGCAAAAGATATAGGCCTCTTTGGATGCAATTATGGCGAATTCGTAAATACTCTTACGATAAAGGCAGCAAGCAAATAACTGGCTTTTCCTATTCATAAGGTTCTATGTATATTTCCTTTGATATTATTTTTTTTCACCCTTTACATCGATTTGGCTCGCGCTGTAATGATGAAGGGAGTTTTTTCAACAAAATAATAATAATAAAAAGGAAGAAATGTAGAGTGGAATAAAGCATTATGAACAAATTTATGAAAGGACCACTGTGTGAGTTCGGATATATGGAACGCATGAATGAAGGAAAAATAGTCGTGTGAGACCTTGGCCTGGAAAACTTGGCATGACCAGATTAATCCAATTTTAAAGGTCAGACATATTAGAAGTCGGAAAAATCTACGTGCGAGATTCTTACATTGAGCATGACTCGCTGTAAGAATGTGGAGGAATGTAGACATGTATTCCAGGATCGAGCAGTGTGGCGCTCTATTCTCCCTTGCTACCCCTTTGGGGGAAACAGCGTGATATTAATAAATTTTAGTATTTAATCTGTAAGATTATACACTTAACTTCATTTCATTTATTTATTTATAAAAATAACAAACATTACAGATGCGTCTAAGTCGTCTGCAACCTCAAAATTACATTATAAGATATACATATTTACAAAATAACATTAAAAAATTAACAAAATACATAAATACTACGGCATCAGAGATAATAATCACAACATTGATATTGCATCCCTGAGGCAACTCACACTATCACGAAATATGTCGACCTCCGAGGCGACCCGATTAAGCAATAAGACTACCCACAGGCAAAACCATTGGCAGGTTGGTTATGCAGCGCGGCAAATAAAACAATCTGTGCTGTCTTTGACGAAGGTAATTATCAGGGACAAATATACCTACATCACTCAGGACATCCGAGTTTTGTATACGGCCGCCAATCAGCTGAAAGAATTGAACTCCCAAGTGAATCAAATCAAATTAAATCAAATCAAATCAAATCAGTTTATTTTTTCAAAAGATATTACAAACAACAATTATATTTTAAGGCATCTATTGAGAACAGGTAAAACATAAAAAAATATATAATACCAGGAACGCATGAGAGATGGTTCGACATTAGGAATACAAGATACTCTCCAAAATCAATAGTATTTGTCTTCTGAACGTACTTTCACGAATATGAAAGACGTCGATCTCCGAAGCGATCATGTTCAGCAGTTTGATTGCTCTCCTCACCGGCATCACAAGAGGCAGGTTGGTTCTGCACGCTGGGAGATAAAACAGTCTGTGCTGACGCTGTCGAAGATAATCCGGAACATTAAGATGGATGGCCTCCAAGATGACGAAATTCTCAAAGAATCCCCTGATGAGTCTGAAGAAATGGGTAAGTGTGCACCCATCCCTTCTTATTTGTAAACTATTGGTCCCCAGCATGCCCAAGAGGAATGCAGGGAATATTCCTCCTTCTCTCCAATGATTGGTAGCTTAGCATACCTAGCAAGAATACTTAGTAAGTTGTAAGGTTATGTAAATTTCGCATTTCCATTAAAGATGTAATACATTGATATGTATTTTTTCAAGGTCTGTTATAACAATAAGGCTGCAAGAGGAACATTAATAGATAATAAGGTAAATAGATAATTACTCTCCTCAAAACCTACAACTGCATGTAACACACTTGTGTAACAAGTGCCTGTCTACTGGCTGATATTGCGTGTACGAACACAATTTGCAATCGTGGTTATAATGATACCCTTGACTTAAATAAGACAGAAGAAGAGCTCAATCACTGATAGTACGTGCTTTTTTTCCTTTTCATATTATTCATACGTGAATTACGTAAATACGAACGTTTTTTTTCGAATTGCTAAACAATTGAACAATTTATTTAAATTGTTATTTTATTTAATCTTTGACCTTTAAACGCCCCGTGCGCCACGTGCAATAAAGGTAGCCCACTGCCCAAGCACATATTCGCGCGACTTGCGACCTACGCGTAGCTGTTATAAAAATAAATATATCTCTAAAAGTATTCACCCTATTTAGGCAAAATAAAAAGCATTATCAAAATAAAAGATTGTTTATAATTTACAAAAGCATTATTTGTAATTTTTCACATTTTATAATTATATTTACACAAAAAAATAAAAAATAAGTATTTATTTTTTGAATGTATACAAATACTTGTAGACAAATACTGGATTTTACCCATTGCGTGTAAATCATTTTTAAGGTACTTAATAGATGACGCTAGTGTAGATTGACCTAAAAAATGTGAAGTGTTTTTTAACATAGTAGCATATATATTATTTTAAAAAAAATTGTCAGACGTGGTGGTCGTAAGAAGGGTGGAATGGGGAATGTTGTTAATATAAAGGGATCTCTTAACCCAACTAATGACAGGTCATAAGTCCTGTAAATGCCTCGACTACCATATTCTGTTTCCAAAAAACAATTTACATTTTCGTCTCTATTGAGATACAATTGATCCTTAAAAATAAGTATATTAAATTTAATTTTTTTTTTCCGAATGCCAAATTTAAAAACATTTGTCTATGAATAGACCTATTTTAGGCAGTGGTGTAGATTGTGTGTTTATAAAAAAAAGGATATCCCAAGAGTCAACCTTGTAACGCAGGTATAAACATTAATATTACGCATCATGTCAAAAATATTTATCGGAACCGAAAATAAAATTATGGATCGGTTTTTCAAAGACATTATTTACGTAAGCTTATATTCATATTTTGAATACTTTTGTCATAAATCGGTGTAATCCGATAGCGAAATGCACCATAATCACCGGTCCCATATGGGACCGATGGGCATTAAAATCCGCAAATCCGCGGTACCGTACGAAACCACTGGGCGCCTATAGGTTAATTCGAATAAAACATTTTCTTCTTCTTATTTTTTTTTGTTTCAATTCCACGCAGCAATAGATTTTTTCTCTTGACTTTAGAGAGTATTTTATCTTCCTATTGTCGAACCATCTCTCATACGTTCCTGGTATTATTTTCACTTGTACCCAAGCTTCACCAAGGTGATAAAATAGCAGTTTTTATATTGTCCTTACAAAGCTTGGGAACAAGCGGAAATAGTTGGTTCAATTATCAAAGCTAGTAAAATGTAAATAAGAAAAGGTCTATATTTTAAATATTCTTTTGTTTGCTATCGTATCCATTGTAACATAGGTGTTATTTACTCCAAAACGCTGGTAAAAGCTAAAATACCTTGAACGCATGATGCAAAACTATCGATGCTGAATTTAGCAACTAATTATGGAAGAGAAAATCGTAGGCAAAATAAGAATGCCAGTTTATTTCTCGACTAAACCACTTATTCTTACGAGTATGTTTGATTACTATAAAACCGCCATTAAATACTGGCTCGTTTCTTAAATTAAAGATTTTTTTTACTAATATACCATTAAAGCTTTGTTTAAAAAAAACGTTTTTTTAAACGTTATTTTTGGTGTTTAGAGTTAATTTTTCTCGAAATGTTTCAAGGGTTTTGTACATTTATCATCGGCAGAACGGTATAAAATAACCAAAAATGTTTAAATGCAAACGGAGAGAGCTTGATCGACTTTTGTGCATGCAATGAACTAAGAATTGCCAACACCTATTATAATCATAAGATGCAACATAAATACACTTTCCTGAACTCAAGGGGCGATAAATCAATGATTGACTTTATTATCACCAATAGAGCAATACACCCTACACAAATATTGGATGTCCGATCCTTGAGTTCGGCAAACATTGGGTCGGACCACCAATTGGTGTTATGCAAAATGATTATGAAGCGACCTCAGAAAATAAGAAAGCCCCCTAGATACATTGAAAAATATAATATTGAATCATTGGAAGACGAGAGTACAAAACATCTTTACAGAAATCGAATATTACAGAAAATTAAAGATAATCGCATAGGAGAACATGATACTTTGGAACAGGCTGTAATGGTACATCATTACGATTTCTTCGGCCACTGTATTCGCCCCAATTCTCCCCAGTTAAGTACCTCTTCGAAATTCATTTCCAACTTCTCCTGTTTGCGCCCTGTGAGCCACCGCCGCCTTCCCAATTGGTATCACTGCTTTTTCGGTACTCTATGCTTCGAGGCAGAAGCCCGCTCACTTCCCTCCAGTCAGCCGTTGCGGGTAGGCCGCCATCTTGTGTTTTTTCGTCAGTGCCCAGTTACCACCACGATGTAGGAGAAACGTTAATCCGTTTGCATCCGGCTGGACCAGCAATGGTTCAGCCTTTCTCCCATCATATCTTCTGAAGTCAGGTAGAATACTAATAATAATATCCATATCGAAGACCGCACATTGGTTCCACATGTGCGTCATGTGTCCGCGTGTCTGCGATTAGTTCCGATGGCTCTGTCAGACATCGACGTGACCGCCTTCGAGGTCTCCGTATCTTGCTGCCACCCGATTGTCAAGGGCCACACCACCATGCGGAACTGCGTGGACCACTTCTTCACGCCGCTTCAGACAACACCAACAGGTTAGGGAACCTCGTGTCTGCCAGGTGACGCTCTAAATATTGATTTGCTGACCCACCATCTTCTGGTCAGCGTCGCTGATAACGTCTACGGACGACGTCGCCGGTCGATGTCCTGACGAGCACGCCATCGAGGAATCACCTCAAACAGCCTCTTCATTCTTTCATCGTGTGCCTTTTTTTATGTATTCGTACGACATCCCTAGCCTCTGGATTATTGTTATAATGTTAACTAGATAATAAACCTTAATGTATCCCATGTAACTGTCTTTATATTTACACCCGTCCCTGAATCGAATAATATACCGAAAAGAATCTCACGATTACCACCCTGAGGATTAAAAACCATGCTCTCCGTGCTAACCGTAGGAGGTACGTTTCAAGGCATGGGAGAAAATTAAAACCAACATTAACGACGCCGCCTCGGAAGCACTGGGGAAAAGAAATATTAACATTAATTCAATGACCAAACCCAAACCATGGTTTACTGAAGAAGTTAAAACCCTTGCCAAAGAAAAAAGACAAAGCTACTTAATATATAAGAGCAACCCCACACCAGAAGAATACCGCAAATATAAGAATACAAGAAACAGAGTCAACGCGGAAATCAAGAAAATAAAAACAGAATATTGGGCCAAATTCTCAAAAGATATGGAATATGACCTTCATGGTGCCCAAAGAAAAGTGTGGAAACTACTTAAAAACCAAAGAAAGCCTATCAATGAATACACTCAGACAACAAAAATTCCAATTGATGAATGGGAAAGGTACTTCAAACAACTCTATTCTATGGACCCGGGGCACGGATACCTGACAATTGAAGCTACTGTAGAAGAAACATTCAGTGAAATAGAGACACTGACACATATTAAGAAGCTGAAAAATAGGAAGGCTCCCGGAATCGATAACATCCCCAATGAATTAATTAAGTACTCTGGCGTAGAATGTATAAAAGAGATCCAAAACATATTTAACAGGATATTAGCCGCTGGAACTATACCACAGGAATGGAGAATAAGTATAACAACACCTGTATTTAAGAAAGGGCAAAAGAAAAACCTAGAGAACTACAGAGGTATCTCCTTATTATGAACAATGCTTAAGCTATTTACAAGTATTCTGAAAACGAAACTTGAGCAAAAGATAACGAATAGGGAAGAACAGCAGGGTTTTCGACGAAATCGCTCCACAACAGATGCAATCTTCATTCTGAGGCAACTGAAAGAGAAAGCAATTGAATATAATAAAGTAGCCTATATATGTTTTGTCGATCTGACTAAGGCATTTGACAGGGTGTTGTTAAGAGATATTGTCAGAAAATTACAGGAAGGAGGAATATCCAATACATTGATAAAGACTGTCCAAGATCTATATACCAATTGCAAAACGAAAATTAAGGTTGACAATGAACTGTCTAGGGAAATTCCCACAAGCAATGGTATAAGACAGGGAGATAGTTTGAGCCCCTTTCTGTTCAATCTTATTATCGACGAAATTATAGAAGAGGTAGCTGGCCTGGGACTAGGTTATAAAATGGGCAGTAAAACTGTGAATGTCATTTGCTATGCGGACGATGCCGCATTAATAGCAGAGTCTGAAGATGACCTGCAAAGAATGTTGTACAAATTCCACACAGTATCCCAAAGGCTAAATATGGCTATATCAGTCAGCAAAACAAAAAGTCTCACTATATCTAGGCAACCTGCAAGATGTAAACTGACTGTTGATGATATACCTGTGGAGCAGGTGATGAGTTTCAGGTATTTGGGAGTGGAGATCTGCAGCCAAAGTGACCTTTATACCGAAGTACGTGAACAAGTCAGTAAAGCCTCTGCCGTGTCAGGATGCCTGAAGAATCTGGTCTGGAAAAACAAACACATGCGTATCGACAGCAAGATCAGAATATACAAAACATGCGTGCGACCCATCATGACGTACGCTGTAGAGACGCGGGCTGACACTGTGCGAACCAAGGCACTACTTAGAACATCGGAGATGAAGGTCCTAAGATCAATTACTGGAAAAACCCTCCGAGATCGTGTCCGCAACGCAGACATAAGGAAAACCTGCGAAATAGGGATATCGTTCAGTGGAGTAGATCCAGAAGAAGATACTGGAGGGACCATGTAGCCCGAATGGATGGTGACAGACTCGCGTATACAACCGCCTATGAAATCCCTTCCGGACACCGCCCACCTGGAAGACCGCCTAAGAGATGGAGGGACAGCTGGATCTCATCATCCGACGAGATATGATTTCTGTGTCACAGATCGTCAGATCTATCAAAAGAAGAAGAAGAAGAAGAAGAAGAAGTTTAATATAGAATACAATAATTAACCAAAAGTAACATACAAAACAAGCCTACAATATAAACTAAATAATGGAAAAATAATTTAAATTTATGGAATATAAACATTGTGGAATTCCACTTTGTAAACGCCTTGTCCATCAGCAAAAAATAACGGTGATAAAATTAGTTATGCTAATTTTTGTATATTCATTGTATCACATATACGTTAGATACATTTAGAACTTATTATCGTCAGGGCATTTTAAAAATGCCGTTTTCGTAAATTTTTGATAATGTCCAAGCAACGTTACTCGGAAACGAACGATTTCACCAATATTTAACACGGCATACAAAAAAACGACAGCGAATGAAGAAAGGAAAAACAATTTCAAGACCATTAAGCGCAGGAAACGAGAGTACTTTAGGCACATTATGAGAAACGATAAATTCAAAGTACTGCAACTGATTGTCCAAGGTAAAATTAACGCAAAACGAGAAGGAGAAAATCCTGGCTAGAGAACCTTCAAGAATGGTTCAGTTGCAGCAAAACACCCCTATTTAGAGCTGCTCTATCAAGGGTAAAAAATGTATGATGCTGTCCAACCTTGGATAGGAGAGGAACAATTACAATAAGAAGAAAGACTCGCCTAAAAAAAAAACCTTTTCCGTATGTTTAAATTTGAATTGTAAGTAATTTAGTTGTAAAAAGAGATTTATACCACATCCATGGTAATAAAAACTATGTCAAGAAGCTGCAAAACTAATGCGGGATTATTTTAACAAAAATATGTATTGATACATATTTTTAGTTTGTCATATTATGTTTATTAGTCGCCACTGGCAAGATTGTATTATACGTTACAATGTCACAGAAGATGTCTATTTGAACCAATTATTTTAAATGCCGGGCGAATAAATCACAAGACAATGGATGGAATAGATATTTCCGGTAAGAAATCATCCATTTGATTTATAACAATTAGAGTGACATGAATAGAGTAAAGTTCCATTTTGATGACAAATAAAAGCGATACAAAAAAATTTACATACCTCTTAGCACATGGCGAGTAAAAAATAAATGAAGGCGAATGTTCTGTTTCCTAGACTACCACCCGAATAATTGTAAAATTTTTAAATTCCTCAATGATCTTTTTCTATAATCTAACTAACTATCATCGCGCCGTTTCCTCGGAGGGGTAGGCAGAGAGGATGTACCGCCACACTATTAAATCCTGACATAAAAATAAAATAAGAGGAATAAAGAGGCCGACACTGTGCGAACCAATGGACTACTAAGAACATCGGAGATGAAGGTCCTAAGATCAATTACTGGAAAAACTCTCCGAGATCGTGTCCGCAACGTAGACATAAGAAAAACTTGCGAAATAGAGGATAGCGTTCAGTGGAGTAGATCCAGAAGAAGATACCGGAGGGACCATGTATCCCGAATGGATGGTGACAGACTTGCATATACAGCCGCTTATGAAATCCCCTCCGGACACCGCCCACCTGGAAGACCGCTTAAGAGATGGAAGGACAGCTAGACGTCATCATCCGACGATACATGTTTTTTGTGTCACAGATCGTCAGATCAGTTAAAAGAAGAAGAAGAATAATAATAAATATCTTAAAAATCATTTCTGGATCTTTTCTAGTTCCAAGATGACTGCATTTTTTTCTGGGGTAATATGAATGGGGTGATATAGAAAAAAAATATGAATTACAAAAATATAAAAAGTACTCAGTAAAACAAATATAAAGAATAACAATTGCTTTATTTTCCTGGCCCCGCGTAAGGGACTAGACTGGGTTAAAAAGCGTGGCGGAGCTGTTTCGATTTGCCAAGGATAGAGATTCCTACTTTCAAGACAAAGAGAGAGATAGAGAAAAATGTATAGCTTCCTTTTTTTATAGAACTAACTAACTAACTAACTTACCATCACGCCGTCTCCCCGTAGGGGTAGGCAGAAAGAATGGAACGCCACACTGTTCTGTCCTGACAAGTCTCTCGCTTCCTCTACATTCATACATCTTGTCATGCACGCACGCCGATTTTTCCGACTCCTCACGTGACCGACATTCAATATTTGATTGATTTGATCGTGCCACGTTTTCCTCCGCCTTCCTCTATTTCTAGCTCCGTTCACGCCGTTTACATATACCTTCTTTACCATTCTGTCTTCACTCATTCTTTCCATGTGTCCAAACCATCTTAATGACCCTTTCCATATTTTGTTCATAACACTTTCATTCGCACCACATTCACTTCTTATACTTGCATTTGTCACTCTATCATAAACAGATTTGCCACACATTCGTCTTAGAGATCTCATTTCTACTGCATTTATTCTACTTTCATCCTTCTTTTGCCAGTTCCATGCTTCACTTCCATACATAAGGGTCGGCACAAGAACACCATTGTGCACTACCATCTTAGCTTTTTTGGATAGGCTTTTGTTTGCGATGACAACTTTAAGTGCACCATTTATTCTGTTGCCTGCCCCAACCCTTCTTTCAATATCCTTCTCACCCTCCCATCCTTTGTAAACATACTTCCTAAATAAACAAATTCATCCACTTGTTCCAGATTTTCACCGTTTACACTAATGTTGCAGACTGTCATGCTTCCTTCTTTTTCGAAAATCATTACCTTAGACTTATTCACATTTTTCATCAAATTCATCATCAAATCACATTCATCATCAAATCTACAAAATATAGAAAGTCAAAAAATTTTGATGTAACATCAGCAATAAAATATTCACTTCATATTTATTAAAGAAAATAAAATAGATACAAACGTATACTTAAAAAATATCTCTGATAATAACATTGTGTATAATTAAAATACAAATAAATGTTTACATGTGTGTTAAATTTCTTTGTTTCAATTGACATAATATGTATGTATGTATGTATTCAAAATGTCACGATGATCTGTTTATTGATATCAACCGTCCAAAATAGTACTAGAATATTCATGAAGGTCGCAGGTCACTGCAACGCGATAGTCAACTCGTCAAAATCACTCGGACGTTTTATGCAACCGAGGTCAGTGTAATTGTTCCGTTTCGGTGTCATTATGACTTTTATTGAAGTTTGCGCTTTTCGCCGCGTTCCGCGTTTTTTTACGTTCGCCTATATTTCCGCAAATATTTTATCTGGCGGGTCAATGAACTTTGCACTTTATTTAGCACTGATTTATCAACACTGGCCATGAGAGAAAAAAAATACAATTTTAGTGAACTCCGAGAAAAGAGTAAGCGTATTTTTCGTGGTAAAAGAAATTCACTAAGATAGCTGATGAATATTAGTTAATTTAATAATATGTTATTTAAAAAAAAGAGTCCATTGTTTTGGCCGAAACCCTGTGATATTTTAACATTTTATAACTGTTAATGAAAAAACTTTGTTTTTATATCACAATTGTATTTATTTTACGACAGCTGTTTCATCAACCAACGTTGACATCATCAGGTGTTACCAAGTTTTTTCATTAACAGTTATAAAAAAAATACATTATAGAAGTGAAATTTATTTGAAAGGACACACATTTTAAATTTATTAGAACAATTATTCAATCAAATCTTTTTTTCAAGTACTGTTTTAGAATTAAAAAAACTACAAAAGAAATGTTTTTTAAATAACTACCTCATTAATAAATTTTCCTTCAACCAGAAGGGGTTGGCAAAAATGATAAAAATAACTACTCTCACTTTTCAAATCAAATCAAATCAGTTTATTTACTCAAAAGACATTACAAACAGCATAAATGTTTAAGGCATTTATATTTATTTCGACAACATTATTTCAACAATACAAAAGTGGAAGTAGTTATTAAAAAATACGGTTTTATTCAATTATTATATAAATAATAAAACTACTTAACTAACTTACCATCATGCAAAAATAAAATTGACCGCCACACTGTTCTGTCCTGACATACTTCTCTCGAGACCCTTACATTCATACACCGTGTCATGCACGCACGTCGATTTTTCTGAATTCTCAAGTGACCGACATTTAATATTTGATTGATTTGATCGTGCCACGTTTCTCTATTTACACTAAAACTAGTTTGTAAAGAGTAACGTTTTTTTTCTTCATTAAAAGTGTTCAAGGCTATGAACACAACATTAAAGACGCGCCACATTAGACACATATCTAGGTCAAATAAAAAAAAATTGTAAAAATATTTTTAATGTCATAAACAATCTGTTAATTTATTTAAATACGATGCTTGGCTTTATAAGTGGTTAAGTGATTTTGAATAGTGCAGGAACTAAGCCAAGTACTGATATAATGACCTTCTATGGATATCATATCTTCTTCTTCTTCTTCATTATTGTAGACCTATGTGGTCTGTTCTCCAGAGTGTTGCTCCTCCTGTGAGGTAGATTCCGAGCTGTCTTTCCATTTTTTAGGAGGTCTTCCACGAGCACGAGTCACACGAGGCTGATTATGCAATGCAATATAGGGGAAATTGTAA
Source organism: Lepidostoma basale (assembly GCA_022606425.2). Classification (NCBI taxonomy): domain Eukaryota; kingdom Metazoa; phylum Arthropoda; class Insecta; order Trichoptera; family Lepidostomatidae; genus Lepidostoma; species Lepidostoma basale. The sequence continues at coordinate 78,651 of JAHDVF020000737.1, read as the reverse complement.
ATAAAACACTTTTTTCACCACTTGAGTTGTGTTAACTCAAGTGGTGAAAAACAAGTGTTTTATTTACAATTTAATCATGTCCTACCACAAAGTGTATTCCGAAACAATAAATAACACAATACAGGGGAGTCTGGTTGTGTCCATTCTTTGAACATGACCGTACCAGTCCCTATTTCGCTGTCTGCTCCATCTTATAATATCCTCAACCTCCCATATCTCTCTTATTCTGGTGTTCCTCACGCGTTTCTCAGTGTCCTGCTCTCGTCCTCAGTGTCTATATTTCGGAAGTCCTCAAAACTTGTTTGGTCCTTACTGTGTCTGCCCTTGTTTCGACGCCATATGTTATTTTCATAACAGAGTCCTAAATTTTAACAGTTTATTATGTTGAAGTATCGTGGTGTTTCGGCCAAAACAATGGACAATTAAATGGATTAACCTTGGATTTAATCCTATAAATGAAAATGCCAAAACATCAATTTCTTTTAAATGTCTATAAAAATAGATAACAATTAATATATTAAAAACAGGTTAATAACTTTAAAATGAAACAGGAAAAATATTTCTGAAAAAGATAAAACGTATCCCATCTTTAAATGTTAGAAGTTGATATTTTATTAGCATGCAGTTTTATAATGAGTGGTTTCAAACTTTACGATCGTAAATTACAATCAGGATCTACAAGATCGTAATAAATCCCGAAAAAAAATCAGTCAACATTATAAAAACGCTTTAAATATCACGATCGTTGTTATTTGTATATTTATGTGTAGAATTTGAAAATAAAGCATATAAAAAAATATATGAATACATTTCAAGTTTGCAGACATTAGGTTTTTTATTTTTAGGTAACAAATAGTGATTGTTGTATGCATTTATAAAAATATGGATAATTTAGTCACTATGGCCAATTCCACATACGACTATATAGTACACACATGTTAAAAAAAACCGGACAGGAAACCAAAAAGACGGGGACAGAAAACCAAAAGGACATCTCCAGACTCCAAAGACAACTAAACAAAATAATAAATTTAGCTTATAACATTAACTATCTTAACCCAACCATACAAGTATACAGACAAACAAAACAAATGGACATATCAGACCTAACCAAATTCGAGACCTTGAAAATTATACACATAGTTACCATGAAACAGACAAATTAATTAACAAAAAATTCGGACGGACACAGACACTGGACCTGGAACTGTGACAGATATCACTTACCGAATGCACGAACTAAGACAGGACAATCAAGGATATTGAACAATGGACAGAAACTTTACAATGAACTACCAAAAGACACGAGGCGTCTCACTACAAATCAATTTAAAATATACCTGAAACATTATGTAGTTACAAGTGAGATCTACAAATGTATCAATATAACCCAATTACTTTTGTAAAAATAAATTAAATATATAAAAAAATCCCAAAATTTATATGCATTAAAAAAAGGCTAATTACATTTCAGTTCCGTTCCTGGTGACCACAGTGTGGATGTCACACTGTCTTTGCTCTGGTGTAGAATTCACGTGACAATAAAATGGCGATAGATTAGGTGCCTGTCACATGTCACGAGAATCAATTTGATAGCAAAAATCAAATTGTATGTAAGTATAATTGTATACAGAAAAGAGGTATACAGGTTTAAACGACCTGTTGTATACAACAATAAAATGTAACTAAACCACTTATTGCAGCTGTCACAAATCCGGTTTGTTGTTTAGTTGGTGCGATAAACAGGAAGGTGGTATATTTGGCTCTCGGTTAGTTGGGTTAAGATCAAGTAAATATTTCTGCATAGAATTATAAATTCAGAGATATAAAGATTTTATTTAAACAAGTCGGATATAAAAAAATATTATTCAAAATCATGTCATATGAATCATCAATATAATAGCAAAAAATAATGTGTATGCAGTTATTGGGTTCTAACAACCTGTTGTATACAAGAAAAAAAAAATGTGAAAGTCTATTCTTTCTATATGGAAGCGAAGTAAGAAACTGGCAAACGAATGATGAAATTAGAAAAAATGCATTAAAAATTAGATGTCTTAGACGAATATGTGGAAAATCTGTGTATTGTATGATACAGTGTCGAATGAAAATATAAAAAAGTGAATGGAGAGCTAATGAAAGTGCTATGAACAAACTAACGAAAGGAATATTAAGATGGTTTAGAACTTTGGAAAGGTAGAATGAAGTTATGAATGTTGGCGATGTAAATAGAAATTAAAATAGAGGAAGACCGAGGAAAACGTGGCACGATCAAACGAATGTTGAATGTCGGCCGCGTGAGGAGTAGGCGAAATCGACTTGCACGCATGACATGATGCATGAATATTGAGAAAGCGTCCATTCGGGAGGTGGCATGATGTTTAGCTAAGTTAGTTAGATTAAAACGTCTGTTTCTTAAAAGTTTCATTCCAATTTTTTGATGAATTTAAGGCGTCAACTCTATAGAATTCTGAATAAGAATGAAAACCTCTGTTTTCTAAGAGTTTTATTATATTTTATGGGAATTACATGTTCTGCCATTCTATTGCCTTAGCAAGGCGAAACATATCATTCCCATAAATTGTAATAAAACTTCTAGAAAACAGATGTTTCATTCGTATTAATTATATAAAATATCATTTTACCATACATCATTGTTCAAGAAACAAGAAATAACTGTGGAATTCCATAATGACGCTTTTTTATGATTTATAAAACTGTTTTGACGTTTTTCCGTTGATTTTCCACTACCACTCAAAAGTGGAAAAACAGTGTTTTGATTTATGAATATTTTTTTTCCAATTAATTTCTTGAAAATTAAGGCGAATAAATGCGTTCCATATGTCCGAACCAACGAAGAGATCCTTTCATAACTATATAAAATAATGTAATTATATAAAATTATAAAATACTTAATAAAAAATTTAATTTATGAAAAATAGTGCTGCGGTTCAAATGTAAATTAAACACTTAATATACCATATTTCATTCATCGATAATAAAATAATAAAAATGCGTAATAAACGTTTTGTAAAGAAACAATTTAAACCATAAATGAGCTATTAACCACATTGTTAAGTAAACGCAATAAAAGGAATGTTATGCCGTTAGGAAGTTAATTTGTAGCATATCATTTACTTAATTTAATAACGTTTAAGTGCCGTCCGATAATCAACCGTGACTCGCAAAACCAGACTCATCAATATTCATGAAAGGTTCGTTTAGTCATGTACAATAAAACACTGTGTCCAATTAACAAAGATAATAGCGTTCGTAAACAAAAGAAATTTAAAATAAATGTATTTTCATATTTTTTAATAGTATTTATATGTATCCGCCTTCCTGGGGTATCAATAAATGTCTAGCAAAGCGAATAATGTCTCTCCCATTCTTAGTCGTATATTTACACCTGAAGATGGAGATAACTCCGAAACATGTTGTGTAGTTTATAAATATAGTAGAGTAGAATATTAAACAGTGTTTTCTTTTGAAAAAATCCAGTGTAATTACAATGGAATTCCAGTGTCGAATCTCCGATTTTCGACAAAATACTCTTGTGTGCTAAATCAGGTTTGTGATGTATTTAAGAATCTTTAAATGTGTGGAAAACCGAAAATCTTAAGGCAGAATATGATGGCAGAAATTGATTGATGATGTTAACATCGGTTAGCGAAACGGCTGTCATGACAATTTTTAAAGAAATTTAATCAATTGTAATCCTCTATAACAGTGTTTTAATTAAACATTTAAGAATCGATTCTATTTAAAGAGATATTTACGCACCATCGGTAAGGGAAGGTATAACATAATGTTGATAAGTGGAAAACTAATCTATTGCATCAGAGCACGTGATTCTGTCAGCTCGTACGTCACCACTGCATACTTGACTTTATTCATAAACGTATTATTCTGTTTCAATTAGCGTCTTATCGTTTTGGCATCACCAGAGAAGATTAATCGTGGGAAATTAATGAAAATTGCCACATGCGGTGTATACCTGCTGCATTATAATTACAGATTACTACATTGTATGTGATATTAAAAATAAATATAACGTATACTTTGTAAATATGTATCCATATATTGTAAACAATAATTTCTTTAATCGATTTAATATGGAGTACCGTGAGAGGACTCTCATTATTGATACCCCTATATTTATGACATGAATTCTTTTAAACATTATTATAACCAGTAAATATACTTATTGTATAAAATGCTGATATAAGAAAGGAATGTAAAGCGGAAATATTATCTAAAATTGCTAATACAATTTGTGAATCAATATTTATTATAAAAAATTGTAAATTAAATCGTATGTTACGGTATTCATGGTTAAAATTTTACGGTTTATACCAAAATAAACACTTCTATTAAACCAATACTGATAACCTCGGAGAGTCTAGACTGGACGCGGATATAATTTTAATTAGGTAAAATTTATTGTTAAATTTTCTCATCATATAAGGTTCATTAACATTTAATGTTTTCAATGATTATTGATATATAATAATCTCACAAATTTTCGAGACCTTCCAGTAAGTTTTTTTATTTGTAATCAAATACTCAATTAAAAAAAATTAAAACAGAAATTTTAGTCAGTCTCGAACTAAACACATTCAACATTTTATTTCCACATCACTCAATGTTTTCCACAACCTTCATCTTAATAAAGTAGAAAAACAGTGTATTAAAAAAAAAGATAAAAAATAAGTAAAGTGTACAAAAGTAAATATTAACTAACTAACTAACTAACCATCACGCCGTCTCCCCGAAAGGGTAGGCAGAAAGAATGGACTGTCAAACTTTAACCGATGCGGCACTCCATCCTTCTCTTTTCGCCCCGCGGGAGACGCGGTGTAATGTGTTGCGAACCTCATCGCCACCAATCGGCATCTCCCGCGCACAACTCGATCGTCCAACATCCACAAAATAAATCTAAAACAAATATTATAAAATACAATGATATAAAAATAAAAATAAAATTACCCAAAATTTTCTTTTTAGATGGTGCACACGTTTATTTAATTTATGTTCCACGTATTCACCGATTTTTTAAAATTAGCAGTAATAAGGCACTTAAATATTTTAAATGGTTAAATTAAAAAACTTTGTTTTATGTATCACAATTGTATTTTTATTTTACGCGACAGCTGTTTTGTCAACCTATGTTGATCCGGTGTTGGTATTTTTTTGTTATTATTATTATTATATTTTCCATCTTTGATATGTTCTCCTATAAATAGTAACTTACCGTTCTTTTAATTAAAATAATTAGGTACCTTACTAAACTCCAGCAAGAACTTCAAAATTATATCAAAGAAATAATTCAAATGACATAGGAACAAAAACACATAAAGGTTCGAAAATCACGAAAATTTGACATTTGAAATATTATTGTAACAAATATTTGTGAAATGTATACTTACATCTGTATACGAATCCTGGATTTTCACCTGTGGGTGGTTAATTTAAATTTTTAATTGTATCTCAATAGAGACGAAGAAACAAACTGGAAACTGAATATGGATGATCAAGGTGTTTACAGGACTTATGACCTGTCATTGGTTGGGTTAAGCGCACGCTTTATGTAATTACAACATTCCCCATTCCACCATTGTTATTATGATCATGTATGATACCTTTTTTTTTTTGGAAGTTGTATATATACTCCAAATTCATACTTATCTTCACGTGGCAGTTCCAGTTAGCCATCTATGTAGATTTGATTGAACTAATTAATTTTTTAAGATTAATCTATACAATCCATCCACTAACGCCTTCTATGAAGAATGATTGTTTAGCATTTAGCAAACTACTTTATTAACACAATGCGAAGAGGCTACCGCCTCCTATCGCACTGTTAGAAGTCGCCTGGAGTATCCACTCCTATTTTATACGCCAAATAATTGACCAGAATATTTACAAATATTTGTGAAATGTATACTTACATCTGTATACGAATCCTGGATTTTCACCTGTGGGTGGTTAATTTAAATTTTAATTGTATCTCAATAGAGACGAAGAAACAAACTGGAAACTGAATATGGATGATCAAGGTGTTTACAGGACTTATGACCTGTCATTGGTTGGGTTAAGCGCACGCTTTATGTAATTACAACATTCCCCATTCCACCATTGTTATTATGATCATGTATGATACCTTTTTTTTTTTGGAAGTTGTATATATACTCCAAATTCATACTTATCTTCACGTGGCAGTTCCAGTTAGCCATCTATGTAGATTTGATTGAACTAATTAATTTTTTAAGATTAATCTATACAATCCATCCACTAACGCCTTCTATGAAGAATGATTGTTTAGCATTTAGCAAACTACTTTATTAACACAATGCGAAGAGGCTACCGCCTCCTATCGCACTGTTAGAAGTCGCCTGGAGTATCCACTCCTATTTTATACGCCAAATAATTGACCAGAATATTTACAAATATTTGTGAAATGTATACTTACATCTGTATACGAATCCTGGATTTTCACCTGTGGGTGGTTAATTTAAATTTAATTACAATTACAGTGGGTGGTTAATTTAATTTAATTACATAAAGCGTGCGCTTAACCCAACCAATGACAGGTCATAAGTCCTGTAAACACCTTGATCATCCATATTCAGTTTCCAGTTTGTTTCTTCGTCTCTATTGAGATACAATTAAAAATTTAAATTAACCACCCACAGGTGAAAATCCAGGATTCGTATACAGATATAAGTATACATTTCACAAATATTTGTAAATATTCTGGTCAATTATTTGGCGTATAAAATAGGAGTGGATACTCCAGGCGACTTCTAACAGTGCGATAGGAGGCGGTAGCCTCTTCGCATTGTGTTAATAAAGTAGTTTGCTAAATGCTAAACAATCATTCTTCATAGATGGCGTTAGTGGATGGATTGTATAGATTAATCTTAAAAAATTAATTAGTACAATCAAATCTACATAGATGGCTAACTGGAACTGCCACGTGAAGATAAGTATGAATTTGGAGTATATATACAACTTCCAAAAAAAAAAGGTATCATACATGATCATAATAACAATGGTGGAATGGGGAATGTTGTAATTACATAAAGCGTGCGCTTAACCCAACCAATGACAGGTCATAAGTCCTGTAAACACCTTGATCATCCATATTCAGTTTCCAGTTTGTTTCTTCGTCTCTATTGAGATACAATTAAAAATTTAAATTAACCACCCACAGGTGAAAATCCAGGATTCGTATACAGATGTAAGTATACATTTCACAAATATTTGTAAATATTCTGGTCAATTATTTGGCGTATAAAATAGGAGTGGATACTCCAGGCGACTTCTAACAGTGCGATAGGAGGCGGTAGCCTCTTCGCATTGTGTTAATAAAGTAGTTTGCTAAATGCTAAACAATCATTCTTCATAGATGGCGTTAGTGGATGGATTGTATAGATTAATCTTAAAAAATTAATTAGTCAATCAAATCTACATAGATGGCTAACTGGAACTGCCACGTGAAGATAAGTATGAATTTGGAGTATATATACAACTTCCAAAAAAAAAAAAGGTATCATACATGATCATAATAACAATGGTGGAATGGGGAATGTTGTAATTACATAAAGCGTGCGCTTAACCCAACCAATGACAGGTCATAAGTCCTGTAAACACCTTGATCATCCATATTCAGTTTCCAGTTTGTTTCTTCGTCTCTATTGAGATACAATTAAAAATTTAAATTAACCACCCACAGGTGAAAATCCAGGATTCGTATACAGATGTAAGTATACATTTCACAAATATTTGTAAATATTCTGGTCAATTATTTGGCGTATAAAATAGGAGTGGATACTCCAGGCGACTTCTAACAGTGCGATAGGAGGCGGTAGCCTCTTCGCATTGTGTTAATAAAGTAGTTTGCTAAATGCTAAACAATCATTCTTCATAGAAGGCGTTAGTGGATGGATTGTATAGATTAATCTTAAAAAATTAATTAGTTCAATCAAATCTACATAGATGGCTAACTGGAACTGCCACGTGAAGATAAGTATGAATTTGGAGTATATATACAACTTCCAAAAAAAAAAAGGTATCATACATGATCATAATAACAATGGTGGAATGGGGAATGTTGTAATTACATAAAGCGTGCGCTTAACCCAACCAATGACAGGTCATAAGTCCTGTAAACACCTTGATCATCCATATTCAGTTTCCAGTTTGTTTCTTCGTCTCTATTGAGATACAATTAAAAATTTAAATTAACCACCCACAGGTGAAAATCCAGGATTCGTATACAGATGTAAGTATACATTTCACAAATATTTGTAAATATTCTGGTCAATTATTTGGCGTATAAAATAGGAGTGGATACTCCAGGCGACTTCTAACAGTGCGATAGGAGGCGGTAGCCTCTTCGCATTGTGTTAATAAAGTAGTTTGCTAAATGCTAAACAATCATTCTTCATAGAAGGCGTTAGTGGATGGATTGTATAGATTAATCTTAAAAAATTAATTAGTTCAATCAAATCTACATAGATGGCTAACTGGAACTGCCACGTGAAGATAAGTATGAATTTGGAGTATATATACAACTTCCAAAAAAAAAAAGGTATCATACATGATCATAATAACAATGGTGGAATGGGGAATGTTGTAATTACATAAAAGCGTGCGCTTAACCCAACCAATGACAGGTCATAAGTCCTGTAAACACCTTGATCATCCATATTCAGTTTCCAGTTTGTTTCTTCGTCTCTATTGAGATACAATTAAAAATTTAAATTAACCACCCACAGGTGAAAATCCAGGATTCGTATACAGATGTAAGTATTCATTTCACAAATATTTGTAAATATTCTGGTCAATTATTTGGCGTATAAAATAGGAGTGGATACTCCAGGCGACTTCTAACAGTGCGCTAGGAGGCGGTAGCCTCTTCGCATTGTGTTAATAAAGTAGTTTGCTAAATGCTAAACAATCATTCTTCATAGATGGCGTTAGTGGATGGATTGTATAGATTAATCTTAAAAAAATTAATTAGTTCAATCAAATCTACATAGATGGCTAACTGGAACTGCCACGTGAAGATAAGTATGAATTTGGAGTATATATACAACTTCCAAAAAAAATGTATCATACATGATCATAATAACAATGGTGGAATGGGGAATGTTGTAATTACATAAAACGTGCGCTTAACCCAACCAATGACAGGTCATAAGTCCTGTAAACACCTTGATCATCCATATTCAGTTTCCAGTTTGTTTCTTCTTCTCTATTGAGATACAATTAAAAATTTAAATTAACCACCCACAGGTGAAAAAATCCAGGATTCGTATACAGATGTAAGTATACATTTCACAAATATTTGTAAATATTCTGGTCAATTATTTGGCGTATAAAATAGGAGTGGATACTCCAGGCGACTTCTAACAGTGCGATAGGAGGCGGTAGCCTCTTCGCATTGTGTTAATAAAGTAGTTTGCTAAATGCTAAACAATCATTCTTCATAGAAGGCGTTAGTGGATGGATTGTATAGATTAATCTTAAAAAATTAATTAGTACAATCAAATCTACATAGATGGCTAACTGGAACTGCCACGTGAAGATAAGTATGAATTTGGAGTATATATACAACTTCCAAAAATGTATCATACATGATCATAATAACAATGGTGGAATGGGGAATGTTGTAATTACATAAAGCGTGCGCTTAACCCAACCAATGACAGGTCATAAGTCCTGTAAACACCTTGATCATCCATATTCAGTTTCCAGTTTGTTTCTTCGTCTCTATTGAGATACAATTAAAAATATTATTGTAACACCTGATAATGTCAACATAGGTTCACGAAACAGGTATCTCGAAAAATAAAAATACAATTGTGATACATAAAACAAAGTTTTTTAATTTAACCGTTTATAATGTTCAAGTATCATAGTATTACGGCCAAAACAATGGAATAATAAATATTATAATAAGGTAGGTATATTTAAAAGACAAAGTGTAATTTTATTTATTCAAATTAAAATGTAGAAAAAACATGCATTCCTTCATTTTCGAGCTAATGAACCAACGAAGTTATGAGTCTTTTGTTTTTAAAACTATGTTTATCTTTTATGTGAATAATTTAATTTTCATTCAAAATTAATTTTGTTCTAAATATGATTATTTCTCATAGAATCTTCCTCTATCGAAGGCTACTCTAGTCATTTCACATTACTATGTAAATTAACCAATGTATCGTAAAGTAGATTCGCATGTGCCCATAACATTCTTCAGTATTTCTTAAACTTCATTTGAGTGCTAATTTAGGTACCCTAACCAAAGACATATGCAAATATTTTGTTTTATATAATAAATACAGGTTTTCAAGGTGATGATACGTGTTTGCAATACCTTTATTGTAATGGGTCATTATGAAACCAGGAGAACATAACAAAAATATTACAGAAGTGATCAAATTACAACTATTTTGAAAGAATTTTCTGTATTACTCATACTAATAAAAATTCAACCATTCATATGCCATATTTTCTGAAATATTAAAAAATTCAGAAATCATACATTTAAAAACAATTTGAAGCTTTATGTGCGATTTGATCTTTTTGTGACCTGTTTTTAATATCTAAAGTGATTGTTTTCGAGAAAGAAGAATGTATGACGATTTGTGATATAAGTGCGATGGGCGAGAAATTGGAGCAAGTTACTGAATTTACGTATCTGGAAAGCATGTTTACAAGGGACGGAAAAATGGAGAAAGACATCGAAAGGAGGGTTGGTGCTGGGAATAAAATAAATGGCGCACTCAAAGTCATTACTGCAAATAGAAATATATCCACAGAAGCAAAGATGGCAGTACACAATGGAGTTCTAGTGCCAACCCTCATGTATGGAAGTGAAGCTTGGAGCTGGCAAAAGAAGGATGAAAGCAGGATAAACGCCGTAGAAATGAGATCACTAAGAAGAATGTGCGAGAAAACGTTGTATGATAGAATACCGAACGATGAAATAAGAAGGAAATGTAAGGCAGATGACTGCATCATGAATAAAATTAAAAAAGGATCCCTGAGATGGTTCGGACATATGAAACGAATGGATGAGAGTAGAATGGTTAAAAAATTGTACACAAGCAGCGTGAGTGGGAAAAGAAGCCGAGGACGACCGAGGAAAACATGGCATGACCAAATTAATCAATTACTAAAAGGCGGCCACATTCGAAGTCGTAACAATCGACGTGCGTGCATGGTACGATGTATGGATGTAGAGGAAGCTCGAGAGGTATGCCAGGACAGGCCAGTGTGGCGATCCATCCTCTCTGCCTACCCCTCCGGGGAAATGGCGTGATGGTTAGTTTAGTTAGTAGTAGTAACTGTTTTGTTTCTTAAATTTAAAATAGGTGCATACAAGATGATCGTACATAACTTTAAAAACTTTTTTTAAATTGTTGTAAATTTAAATATTTATTAACATGTTTTTATTAATTAACTACCTTACTACTAACCATCACGCCGTCTCTCTACAGGGGTAGGCAGGAAGAATAGACTGCCACACTTTAACCGATGCGGCATTCCATCCTTCTATTTTCTTATTATTATTTTTTATGAATGTAATTAAGTACTAAATAAACATGAACATAGTTTTTGGATAACGCTGTGGAATTCCATAATGTCGATTTTTTATGAATGGAAACACTTTTTTCCACTTTTGAAAGTGGGAAAAAGTGGAAAAAAACAGTATGAAAATAAATGTAAATATTTTTGATTAAATATATTCTAACAGCAAAAACATGTAGTAGCTTAAATGTTCCGTACACACAAAGAGAATTTATTTTTTGTGTAAATTTAATTAAATAACTTAGTTTAAAAAAGAAAATCTAAATGTTTCATGTTAATATTACCTTCTTCTTATTATATATGACTTTCATTCGTATTTTTAAGATTTATGGAAGAAAGCCTAGGGTATTTAAACAATATTTTAGTGAGTTTACCTTAAAAATAAAACACAATTTAAGTCAGCTGGTAAGAGGACCAAATTATAAACTCGTAAATACTATCTTGATGGTTAGGAGTTTACCAAGGTATTTAAAGTCTATAATTTGATACCAGAAATTAAAACTATTCTTATATATAAAATACTAATGGCAAAATTTTAAATATTTCATTTAACACAATATTTATATTTTTCCTAAAGCTATTTTTTCAGTATACCATCATACGAAGTAGTTACGAGATTTCATTTGCTTTTTATTCATCTGTATAATTTAAACTGGAGGTGGTCTAGGAGACAGAACGTTTGGCTCCTGAGGGGACATGGGTTCAAGCCTGGACACGATTAAATTCATTCTTCATAATAATGAGCTATTTTCTGCTCATATTGAAGACTGTAAAATAAATTTCAATGCCATTGATTCTAATCCTTGAAAAAAAATAGTGAAAGTTGTAATATAGGTTACATATTATTAATTCAGCTCTGTTCTATCATATTTAAATATTTTTTTGAGTACCAAAATTTAGTCTAGCGATTTAGGAATTGTGTTACTTAATTCAATTTATACTAACCAACTTATTGCCTATACACACATTTATAACGTTTATAATTATTCAACCCAAAATTACATTTGTTTATATATGTATATTTTTATATATTTTTTATATTTTCATCACGTATTATTATTATTTAATATTATTTATCAGTTCTTACTGTTAAAAAATAATAATTAGTACTTATAACAAATAGCCCAGGTTAATTTTTAAATTTGAATTATTGCACCGAATTTTAAATGCGTTTTTATATTAGTTTTTCTTTGTTTAGTTTTTATTATATTTTTACACCTTAACCTCCAATCATGTCGTTTTTTAATATTTTTTTCAATAATTAGTGGATTAAACAAAGTTATTTTCAATTTCCTAAGTATATTACTATGTAATTCCACAATGTTAACGCCTTAGCGTTCAATAACATATATACGTGTATGCGTGTTGTTTTAAAATTCTAGTTTCGACAAGTTTTAGATTAATTAAAAAAATACGAATGATTTATACTGCAATAACTAATACATCACTTATGATCGAGTTACATTCATATCCAATGAACGCTTTTAAGTATAAATTTTTACAATCATTATGCAACTAATTACTCTGTTAGCAGTGGAAGGATTAAGGTAATGAGGCATTTTTAACGGAAGTTATTGCAGTACACCGTTGCATGTGATATCTTTGTACTTTGTGGAGTGACCAGAGAAACCAGCAATCTAAACGTAGACAGATAATCACAGTAAACACGTTTCATTACATATTATTGCGTTACCTTGAACAAACAATTAATTATAAAATGTACGAATCACACACACATCATTCATTATACACTAGATTTCCTTTATACACGGTTTCGAAATAACATGGTGAAACAATCCTTTGAACTTTTAGTAAAGAACTTCTAATATAATATATAAGCTAAGCTTGTAGGGACGTAAGCTAAGGTGAAAATTTTCAGCTTTCAGAAAGGCTTTTTTCAAGAAATTGGCTGGCTATTGCACATTCTTATTTCGACTATCAACGACTTTTAGGAGATACTAGAACCTGCCAAATCCCACCCTGAAGTTAATTTCTTGTGTCGTGCCCACCCCTTGTAAGTGCCCACCCCTCAACAAGCAACTTCTGACTATGGCAATGAAGGCGAAAATACTGATATGGGCAAAAAAATATGTGCATTGGACGGTAGAACGTTGAAAGAGAGTCCTGATTTCCAATGAAAGCCATTTAATTTTACAATGTCAGCAATTCCGCTTCATTCGTAGAGGAAACGAAAAGCTAAACTCTTCTCACATTATTCTAAACACCAAACAACCTCTCAAGAAACTGTTTTGGTGTTGTTTCTCGTATTATGGACCAAGGCCGCTTGTTTCAGTGACTGGCTTGATGAATAGCGAGAAGTATCAGCCAATTCTACTGGAAAGGATGCTACCAGAGATGCAAAAGCGATGGTCAAAAGGTGATGGAATATTTCAATAGGCCCCTTGCGACACATCCAAAAAATGATGAAATTCTTCATAGAAATCCAATTGCCTGTGTTGGACTGGCCAGGAAATTCGCCAGACATAAACCCGATTGAAAATGCAGAGGTATGCAGAAAGCGAGGCGAGAAGTGCAGCAAAAGGTGCGTCTATTATCTGATTGTGGTATTACATTTTTATTAATATTTTAGAATACTCTTTTTGCACGGCATTATGTGTAACGTATCCATCGTGTAATTTATTGTTATTATTATTATTTTAGAATACTCTATTTACACGGTATTACGTGGAACGTATCCAAAGTGTAAAAAAGGATCTAGTGTGTTTGTTAAAAAGATCTTTACGTTTGTATATAATAAAATGCATTTTAATAAATTAAAAATATTCTATGTTGGTAATATTTTAAGATTAGATTGAAAATCAGTTTGGCAGGGATGCAGAGCTTCTCAAATACCAAAATAACTTGAAACGTGTTAATCACACACCACAAACACATTAATAATAATGATAGAGTGAAAAATACGTTAATATTAAAAAAATATATGTAAATGTTATTTTTTAAAATAAGGTAAGACGTTTATCTGAAACACGCTTGTAAAAAGTGCAAAATAAGTCAAATATCGCACGACCTTCGTGGCAGAGTGATAAAAGCTCTCATTTCCATAGGGTCCCGGGTTCGATTCCCGGCGATGGCAGTGGGATTGTCACACTGTCTTTGGTCTGGTGTAGAATTCACGTGACAATTAAATGGCGATAGATTGGCTACCTATCACATGACACGAGAATCAATATAATAGCTAAAAAATAAATTATATACATACATAGGATTAAAACAACCTGTTGTATACATACATAGGGTTAAAACAACCTGTTGTATACATAAAAAAAAATAGTAATAATAATACAAATCTCTCTTAAAACTATTATTAATTTGTTATATACATTACTTCTCCATTAAAATTTGGTTTGAACCGGTTAAAAGACAGGTTTTAAACTTAAAAAGTGTCAACTATTATGAAAAATAAAAAATTTGAAAAATTTATAAATAACCAACTCTCTGAATTCGGACATATTTCCAATAACTAAGCATTCGAAAAACAATACAAAATACCCATGGTATTTTAATTAATATTATGTTATATTTAAAACAGATGAAACAGATTTACCCAGATGGGTGCCTCGCGAAAAGAGACCAAAAAGCAGACCGAGGAAACGATGGGCGGATTGCGTGGAACAAGATTGGTAGAAAATGGAAGGAGCTGGGGAATGGAGAGAGATGGCCAGAGACAGAAGTCAGCGGAGGACCGTTGTGGAGGAGGCCAAGTCCCACACCGGGATGTAGCGCCGAGAAATGAATGGTGAATGAATGAATGATTTAAAACAGAATCTCTTCAAAGATTACGTTAAATTCTATGAAATATATAATGTTATACAAAGAAGCTAGTTAGTTTTGATGTTCATATTTTACTAATGGCAATTTAATTCATTTCACATTTGTTCACAATACTACACTGTCAACATGTTATTGTATACGAGTATATTGTCTCTACATATTCGATGGCAAATAGTTCACTACATTGTTAGGGGTCATGACCCCGGCTGTATATTACTCACATGTACATGAAAGAAACGAGTTGAGATGCTTTTTCCTGATTGGCGGAATCCTCCAATTATAATCAATGACTCATTGAATGTCGATTATGACATGCGAAAAAAAATCACATTAGAGTTAGATTTGGTAGTTATATTGTCAGTATTTTTTGTACCCCCAAAATAAAAAAGGAAATATATCAATTAATGACCGGTAACTTGATTATTTCAAAAACAATTTGAAAGTGATTAATGAAATTGAAATTGTTAGGTAATACAATATTTGAAGTTCTGATTATTATTAGTTTTTTTAATTTATTTATTTGACACATTCACCATGGAGTGTTGTGTGTCATACAAGTAATAATACATTAAGGTTACATTTTATATACTACAAACAATTATTACATTTAAAAATAACATCATTGCCTATCATAATTGAACAGTTTAAACTAACAAATATTTATTATATTCTTAATAATTATGTGAAAAAGGAGTAGAGAAAACTAACTTATAGATTAATTACATTATAAAATCGTGAAATTCCTATAATTTTAAATTATTAACAGAGAGATATAACAACTATAGACGAAAGTATAACAACTAGTGCGAGTGCGGGACCTATGAATGATAATATTGAGAAAATAAGTACGAATGAGATGAAAAGATTTGTGAATGCAATGAAAAGTGGAAAAGCTGTTGGATTTGATTGTATTGCCATAGATTTTATTAAAAGCGGTGGCGAAGTGGTTTCTGCATGGTTATGTAAGTTGTTTAACCAGTGCTTGGAGGAGGGATATACGCCGCTAGACTGGAGGAGAGCAGTAATTATGCCCCTGTACAAAGGAAAAGGATCGCGTATGGAATGTGGAAACCACAGAGCTATTAGTCTTTTGAGTGTCGTTGGTAAAGTCTATGGTAGAATTTTAATAGAAAGAGTACGAAAATTGACGAGTGACAAAGTTTGGGATGTGCAAGGTGCCTTTATGAACGGCAGAGGATGTATGGATCAAATTTTTGGACTTCGTACATTGACAGAGAAGTTTCTGGCCAAAAACCGCAAACTTTTCTGTGCATTTGTCGACTTGCAAAAAACACATGAAGTTGTGGGAAATATTGTCTGAATATGGAATAAGTACAAAACTGATCACGGCAATTAAGTCGCTATACACAGAAAGCACTGCTAGTGTCAGAGTAAATGGAGATCTTACAGCCTGGTTTGATATCAATAAAGGTGTCAAACAGGGTTGCGTAATGTCCCCGTGGTTATTTAATCTGTATATGGACAAATGTATGAAAGAGCTGAAAGGGTTGGATGTAGGTGCCAAAATGAGCGGAGTGTCAGTAAGCTGTCTCTTGTATGCGGATGACGCTGTCCTTCTTGCAGACAACGAACATGAACTACAAGTCCTGGTGAATTGTATGTATGAGGTATGCATGCGAAATGATCTGATGATGAATGTTAATAAGTCCAAGGTAATGATTTTTGAAAAGGAAGAAACCACGACAGTCTGCAACATTAGCGTGAATGGTGAAAATTTGGAGTAAGTAGTTGAGTTCGTGTATTTAGGTAGTATGTTTACAAGAGATGGGCGAGTGGAAAGGGATATTGAAAGAAGGGTTAGGGCAGGCAACAAAGTGAATGGTGCACTTAAAGTTGTCATCGCAAACAAAAACCTATCAAAAAAAGCTAGAATGGCAGTGCACAATGGTGTTCTTCTTCCGACCCTTATGTATGGAAGCGAAGCATGGAACTGGCAAAAGAAGGATGAAAGTAGAATAAATGCAGTTGAAATGAGATCTCTTAGAAGAATGTGTGGATACTCTGTGTATGATAGAGTGCCGAATGAAAATATAAGAAGTGAATGCGGTGCGAATGATAGTGTCATGAACAAAATAATGAAAGGATCATAAAGATGGTTTGGACATATTGAAAGAATGAATGAAGAAAGAAATGTAAAAAAATTATATGTTAATGATGTAAATGGAACCAGAAATAGAGGAAGACCGAGGAAAACGTGGCACGATCAAATAAATCAAATATTGAACGTCGGCCATGTGAGGAGTCAGAGAAATCGTCGCGCGTGCATGACACGATGTATGAATGTTGAGGAAGCGAGAGAAATATGTCAGGAAAGAAAAGTGTGGCAGTCCATTCTTTCTGCCTACCCCTTCGGGGAGACGGCGTGATGGTTAGTTAGTTAGTTAGTTTAACAGAGAGAAAATGATTTAATGATATAGTTACAAGTTTTGATTGTGATGACAATAATACTTCTATGGTGATGGGAAGTTCTGATTATTAATATTATTAACAAGAATTAATTTTAAATAAAATAAGAATACGCTTGTAAGTTTGAATTTAAACTACTGAATTCTTTACAACAACCAATCGGTTTTGCTCCCGCCAGAGCTTCGTCTAGAGTTAAGTAAAAATATGTACAGTTTTGCTTTAGTGACCGTGAAGAATAAAGTGGTAACTAACTAACTAACTAACCATCACGCCGTTTCCCCGAAAGGGTGGGCAGATAGAACGGACAGTCACACTTTTACTGATGCGGCACTCCATCCTTCTCTTTTCGCTCCGCGGGAGACGCGGTTTGATGGGTTGCGAACCTCATCGCCACCAAAAGGCATCTCCCGCGCACATTTCGATCGTCCAACACCCACAAAATAAATCTAAAACAAATAATATAAAATACAATGATATAAAATAAAATAACAAAATAAAAATAATTTAACACAAAATGTTCTTTTTAGATGGGGCACATATTGTCTATTTAATTTATGTTCCACGAATCCACCGTTTTTTTAGCACATAATGTAATAATACAATGTTTTTTTCGATGTTGCACATGTTGACATGGACGATCCGGACTTTTGTGTTTATTTAATTTATCCCATAAAGTGGTTTTAATACAAAGTAAAAGAGATAGAAAATAAGTGTCAAATGCTACATCTGATATATCGCACGCTTAAAAGAACACTGGCTTAACTAAAAAAAGCAATCAAACAAAATTTTGCTTAATCTGACATGAGTCGGTGTTTTAACAAAAACAGTCGAAAAACACGTACGAATGGATAGCGTTAACATTGTGAACAATTATCATACGTACGAATGGATAACGTTAACATTGTAAAAAATATATGGATAGCGTTAACACAAGCCTCTGTCTAATGTTAACTCAATTATGACCTAAACCATAATCGGTCAGTTTATTATTAAGCGTGCGATATATGTATAATATATGTACTTATTTTTGTGAAATTATTCGTATGCACACATGATAAGGAAAATAGTTTTGAAAAGTCAAACCTGTCAAATTGTCGGTAAATATTACATGCAATTCAACCTTGTAGAAATTTAAGGAAGTGGATTAAAATACGGAAAGATAAGTTTTTTTTACAGTACACAAATTTATTAGCATAAGAGAACTAAATCAAATTCTATATAGTTAATAAACATTATTTATTTTACTTTGAAGGCTACGTTCTTTTTTGCAAAACGTTATCAATTTTATATTGGACGGGGATAATATTGATTTTAACCGTCGCGTTGCCATGTATGTGGTCAATTGAGTTTCCACTGCCAATTTAAAGTTGATTTTCTTAAAACCTATGGACCCTAATATTATAAAAAAAATTGTAATCCTCCATTGAAGTGTTCTCAATATTTCGTAATAAAAAAAAGTAAAAAATTACTTCCTTCATCCCAAAAAAAAAAATTTTTTTTAAGACTGCCCTCACCTTCATTCGTGTTAAGGTAGAATTTGTTTTGCTAATATTTACAACTTTATCAAAAGTGACAAATACTTACTCGCTGTTTTGAACGTATTATAAATTATATGTTTGGCCTTTTCTCATAGATACGTAATAATACCGACTGTGGACGGAAACGCAGCACGCAACTTAATAATATCAGAACTGTGAAAATATTAACACTTTACCAAAAGGGACAAATATTAATACGTACTCGTTGTCTTGAACGTACTATACATTTTGCCTAGGTGCCTTTATCATACGTAAAATTATAGCGCCACGGCGCGGCGGGGCGAGACAAGTTCATACTTGGTGTCAGTTGCTCATATGCTGTCTCGCATTCTATATCAGAAATCGCATGGTTCCAGAAAAAATTAATAATGATATGTTTTTCAAATAATCCATGTATGTTATAGATATCGATCTATTTCTAATAAAATTCCCTACAAGATGACATAAATTAAATTTTGATTCATCGAGTCATATGCTTGATATTTAGATAAAGTTAGCGGTAAACTGAATTGACCACATGGGAGCGAGCGTTTTGTTTTGAACACGGTACGTTAAGGGTTAAATCAAGGAAAACACTCGTAACTCAAATATGGTAACAGCTGATTTTAAGGTTATCTCCAGGGACTACAGCATTTCTACAACACAAATAATTAAATATTTGACAACGCGATTATGTGTCTGCATATTTGAATGTAATAAATAAAATTAAAAATAGCCGAACGGACAGTGATTTTGAAAGAAGGGTTGGTACAGGTAACAAAGTGAATGGAGCTTTAAAAGTAGTTATTGGAAACAAGAATTTATCAATGAAAGCGAAAATGGCCGTTCACAATGGAGTTCTGGTCCCAACCCTTATGTATGGAAGCGAAGCATGGAACTAGCAGAATATAGATGAGAGCAGAATAAATGCGGTAGAGATGAGGTCCCTAAGACGTATGTGTGGTAGAACGATGTACGACAGAATCTTAAATGCTGATATTAGGAAAGAATGTAGAGCGAAATAAGGTATTATGAACAAAATTATGAAAGGATCGCTGCGTTGGTTCGGACATATGGAGCGCATGGGTGAAAAAAGAACGGTTAAAAAGTATACGTTAACGATGTAAGTGGAGTAAGGAGTCGAGGTAGACCGAGGAAAACATGGCATGACCAAATTAATCAAATATTAAAGGTTGGTCATGTCAGAAGCCGGAAGAATCGACGTGCGTGTATGACTCGATGTATGAATGTGGAGGAAGCTAGAGAGATATGTCAGGATAGAGTAGTGTGGCGGTCCATTCTCTCTGCCTACCCCTGCGGGGAAACGGCGTGATGGTTTGTTTGTTTGTTTTGTTTGTTTAAAAATACCTCTCGGGAACTGCAGTTATAGTGCGTACAATAACTGACGGTAGGTACCGTACCTGTCGGTAAGTACTACACTTCTTCTTCTTTTAATAGATCTGACGATCTGTGACACAGAAATCATATCTCGTCGGATGATGAGATCCAGCTGTCCTTCCATCTCTTAGACGGTCTTCCAGGTGGGCGGTGCGGTGTCCGGAGGGGATTTAATAAGCGGCTGTATACGCAAGTCTGTCACCTTCCATTCCGGCTACATGGTCCTTCCAGTATCTTCTTCTGAATCTACTCCACTGAACGATATCCTCTATTTCGCAAGTTTTTCTTATGTCTACGTTGCGGACACGATCTCAGAGAGTTTTTACAGTAATTGATCTTAGGACCTTCATCTCCGATGTTCTAAGTAGTCCCTTGGTTCGCATAGTGTCGGCCCGCGTCTCTACAGCGTACGTCATGATAGGTCGCACGCATGTTTTATAAATTCTGATCTTGGTGTCAATACGCATGTGCTTGTTCTTCCAGACCAGATTCTTCTCATCGGGCTTAATCTTCTCTAAACGATGTTGTGAAGCTGGTACACATTGTTACTAATAATTTTAATATTTCTTTAAATACATATAATAAATACTGTGTTAAATTTTTTTTTATGTGTTTGGACATCGATTGAAATAATTCCCTACGATTCTTCTTAATGTAGGCCCTATGATCTGTTTCTTAGAGTAGCTTGTAAGATCTATGTAACATAAATGAAGCATTGCAATACTTCTTATTTTTTTTCCTTGCTGTAAACCTATGTAGTCTGTTCTCCAAAGGGTTCCTCCTCCTGTGAGGTGGATTCTCATCTGTTCTTCTAAAACAACTTCAACATATAATAATTAATACGAATGAAAACGTCTGTTTTAGGAATAACATGTTTCTTCTGCTAAGGTATTTGATAAAGCCGAAATGCGGAACATGTCATTTTCGTAATACACAATAAAACTTCTAGAAAACATAGTTTTTTATTCTTATTAATTATTTAAAATGCATTTTTATATCATTATTTGTCTTTTTGTTTTAAAAACTTAAATTTTTAAAAACTATTTTTTGAAAAATTACACATCAGACATGTTTCGGACAACCGGTCCTTCTTCTGTGATGCATATTATAATGATACATATTTAAAAAATTATAAAATTGTTTTACAAATATTATCAGTTTTGACAGATGTTATAAAGATTTATTTTGGAACGTTTACGCTTTTGTTATAACAAATATTATGAATCAATTTAAAATTTAAAATAAAATTTTTAAGTTCTTGTTGGGGGTTCAGGTAAATTACTTACAATAAAATAAATAAATCTAATATCGGACTTGAAGTTAAATTTCCTAATATTTGTTGTAACAAAAGCATAAACGTTCCAAAATAAATCTTTATAACATTTGTCAAAACTGACAATATTTGTAAACAATTTCATAATATTTTAAATATGTATCTTTATAATATGTATCACTGAAGAAGGACCGGTTGTCCGAAACATGTCTGATATGTAATTTTTTTTATTATATATTTTTTAAAGTCAGTGTTGTATTTAAAAGGAATAAAAAAAAGAAAAAGACAGATAAAACATCTACAACACAAAGTATGGCGAACATAGAAGACATTTTATATCATTGTTCAAGAAACAATTAATCTTCCTATAATATCCGCATATAAAAATATTGTTATTGTTTATATTTAAATAAACAATTGTCTTTTGTTCCTTATTTGAACTGCGAAAAAAAAATTTGGGATACCCCAGAGATATAAACTAGATGATAATTCGTTTTTAAAACTTTCATTGTGAAACGCGAAAAAAATATGATTCTTTTAAAATTATTTACATTATATTTTTTTATAATTGAATATAAATATAATAATCAAATCACTCAATCTTACGAAAAAAATATGAATATTTATATAATAATAATTATAAATTGTTGCAATTATAATATTATTTCGTAATTTATTGTAATACTGGGTAAAAAAACGCACATAATTTATTTCATAAATTTTTAACACAACGCCTTTTTATAGGTGAGGTATAATTACTTTAGATTAATTTTTTTTTAGACGTGTATGAATAAAAATACGAGTTCAACGAGTCGAACCAGTTGACGTTGTTATTTCAATGGCTATTTTTATACTAAAACAATAAAAAATCCTAATCAAAAGACTTAATCTTCATTTGAAGATTAATAATTTCGTTGGACACGTGTTTATTACGGTTTAGGGAATCGACAAAAGATGGAACTCAATATCTGCGGTGATGATTTTTAATGGTATACATAAAAATAATGAAATTGAATTAACAGCACTGTTTTTATTCCAATTATATTTATTACATATTTTTATAAAATTAAAAATTCAAATATATCATGTTTCGGAGGTGACCTCTATCCTCAGGTGTAAATATATAACAAAATTTTTAATTACAATATATAATATATTTACACCTGAGGTTGGAGGTCATCTACGAAATATGTTGTATTTGAATTTTTATATTTTATAAAATTATTTAACAAATAAAACTGCAATAAAAACAGCGTTTTGATTTGAATTCCAAGGTTTTTACAATAGAACTCTACAGAGTTTTTACCCCTTAACCTTTAATAAAGTGAAAAAAATGTGTCATATTTTGAAACACTGAATAGTTTATTCCCTCACCCTGACGAAGCTTCGGCGGGAGCGAAACCGGTTGGTGTTACCAAATAAAGTGGTGTTAATACAAATTATTAAAAGTGTATTATTATCTTATTTATAAATGAATTATTTTAATCAACAATTAATCGAAACGTATTGGAAATCTTAACGCAGTACTCAAAACTATGTATTATTCCAAATATTAACATTTATATCGTCGATTTGGAAGAATGCACCGCCCGAGAATTACAAGAACAAGTACTGAGATTAAAGAGGCTGACTACACTGAAATATTTAAAGTGTTTTATTATTGAACATTATATCATCAACACCATAAATTAAGATTTTTGAAGCTTGTATGTTGCAGATTGATTGTTCTCCCTGCTGGCATAACCAGAGGCAGATTGGTACTGCATGTTAGGAGAGAAACCTTCTGCTGAAAGATACTAGTCCATATTTATTAAATTTATAGTGATATTTTTTTGGTTTTAAAATACTAACACCAAACATTTTAACGATTTAAGATAAACTTAGCGCGTTAACACTGTGGAATTCCATAATAACGATTTTTTTTAAACACTGTTTTTTCCACTTCTAGGTTCTTGCACTTAGTTTGTAATAATTTTGGATAGTTTATATCGTTCTCCCGATGATGAAGGTGTAAGCCTTCGAAACATGTCGAGAAAAACAAACTCAAAAGTGGAAAAAACAGTGTTTTAATTCATAAAAATTCGTTATTTTAATAATTGGTATTAGATTTTATTTTACTCTCTTCAATATGAGAAGAAAATAGTTCATTATTATGAAGAAGGAATCTTTACGTGTCCTGAATTCAACCCAAGTTCCCTGGATCAGGAATCAAGCTTTCTATCTCCTAGGACACCACCTGATTGAAGTTATTGGAAGCATGTATATTCAATTCATTGAGATATTAAATTTATTAGAAGAATTGTGTACTTGATACACAGCAACGATACAGGAAGGTTATAATAGATTTTATTCGAGACGCACCCATGATTCTGAAGGTCTTATTTATGATTATCTTCTTATTCTTAGTGTAGGCCTAGTGGCCTGTTTCTTAAGAGGAATTGGCCTCCTGCGAAGTCGACTCCCAGCTGTCAATCCAAGTTTTTGGTAGTCTGCCCGGGGGTCGTCTACCTTGGGGCTGGCCGTGCAACACAATGAAGGGGAGTCTGGATGTATCCATTCTTATCACGTGTGCATACCAGTATCTTCTCCTTTGCCTTTCCCACCAAACGACATCCTCGACCTCGCATATCTCCCTTATCTGTGTATTCCTTATCCTCTCTTGCAGTGTCTTGCCAGATATATATCTGAGCGTCTTCATTTCTGACACTCTGAGCGCGTTTTAGTGATTATGGTGTCCGCCCTGCACTCGATCTCATATGTCATGATAGGTCGCACACAAGTCTTATAGATTCTCACTTTCCTGCTGATCTACATGTCAGGGTTTTTCCAAATTGAATTCTTTCTCACCACTTCACACGCTAGATCCGTTTTCCACACAAGTCCACACCCAGATATCTAAATTTTATGATTTTAATACAACAAGACACAATCCTTCGATTCTATGAATGAGAATGCTTGGCGAGTTGACACAAGGAATCAGAACTTGCGTGTTGTAATAGAGCGGCGACAGGTGTTGTAAAGGTGGGTTGGTTTAGGTCAACGACTAGAGGTAAGGAAGGTCGCGGTCGCGGTCGCTTATTGGTGATATAACGGATTGAGGAATTTCGCCAACAACCGGTCGAAAAGGTAACTTTACTCCATAGTGATATTACCATTATTCAATTGCGTATTAATGCTTCACGGACATCGAGGCCAGCTAGATACGTTTATAGTAATTATTGTAATATCCCATAAACAACTCTCTTGCAAATGTGTGACGTATGCAGCTTGTCATACTGTGTTTGAGTATTAAGACATTAGCGTTTCATTTAATTTTCATAAACTTTTTATTTATTTATTTATTCGATTTAATATGGGAGTATCGTGAGAGGACTCCCATTATTGATAACCCACTATTTATGGCATGATTTTTTTTAACACTATTTATGACATGGGTTAAACACTATTTTTGACATGAGTTATTTTAAGCATTATAACTTGTATTTATACTTATTGTAGATTGTGAAAAATTATACATAAACTTACTTAAAACTAACTAAACTAAACAATCGAGCAAATAACAAATTACGGCAAGAAAAAAATACATTAAAATTGAAGCTTTTAAAAGTGAAATGTAAATTACTAAGATAATACCTCTATAATATTTACTACAAAGATAGTAATTGGAGAGAGAAATGAACAATATATAAATAAATTCTCGGTTTGAAACAGAAAAGCAGGGAGAGTTTTGAAAAATATCACTAAATGATTTGTACAGAAAAAAAGATAGAATACGTATGAGTTAGAAATTAAATATCATTTAAAGTAAATTGCGGTAAAAGTAAACAGTTTAGAATGTTATCAAATTAAGCTAAAAATCATTCCTTTCTGAACTCTGATTAAGGTAATATAATTTTAAAGCGTTTATACATTGAAATTTCGTAATGAAGAATTTTATGAATTAAAACATAATGTAAGGCCATATGAAGAGTCAGAGAAATCGACGCGCGTGCATGACACGATGTATAAATGTTGAGGAAGCAAAATAAATATGTCAGGAAAGAAAAGTATGGCAGTCCATTCTTTCTGCCTACCCCTTCGAGGAGATGGCGTGATGGTTAGTTAGTTAGTTAGTTACTTAAAACATAATTTATTGTTACTTGAACAATGATGTATGTAAATAAAACTCCTTATTAAATAATTAATTAGGATGAAAACGTCTGTTTTCTAGAAGCTTTATTACATTTTACTAAAACGACATATATTCCATATTTTGCCTGTCTAAGGCATTATCAAATGTCATTTGTCATAAAATACAATTAAACTTCTAGAAAACAGGCGTTTTCATTCGTATTAATTAATTGAAACACCGTTTTTTTCCACTTGTGAGTTTATTTTAACAAAATCGTTTTTAGTTATATATTGCAAATATTATATTATATATATTTTTAAAATATGTTTTGTTTACTTACATACCTTTATCGATAAAAACGTGTTTTTTTAGCAAATTCACTAGAAAGTTTATTTGGATAATATTTCATAATAAATGATATTATTCCGTGGAATATAATAATATGATTAACCACCATACCAACAATCAACTGGTAATGAAATTTTATTTATTTATTTAAAGAAAGTTTTTGTTTTAAACACTAAAATGTGTCTAATAAACTGGCAGTAATTGAAGTAGTTCAACCATCACCCATATATATAAATATAAATTTGTTTTCTTAGCTACTTGTGTCACTAGCGACGGCTTAAATACCTTAATAGGTAGATGGGAATGTAGAGTGTGTATACATTAACAATGTATGATATTCAAATATTTTATACAAACTTTTTGAACGCTAAGGTATAAACACTGTGGAATTCCATAATAATATACTTAAAAAATTGAAAATAACTTTGTTTAATTCACTATTTATTAAAAAATATTAAAAAAACACCACATGTTTTGGAGGATACCTCCATCTTCAGGTGTAAAAATATAACTATGGATGGATGTACCCTCCGAAACAAGTCATGTTTTTAAATATTTTTTTTATTGAACAAAGTTATTTTCAATTTCCTAAGTATTTTATACAAACATTAGTACATTTTTCTGTTTGTAGCAAATTTAGTACACAAGAAATGAAGGGTTAAATAGAAACTAAACGTATAGGTAGGTCTGGCTACTATTAAAGCCGCGTGAAAAATGTAATTAATTTGATTGAAATTGATTATTATTGGTTATATGCAAATTAATGTCTACCAGGTATCGTTTCTCTGGTAGACATACTATAATTAACGACGTGTCATTATATTAACTTGTGAACAGATTTGTTAGTCAATTACATATGTTCTATTATATTAACAATTAAGTTCGTTTTATTTCAGACATATCATTATTTATGAGCAGCACACTTAATGTGAAACCAAAAAATACTTCCTGAGCCTAGAGAGGGTGTATTCTCGGCGATACCAAAAAATGCCTCCTTAGCCCAGAGAGGGTGTATCCTCGGCGCGACAAAACGGAGACCCAACAGCTAAGTGATGCTAACCCCTAGAGTTTTTTAGGGTATTGTGATATGGTGGTTAATTTTCTGTGTACCCCTCGAGATATTGGCGTGATGCTTTATTTAAAGAGGTAAAATGTATTAAAATAATAATTCTTCATATAAAGCACTCACTTTGTGGTGAGACATTAAAAAAAATTATATAAATAAAACCACTTTCTATTTAACAATGGTAGGATTATTATATTGATGCAAACTAGTTTCGCTTGGACCCAAGCATAGGTTGTTATAAGAAGCCCAAGCTTAACAACATAAGGCTGTTATCATCATCATCATCGGCTGTCCCTCGTGTCTGAGGAAGACTGTCCTTAACGATTGTGGGTCCGCATGTGACTGAAGAGCCCGATCCTGGACCCACATATTTTGGGGCATCTGGGGCAGGGGAAGGCGCCTGTAGTGGAGCCGTCACCGTCTCCCAGTGGTCTCTCCTTTCTCCAGGTTGTTATACTGCCCTGATGAAGCTTGGGTTCAAGCGAAACTAGTTGGCATCAATATAATAACCCTACCGTGGTAAAATACAAAATTGTTTTATTTATATAATTTATTAAAATAATAATCTCTGTTAATCATCATAACACATCAAATAGAGTTTCGAAAGAATTCCTGTTTCTAGTTGACTGTGGAACAATCTTAAAAAATATTACTTAAAAATCATAGTAACATAATAGGACCCACATTAGGCAGTTGCTCAGTGAAATCTATTAAAATTATGCTTAGAAAAGCCTTAGACTTTTCCTCAGCCGAATTGTTTAAACAGTTTGACCTGAGATGGTTCAGTAATGAAAAGAAAGAAAAATGTTCTATTCAATATATTTTAAAATTAAAACAGATAATAATTGCATTACCTTGTGTCAGCGACCAAGGAGTAAGGGATGTATTCAATTAAAAAGAGTAAATACCGCCACAGTCTAGCATCATTTTGAGTTTCTTAGCCAAAAATGGCTTAATGCCCTCTCAGAAGCGCTAAGATTCAAGAAAGAATCACAAGAAAAATAAACTTTCAAAAGAAGAAGAAAAAAGTAAAGCTCGCGTTAAGAAAACATGTTTAATACTCAAATGAAATTACTATTCTGATACTCAATATTGATCGTCAATTTTTTATCATTAATGGATAATGTTATGGTTGGATTAATTATATAAACTAATCTAACTGATTTTAATGAAGCACTTAATTGTGGTTTTAACAAATTTTTTATTCGATAATAAATGTAAATTCTTATGTATAAACAAAATAGAAACAAGAATACTATTTAAAAACAAAATAAGCTATTCAGGATGTAGCTTGTCTATTGAATAT
Source organism: Lepidostoma basale (assembly GCA_022606425.2). Taxonomy (NCBI): domain Eukaryota; kingdom Metazoa; phylum Arthropoda; class Insecta; order Trichoptera; family Lepidostomatidae; genus Lepidostoma; species Lepidostoma basale. Next base: position 49,809 of record JAHDVF020000737.1, on the reverse strand, counting down.
GTATGTAAATTGTACTAAAAGTCATTAAAAAGATTTATATAAATTGAAAGGCGAGTATTTTATACTGTAAGATTTTTGGTATTGATTTTGTTAGCATAATTATGTTGATTGTATTAAATTATTGTTTTATTTAATGTTTTGTTTATGGACAAAACTAAGTTTAAAAAGTCATGGTCTGCCACTGTATTATAACATACTAGATATAATAACATTTAAATATATATGTTAGAAGTCGGAAGAATCGACGTGCGTGTATGAATGTGGAGGAAGCTAGAGACGTGTGTCAGGATCGAGTAGTGTAGTGGTCTATTCTCTTTGCCTACCTCTTCGGAAAAACGACGTGATGTTTTGTTGTACTTGTTCTACATAAATATATATATATATATATATATATATATATATATATATATATAATATATATATATATATATATATATATATATATATATATATATATATATATATATATATATATATATATATATATATATATATAAAGATTTGGGGTAGGCAACAAAGTGAATGGTAAAGTTGTTATCACACACAAAAGCCAATCCAAAAAAGCTAAAATGGCGGTGCACAATGTTTTTTTTGTACCGATCTTTATGTATGGAAGCGAAGCATGGAACTGGCAAAAGAAGGATGAAAGTTTAATAAATGCAGTAGAAATGAGATCTTTTAGAAGAATGTGTGAAAAATCTGAGTATGGAGTGTCGAATAAAAATATAAGAAGTGAATTAGTTATAATATCACAATTTATTTATTTAATTTCTATGAGATTGCAACAGTTGTTTCACTAACCCACGTTGGCATTATCATGTTTTACAAACAACAAAATAGTTGTTTGTAATACCTGATGATACCAACCATCAAATAAATTGTGATATAAAAATAAAAATAAAAATAAAAAAGTCAATATAATTAGGTACCTATATATAATAACATACTTGTAGAAAGGTTCATTTGATGTTTTACTTTTCGGATCACATTAGATCCTATTTGCAAGCTTATTGTATTTATTATATCTTTCTACACATAGCTTACGATCCTGTCCATTTGCAAGAGTTTGACGTGATTAATAAATTATCGATTTGACACTATTTTTATTAGCGGCGTGTTAATGCATATTGCTTATTGCAGTGTCAAATGCCGTTCTCTGGACCATGGCAGGCGAAAATCCAATTAGAGAACAAGTCACTAGATGCAAATGGCTGTGAATCGGTCACACTCTGAGACAAAACCCAACCTGCATCACTCAGGGTGTACTAAACTGGTTCCCTATTAAAGGAAAGAGGAAGCGAAGCACACCTAGAGCTTCCTGGAGAAAAGCCTGACAGGACGAGGGCAAAGCAGCAGGTCCCACTTGGGATGATGTTAGGCATTAGGCATGCGATAGAGTTTGGTGAAGAAGGCTCCTTGAGGACCTATGCACCACGAAGGTGTGACAGGACAAGAAGAATAAGAAGTAGATGTAGGTTACCTCCGAAATAGGTTGTGGATAATATTTTCACATTTGTATTTTATAAAAATACGTTATTACGTATCAGGATTTATTTAAACAAGTTTATCGCGACAGCTGTTGCTAAAGTTTGTTGGCGTCATTAGGTCATAAACTTATTTAAATATATCGCGATACGTAATTACAATATCTTAAATTTAAATGTTTTATAATGTTGAAGTATATTAGTGTTTCGGCGTAAACAATGCATTATCTAAATATGTTAAGTTAATTTGTTGGACTATACGGTGTTTAATATTCTTCTTCCAAATTAAACATATTTAGTCACATAAAGTGAAAAGTGTACAAGTCAGCGAAGCTTAAAGCCATGACCCACGGTTCAGAATGCTGGTTGCTCAACAAATAATGCGAAGTCAAACTACACCGCTCTGAAATGGGGATGGATGGGCAGCGAAGTAACGGTGTTCCATCATACCTGGAACACCCAGATCCGCTGTAGTTTTAGAGTGAGGCCAATTTTAGGGAAGCTGGATGGGAATCATCTGAGATGATACGGCCCAGCCGACCATGTTCCATGGAAGGTAATGGAAACGGACCAGTGATCTAAAATATGTGATAGGTCTAAGTTAACGTGGATGGGACTTCTCAACAGGAGTCTCAAATGTTACTGGATCCTACCAGATGTCATACAGGACAAACAGTCCTGGAGACGCCATATTTAGAAGAGCCGACCCCAAGTAAATGCGACAAAGTCTAAGAAAAATAATGAATTACCATTGTTAAATTAAGTGTTTTTTACTATTACATCATTGAATTATTCACTACAGATAAAAAGTATAATTAATTATCCCGATTGTTCAATTGTAATATTTTTTCTGTCATACTTTATTTATTAAGTTTTTAATTAAGATAAATGAATCGACCTACATGCATACATTTTTTATTTATGTAAATAAATTAAAATTTATTTTTTATTTTTTATAAAAAAAACTGTTTTTGTGTTAATGGGACTCTTCCTCGTGGAAGACCTCCTAAAAGATGGAAGGACAGCTATGAGTCTACCTCACAGGAATAGCAACACATTGGAGAACAGACCACATAGGTCTACAACAAGGAAGAAGAAGAAGAAAAAGGTTTTGTTAATCCATAGGTTGATAATAATCATCAATAATCTTTAGAGTTCTGTGGGAATGAAAACGAACAAAATATTAGTATGACTCTAAGAGTTAGAGCAAACGCAACCAGTGATGGTAGAGAGTGTATACACGTATCTTGGACATACGGTCAAACTTGGCGGAGACAATCAAGAAGTGGAGATCGAACGTGGGCAGGGCCTAGCATGGGGTGCTTTCGGTAAACTTTCAACACTCGGATATACAAACAAATGCAACGTGTTTTATATCCAATAATACTCGGATATAGAACTCGTTGTTACTTGTATATGGTGTTTTTTTAGAAGTATGTTTTTTAAACTAGCATCATTGTTTCTACAAACTGTCAATTTGACAGTTGACATTCAACTTGTAATCAATACATTTTGCCATTTTACCATGAATAGACTGACGTCAGAACAGCGCTTGCAAATTGTGCAAATTTATTTTGAAAATCATGGTTCGGTTCGCCGAACTTATCATGCACTACGTCCGTTTTACGGTCGACATAATCATCCACCCGAGCAAGTTATTCGGAAGACCATGGATCAATTTCGCACCACGTACACTCTAGTGGATAATACGCACCCACAAAGACGACAATTGTCAAAAATTGGACTGCACGATTGGGCTTCATTCGAGATAACCTTGACGCTTGTATGCCCAAAATCACATTTAAACAATAATAGCATAAAATTATCTATAAAATAAAGCTAATATCATAGACATTAACATTTTTTAAATGTGTTTTTTTTTCATTTAGAATATTTATTTTATACCTCTAAATAAAACACCCTATATATCCGAGTAAATGGAGCTGAATACGGTAGTTTAGGTATTGACGTGGCTTAATACACTGTAAATAATATTCAAGAATGAAGCCCAAATTATTTTAATAATAAACTCAAAGTATTGTAAAGTAAGTACCTTGAACTAATAAAAGTATTTTATGACTTCTTATGTATACTGATTTTATATTATTACAGAATACTAAATAATATTATTATTTGATGTTATATAAATCAGAAAGGTGCTTAAGGTAAAATAAAGTGTTTCTTAGAAAAACATGTTTTTACATTTATTTACAAAGTAAACAAACATGTTTATATTGTTAATGTTTTTAAATAAATATTTTAATCATTAATAAAAAATATAATAAAAAAATTCTGCGTAAATCAATTTTAAATATTTAAGAAAAATCAATATTTCATTATGTCTACTTTGTAAATATTGTAAACACATGTTTTTCTATATGCCTGTATTCCCCATGAACTCGGGTAGATAAACAACAACGCGTTTGATTCTCGCCTCATTTCGTAATGCCTTAGCAAAGAAAAACACGTCATTTCTATAAAATATTAATCAAGCTTCTGGAACACAGACGTTTTAATAAATTAAAATTTTTTAAAAAACTTTTTGGAAACGTTGTATTATCACAACACTTATTGCGCTTTTTACAAACATGTTTCGGGACACAAACTTCCCTTCTTCAGTGTATGAATTTTAACAGTTTAATGATATTGAGTTATTAAGTATATACTAAATGACTTTAACTATTAAAATTCATACACTGAAGAAGGGAAGTCTGTGTCCCGAAACATGTTTGTGAAAAGCGCAAAAAAAGTGTTGTGATAATACAATGTTTCCAATAAGTTATTTAAATGCGAATCCACAACACAAAGTGATGGCGAATATAGAAGAAGTTAATAATTTAATACGTTCAAAAAATTAAAATAAATATAAAAAATCAACCCAAATTTATATATTTTTCAATTAGAATTGATGAACGAATTGGTACGTATATAGAACTATTGCCTAACGAATATGAATTTTCATAAAAATGATAGTTTTTTTAATGTTTTTAATTTAATTTATAGGAGTAAAATGACATATTTACTCTTACAAGAGGAAACGTAATTCCCATAAAATATGATAAAACTTTTGAAAACCAAGATTTTCTATAATATTATAATTAATATTCAATATGGAATTAAAAAAATTCTCAGATTTCATATGAAAACTTAAACGTACATAAACTTTGTTTGAGAACACGAAATTATGACTGCATATTGAGAATAATATAAAATAATTAAAATAAGTTTAATTAATATGAAAAAAACATCTGTTTTCAAGAAGTATTTTTAAACATTAAACTTACGTTCACATACGTTTTAATTATTTAGTGTGGATTTTTAAATATTTAGTGTGGAAATAATAAATAAATAAAGTTTGTTTTATAGTGTTCAAATAATAAAATTACCCATCGAAATTTCTTCGCAGCTGTATTAAGTGTATTAATACTGTTTCAGTTTTATTGTACAATCATGTAACTTTATATTGTATTTGTGGCGTACAATGATAACGTTCCAAGTGTTTTTTCAGATTGATAACAATGGTTAGTTGAAAATGACATAGCGCTTATAATTGACCTAGTTATAAGTCACATCATTTATTGGTGATAGACACAGTTGTAGTCTTTTGAACAGTGGGAATTATATTCAAATTGAATATTATGTCAATAGTGTACAAAACACAATTTTATTTGCTCAAAGCGTTAGTAATGAAGCTGCTCAGAAACATATCTGCAATAAACTACGCAATAGATTAAGAAACATTTCGAATAGCCTTAAAAAAAAAAAAAATTACTTTCAAAAGTAATTTTCATGTACTCTTTATTAAAAATAATAATATTCAATGGTAATTTTCAATAGTTTATTATAGTTGGAGATCAATGCATTATTTTTTAAGTGCATAATTATTTATAACATTTCGGTAAAATCATTTCAAAATGAAGAAGATAACTCGTGTGGCATGGTTTGCGTGGTTCTCCCATTAAACTGGAGAAGTTTTGTGTATCAGTAATATATTTTGTTGGGTATATTATGCACATTAAACACGTTCAAATGGAATACTATTTTGTTATGTTTTTTTAGGTAAGTAAGACAATAAATAAAATATATTTTTAGATGTATGAGGTATGGATATAGATGAAGTAGTTAAAGCGAACTTTACCACAAATCAAAAAATAAGCAGTTCATATGTTTCAATGTTATAAAGGCAAGAATAAAAAAATTCTTATGTTTTTGTCTCTACTTTAAAACTCAATATTTTAATTTGCATCTGTTTGCTTGGAGGTGCAGATATTACTTGTGGGAATTTTACATTTTAAACAAAATATATTGAAAACAAATATATCTTTTATTTGAACAACCAAAACCTTGGTTCACTGGGAAATGTTTGCCTATGAGATTATTTTTAGAACAAAAAATATATTATACTCACAAGAAATGTGAAATTTAACAACAAACAAACAAACCATCACGCCGTTTCCCCGCAGCGGTAGGCAGAGAGAATGGACCGCCAAACTACTCTATCCTGGCAAACCTCTCTAGCCTCCTCCACATGCATACAACGAGTCACACACGCACGTCGATTCCTCCGACTTCTAGCATGACCAACCTTTAAAATTAAACTAATTTGGTCATGCCATGTTTTCCTCGGTTTGCCTTGGCTTCGTAACCCATTTACATCATTAACGTATACTTTCTTAAAGATTCTTTCTCCATCCATGCGTTCCATACGTCCGAACCAACGCAGCGATCCTTTCATAACTTAGTTCATAATACCTTCTTCCGTTCTACATTTCTTTCTTATATCAGCATTTGAGATTCTGTCGTATATCGTTCTACCAAACATACGTCTTAGGGACCTTATCTCTACCGCATTTATTCTGCTTTCATCCTTCTTCTGCCAGTTCCATGCTTCGCTTTCATACATTAAGGTTGGGACCAGAACTCCATTGTGAACGGCCGTTTTCGCTTTCATTGATAAATTCTTGTTTCCAATAACTATTTTTAAAGCTCCATTCACTTTGTTACCCGCACCAACCCTTCTTTCGACGTCACCCATATTATTAATGCTTCATTCGTTTATTTCTATTTAACTAGACTGCGTGGCCGGGTACAGCTGTTATTTTATATTTTACATGCTACGTAATAAATCTTTTATTGCCTTAGCTAAATATAAAATTAAATGTTTTTTTTAATACTATTGGTATCTATTTACTGCCAATTATTTTTTTAGCATGGTTCATTGGACTACACTTTTTTTATAATAAATCCATTATGAACTCGTATGTATCAAAATAATATATTTTACGAATCACGATGCCATGATTGGTTGAAGGACGAAGTTTGCTTATTTAACATTGTTTCCCTAATATGCAAAATGGCTAAATCTGTAGATAAATAAAATAAAATAAAATGTCTTAATGTCGTATTTACTTATTAAATAATATAGTTTGATTTTTCTCATTATAGTCTTCGCCTGATGCAGGTTTGTCATGAATGCCGTAAGAAAAACGTTCTATGTCTCTACAGACTCTTCTGTTCCGGTTCCCATTCGAAACATTAATATGGAAACAATTCAAGATGTAAGAGTTAATTTATAATAGTAAACACGATTGTTTAGTAGTTTTACTTGGATTTAATTTATATAAATGATATAAATTGTGACAAATTTGTTTCGCCTTACGAGGGCATTCTCAAACTGAGCCCAATAGTCTAAGAGCTAGCTACGGAAATACGATTCCAATTTATAGAGCAAAGAAATCCCTCTTGTTAGTTGATAATACTTCTTCTTCTTCTTCGATGGCCCTACAGCCCATATCGAGCCTTAGCCTCTAGTATTCTTCGCCTCCAACTCCTCCTGTCCTCCGCTTCGACCCTCCAATCTGACACTCTTAACAATCTTGCTCCATCTCTCCCAATTTCATCCTCCCATCGCAGCCTTGGTCGTCCAATTGGTCTTCTACCACCTGGGTGCCACTCCAGCAATCTTTTTGGGGTTCGCGATGACGGCATCCTCTGCACGTGACCGGCCCATCTCAGTCTATTCAGTCTGACCTGTGTGGAGAGACTGGGAGCTTTGTAAATATTGTACAGCTCGTCATTATGCCGCACTCTCCAGCCTTCACCGTCATTCACAGGCCCCAGAATTCTGCGCAGCACCCTTCTCTCAAAAGTATCCAGTCACTCTGCAGATTTCACTATCATTGTGCAAATAATACAATCATTATTAATTGATCCGGGCCCCTGGCAGCTGTTCAGTGGTACGGGTGAGAGTGGTTGGGCAACAAAGGGGTTGTAAAAGCAATTGGAGATGTGCAATTTATAGAGCTTTGGATTTGGTGTAATATTAAAACTAATTATGTATTTAATTCGAATATAACATTGCCAGGCGTTTTGGTTGGGGCAAAAGTAGTGCCAGGTGACGTCCAAGATGCGCGATAAAGTGCCAGTCATCTAATTTACACCTAACATCGTATGGCGAACGCATGGTGAACGCATGGTGAACGGGCGCGTGGGCGGCGCGGTTTGGAGCCAGTGGACGTACGAACGGGAACAATAAATGTCATCACACTAGCACATCCCCATAGTACCTACGCTTATTGTGTGTATAAAAATATTTTACAACAGCATTTGATTGACTACCGTGCGTGCATTTCTTGCTCTTCGTCATCGCCTGGCGGGATGTTCGACTGAATAAAATCCAAGTAAAACCACTAAACAATCGTGTTTATTACAACAAAACTAATACCTCAACCATCAAATATGTAAGAGTTCAATTGTCCCCTATTATTATTATAAGAACTCAGTATGTATGAATCCATATCTTAGCTGTTTGCATGTTTTTGTTATGTGCTCACAATGTGCCTTTTAAGTGTGTCTTTTATTTAAAAATCAATTTAACATGACTTACAATTTATGGAATAAATAAATAAATTCTTCTTATAGTTCTGATGTCCTGTAGTTTGTTGCATCTCAGTCCTCTTGCAATGTGGACTACCAACTATCTCGTCATCTTTTCAGTGGTCGGCCACGTGGTCGGAAACGACCTTCGTGGCCGAGTGGTAAGTGCATTGACTGCCACCTCGAAGGTTCCGGGTTCGATTCCCGGCGAGGGCAGTGTGATTGTCTCACTGTCTTTGGTCTGGGGTAGAATTCACGTGACAATAAAATGGCGATAGATTAGCTACCTTTCACATGTCACGAGAATCACTATGATAGTTATAATACCCTTTACATCGATTTGGCTCATGCTGTCATGATGTGAAGAGCGATTCAACAAAATAATAATAATAATGATAATAATAATAATAATAATATTAATAATAATAATAATAACCCTCCGATAGACCGTCTCGGGTTATCATTATCCTATTTTCTGGTATACGGGAGACATGGTCATCCCAGTATCATCTCATTTGACGTAATCATGGCATTAGCAAATTCTTCGAATATTTGCGTATATTATTTTGTCATCGCTATTTAAAAAAAATGCTAGCTTTATTTAAAAAAAGCAAAAAATACTGTATAAAATAAATATTATTCAAACAATAGAATTAATTTGATTGTTCCCGTAAATTCTTTCAATATACGAGGCCTACATAAACACCATAAATATGTATACGAATTTAAATTTAATTTATAAAATTGTGTTTTGATGGCGCTACGTATTTTAATTTTAATCATGAGTCATTTAGAAAGATTTGAAACATGTAAGATCCTCATTTGAATTGAAATTGGCAATAAGACGAGAAATTAAATGATGAACCCTGACATTTTGCGAAAATGTTGATTTTAGATTGAGCTTGACCAACATAAATAGGCGATTTTTCGTTTCTGAACATTGTTTTACATTTTCGCATTAAATTCTTCTTCGAGTGCCCTGTCGGGTTCGCAACGTTCGCGATCACCTCGGCGAACCTGTCCCTGTCCTGCGCCGCTCGCAACAGCTTCTACACACTTCGGTGCCGGTCCACTCCCTCACGTTTCGCAGCTAGGACATTTGTCTCCTTCCGGACCCTCGGCGTCCCTCAATTTCCCCCTCCAATATCAGTTAGAGAAGGTGGTCCTTTTTCTCACGCAGTATATGACCCAGATGTAAGATCTTTCGAACCAATTTCGAAAAAAATTCGGAAGTATCAACATTCGTTTTATCGCTCCTTAAAATGTCGATTTTCGTGGTAAAAAAGAAGCATCTGTGGGAAGCTCTGCTGTTCTGTTTTAAATAAAAAAGAGTTTAGCTGATGTGCATAAAATGCTTGTGGAAGTTTATGGCGATTATGCCCCCATCAGAAAAATCCTGCAGAAAATAGTCAAGACATTTCAAAGCTGGTGATTTTAGCATTGATGGCAAAGATCGCCCTGGAAGATCGAAAATTTGACCGAAAAATGAACTCCTCAAACCGGATGAAACGGTCTCGGAAAGTCTACCGACAACAAATAATGCGATTTAAGCAGGCACTGGCTGAAAAACGATTGAAATAGGGCAACAGACACAGCAAGCTGATTCTTCAACACGACAATGCTTGACTTCACATCGCAATCGCGGTCAAAAACTATATTCAGAATGTGGGTTGGGAATTTGTACCGCACCCGCCTTATTCACCAGACGTGGTACCATCGGACTACCACTTGTTCAGATCCGTGACGCATGCCTTAGAGAAGCAGCACTTCCATTATTATTATTACCTCAAAAGACGACGCGTTTTTTCGATGATGGATTCATCTATTACCAGAAAGATGGGAAAATTAGTGGCTAACGATGGAAAATATTTTGATTGATGTTTTTTTATTATTTTACCTTTCAAATTAATGCGATTTTCATAACATAAACGATAACGTCTGTTTTACAGATGTTTTATTATAATTTTGAGAGTGACATGTTTTGCCTTGCTAGGAAATTATCAAATTAGTTAAGCGATATGCGTAAGAAAATTTTTGTTCTAGCCTAGAATGCTTAAAAAATAAATAAATTGTAAGCAAAATGACTGCAGTAAACCGACAGCTCAAGTTCATATCAAAAATATACATAATTATATCATTCGAGTATTGTATTGCTCATCAAAAGCCTGAATATTGAATATTTTAATAATTAAATGGTATATTTCAAAATACATAATGACATTTGACATCGTTACGAAGTCGTCAAGCGAAATGGACAAATGCATTTCATAATACAAGGTTCCAGTTTCATAATATTACGTATTTGACTAATTTGTACTAAAATTTTATAATAACACGTTAAATTTAATATACATTTTATAACCTTGTTAAATTTTAAACGAAAAGGGAGTATTGAATAACTAATTATTTAATTGCAATAATGATTTCCATTATATAATAGCAATTGATCACTCGTATTATCATTTTCACTGACTTGTATAATAATAAATAAGCTTTAAATTTTAAAAAGGTAAACACATATACAAGTATGTTCCGATGATCATGCGTGAATATGATGCTAAATATCGTTACGTAGCGTATGTGAAGATTGTTTTCACATACCTTTGTAAGATCTTTTTTACATTAAAAAAATTAGTATCATAACTTATATTGTGTACGGATTGAAACTGCACCCCGCAGTTTCTTCTCTGATCGACCTAATGGAGATTTATGCTATTTGCATTTTCTATGAAAATAATGTATTAGAATCAAAATTATGTACTTAAAAAAGAAACTCAATCATGGAACAATATATTATTGAAATCATGGAACCACGGAACCGTGGAACAACGGAGCCCTGAAGTCATGGAATAAAGGAACCATAAACCAAATCAGTTTATTTACTCAAAAAACATTACAAACAGCATAAATGTTTAGGGCATATATTGAGTACAGATAAAATATTATACACATTCAACATAATACCAGGAACGCATTGGGGATGGTTCGACATTAGGAAGACAAGATACTTTCTAAAGTCAAGAGTATTTCTCCCATGAACGTACTTTCACTAATATGAAAGACGTCCATCTCCGAGGATACCGCGTTAAGCAGACTAATTGCTCTTCCCACCGGTGTTACCAGAGGCAGATTGGTTCTGGCGGCCGGTAGATAAAACAATCTGTACTGTCACTGTCGGAGATATCCAACGGCGACAAAAATACTAACATCCTTCAGTACGGCCGAGTTCTCGAAGTATCCTCGAATTAATCTAAAGAAATGGGTTATTAGACGTCCATCTCTTCGAAGCTGTAGAGAATTGGTTCCGAGCATTCCCAAAAGAAATGCCGTGGGTTAGATCCACGGATAACTACCATACTCCCTTATATAGAGATACCTCAGAAACCTCATCTAAAAAACAATGGAACCACGGAACCATATAACAATATAACCATGAAATCGTAAAACAATAGAACTTTGAAACAACGAGACCCTGGAGCCATACAATAAAAGAACCACAAAAACAATGGAACCACGAAACCATATAACTATGAAATCATGAAACAATGAGACCATAGAACAACGGAGCCCTGGTACCATACAATAAATTAAGCATAAAACAATGGAACTATGGGACCACGAAACTTCGATGTTATGATAGCATGGATTGTCCAAGAATTTATCAGCATAGAATAAACATAGGTATAAGAAAAAGTTTGAAAACTTTTTTTAATGAGTTCTTTCTACTATTCGAATAAATTAACGGAATATTACAAATTCCAGAATATCTCAGGAATTTATTATAGTGTTCATAAAGAAATCATGACTATGTATACATTTCATGATAGAAGAACAAAAGAGGGCAATTTAAGTATGGATTAAAGCATGAAACTGGCAGAAGATGGATGAATGCAGAATAAATGCGGTAAAGATGAGGTCCCTAAGACGTATGTGTGATAGAACGATATACGACAGAATATCAAATTCTGATATAAGAAAGGAATGTAGAGCGGAAGAAGGTATTATGAACAAAATTATGAAAGGATCGCTGCGTTGGTTCGGACATATGGAACGCATGGATGGAGAAAGAATGGTTAAAAAGTATACGTTAATGATGTAAGTGGAGTTCAGAGTCGAGGTAGACCGAGGAAAACATGGCATGACCAAATTAATCAAATTTTAAAGATGGTCATGTTAGAAGTCGGAGGAATCGACGTGCGTGTATGACTCGCTGTATAAATGTGGAGGAATCTAGAGAGGTTCGCCAGGATAGAGTAGTGTGGTGGTCCATTCTCTCTGCCTACCCCTGCGGGAAAACGGCGTGATGGTTTGTTTGTTTGTTAAATCATTGTTATTTTTCAAAGTGATAAATTTTTTTACTAATGATTTGGTATTTTATCAAGTTTAATAATCAACCACTTCTTTCCTCCGCCTATGAGTTCCGACTTCACCATCAAGAAAATATCATTAACGATAAAACCGAGTTCACGTGTCTAATGATGAAGGTACAGTGTTTAGTACAGACAGAGATAAATGAACTAATGTAAGTGGAACTATTCATAATGGTTCAATAGTTTGAACTTCACACTTGAACTTGATATACAATTAAAATTATAATTTTGAATATATATAATAATTAAAATTATACTTCATTATCGTAAAATAATACATTATTTTTTAAGACTTATTATAATAATTCAATCATTAATTGTTATAACGATGTGTCAGTAATAAAATCGCGGTATAAATATAATATTATATATCCCTTCTTAATTAAAGATAATTCTTCTTCTTATTTCTGGCTCTACACTGTCCTGGGTGGAACTCAGCTGATTCTAATGAAAATTCCAGTCGACCCTATCCTAAGCCCTGGACTTACACTCCTCTGGTCTGACTCCCAACAATTGTAGGTCCTTCAGAATAGAGTCCAGCCAACGACGAAAATACATTTTTAAATAGGTATAACATTTTTAAATAGGTATAGTGTATTACAAAAAAAATTCTTTCTTATACTGCAAATTATAATAATATAAATTGGTGTAACTATATAATGAAGTTCAAAAACAGACTAATAAAGCTGCAGCTATCTCCGGATGTCTAAGGGACACTGTCTGGGACAATAAGCATATGCTAGAAGAAAGCAAAGTTAGAATTTATAAAACATGCATTAGGCCCATGTTGAGTTTGAATTTTAAATCTACGCCACGCTACAACGCAAGTAATGTGCGCCTGCTTAAAAACATAATTCGACATCAGCGCCATCTATAGTAAACAAACAGAACTATGAATAATTTCCAGAGGGTCAATTATTCATGAACTTCTCAAAAGATTTCAAGGTCACCTATCTGATTCAATTGTAATTCTAAACCACCCAGGGACCCACTCAAATATACACAACAAAAATCATCAAAATCGGTCCAGCCGTTTAGGAGGAGTTCAACTACAAAGCCCGTACAGAAGAATTTTATATGTTAAGATATGGAAATGACTGATGTTTCGCCTTACTAAGGAATTTTGCATTTTATAATGCCTAAGCAAGGCGAAATGTGTTATTTGTATTAATTATTTAACAACAATTACTTGATATTTAATACGTTTAGTATTATTCCATAAATTAGGTAGTAATATCCTTGAGTAAAAAAGTAAATGTTAACGATGTAAATGGAACTATTGTAGAAATAGAGGAAGACCGAGGAAAACGTGGCATAATAAAATAAATCACATATTGAATGTCGGCCACGTGAGGAGTCAGAGTAATCGACGCGCGTGCATGACAAGATGTATGAATGTTGAGGAAGCGAGAGAAATATGTCAGGAAAGAAAAATTTTACAGACCATTATTTTTGCCTACCCCTTCGGAGAGACGGCGTGATGGTAAGTTAGTTCATATCCATGAGATAATCACCAGAAAGGATCATAATATTAGGTCCTTACATATGAAATTGGTGTTTTGTATGGGAGTAACATAAAGTTGATTTTTTTAAATATAATATATTTATTTAATCAAAGTATGTACCATTGCTATCTATGCACTTTTGCCATCTCATAGGTAGTTCATCGATCCCTTTACTAAAAAAAACATTCGGACGGGAATCAATAAAATCTTTGAAGTCGGTTTGGACTGCCCCATCGGAGATGAATTTTTTCCATTGCAAGAAGTTATCCAAATTTCTAAAAAAATAGTAATCTGTTGGGGCAAGGTCCGGAGAGTACGGTGGATGTCTTGGACATTCCAATTGAAGCTATTCTAATTTGGTAGCCGTCTGTTGTGCAGTGTGTGGTCTAGTGTTATCATGAAGCAGCAGTGGCCTAGAGCGATTAACCAGCCTCGGTTGTTTAGCAGCTAGCTTTTCCATCATGGTTTGCAGTTGCTGACAATAGACATCTGCCGTAATCGTCTGGCCAGATTTAAGAAAGCTGTAGTGAACGACACCAGCACTAGTCCACCAAACGCTCACAAGTAACTTTTTTGAAGTCAATTTTCGCTTGGGGCATGGTTTGGCTGGTTCGGCAGGGTTCAGCCATTGCGATAGCCTTCAATTCTTCATTATCAACTTTGGTCTCCGGCCGTCCACGGGGCTTGTTCTGCAGGTCGAAATTTCCAGAACGAAAACGTTGTAACCAAAAACGCACTGTGTTTTTTTTTGCGGCACCGTCGCCATACACATCATTAATCCTTCGAGCCGTTTCTGCAGCACGGTGGAACTCGTACTCGTAAATAACGCGATATTTCAAGTTTTCCATTTTGTAAACTGAGTTACGCAAAGAAAAAAAAACAATTTGAGGAAAAAACAAATGAATTATAATTTTCGAAACACAAATACTTGAGTAAATAGCTGTATAAATTTGAATTTGGAATTCCTAACCAAAGAGAAGATATTTGAGATCAAAGTTGCCAGTACGGCAAAACGCCAATTTCATATGTAAGGACCTAATATTTTGAAACCACTTAAGAAAAAAAATCCATTTGTTCATTTAGTTTCGACCTGTTTCGGTAGCTTCAAAATCTGTCGAAATATATCTGTCGTGGAATAAAATTAAGTAAACAAAATATATTTTTGATTTTCTCGTTATATCTCGATTAATTTAGTTGGTACGAGTATATTTGTATTACGCATACTGAGTGAGTGCACTTATTTTTAATTCATACAAAATTTGCTTTGTTTATAGAAAAATCATTAAAACTTATGAACATATTTTATTGTCGTTAAACATATATGTAGGTATATTGTGAGTATTATAACGTTTATCTGGAATACACTGCAATCCAAGGTCAGGGTAATGATTGTAAAGTACTAATACATAAATGCATGAAACTACTTTCCTAATCAAATTTCGAATATCACCACAAATATCCAAAAAAGTCCATTGTCGAATTATTTAACATATTATTTAACGTATTTTTCTTCTATGTTCGCCATAACTTTATGTTGTGGATGTTTAATATTCCTTTTTTTGTATACATTGAATACGACACTTACATTTATTAAAAAAAATAAAAATTAAATATCAAACATGTTTTGGACTAACCAGCCATTTGTCAGTGATATTATATAAATATTATATTTAAAATATTACAAAATTGTTTACAAATATGGTCAGTTTTGACAGATGTGATAGTGATTTATTTTGAAACGTTTATGTTTTGTTATAACAAATATTATGAATAAATAATTTTTTTAAAATAATAATTGAAAGTTCTTATTGGGGTTCAGGTATTAACTTACAACAAATGAAATAAATAAACAATTGGACTTGACGTTAAATTAATTTGATGATATAATATTATCTTCATTTTTAATTGCTTTTTTAATTTCTATAATTTAAAGATTGTTTAAAGTTATATTTCTATTATTAAAGTGCAAAATTTCAACGTCATTATCTTTACTAAATGAATGATCTTTTTCAATAAGATGGTTAGCGAATTCAGAAAAGTTATTATAAGAGAGACATCTCATGTGTTCTTTTATTATTAATATAAAATAACGCCTTGTTTTACCTATATAAAAGATGAGAAATCAATACATTGCAGTTTATAAACTAAAAAATTATATATTTTTACTTTATAATTTCATGCGATTCCAAGTATTATAAAATAACGCTTGTAATTTTGATTTCACCAGCTGGGTATCAATGCAAGACTCTCGCGGATGTGCTCTCAGAGAGTGTTGAAATATTTTGGACACGCCCGAAGAGATCAGGACAACATTGAAAAGCTCATCATCATTGGCAAATTGGAGGTAAGGCGACCACAAGGACCGCTGCTGGTCCGATCAAATCAGGGATTTGGCTGGTCTTTCATTAGCTGCAGCCTGGAGTCTGACGGGTGACAAGAGCGCATGGCGTGCCATGGTCAATAGTTTACAGGACGGACACGACCCTCAATCATGAGGAATACGACTGAGAAGAAGAGGAATTTTCATTTTGTCTCATTTCGGTAGTTTAAATCCAAACGATTGGTTTGCAGCAAAGTTTTGCTGGTTCTTTGGATGCCATTAATGTGGTTGTTTCCCGTTGCTTTCCACATTTACATACATCGTTTATATGTTTGATGTGTTTTTGGGTAACACCGTGTGATAACTCCTTCTCGACCGACGTTTCGGAGTTCGTTGCAGTCTCCATCTTCAGGGTAATGAATGTGATATGTATTATTATCGTATTATTATATTTGAACACAATTACTACATACAACTTTTAAGCTATTGATTTTCTTGACAAGTGATAGGTAGCTCGTCTATAACCATTTTATTGTCACGCGAATTCTACACCAGATCAAAGAGAGTGCGACAATCACACGGCTTTCGCCAGGAATCGAACCCGTGACCTTCAGTGTGGCAATCATAGCTCTTTCCTCTCTGCCACGAAGATCAACGTTTCTTATTTAATTACTTTTATTTATTTAAAATAAATATATACATAAATTATTGATACCAGTATTTTTTCTCAAATAATAACGTCATTGTATAAACAATATTAAAGCGTTAGATTAATCAAAAATACAATGAGGATATGTAGTCTTGGGACAAATGCAAATAAATCTTATTTTTATCAAATTAATCAATGTTTATATTCACAATAAGGTGAAGTCATAATCTGTGGTTAAGAAATAATATTTTGTAATATTTTAAATTGAAAATTATAATTATAAATAATATGGAAGTTTGAATAAACATAGCTTTAATCAAAACTTAAGTTATTTGTTTACACATTTAACTTTATTATATTTACTAACATTATGCATTTGATATATGATAATCTCTTTCACAATTTATGAACATTATCAAAACAAACCTAATCTAAATAATTATAATATAGTTACATTGATGCATTCAATTATACGGACAAAATTAATCTTTTCAGAAGATTCATTCGTTATCAACTATGACGACATTTAAAATAATTTAAATTAAAAAATCATTCAATGTTGACCATGTTACGTATGTTTTCCTTAGCTGTTAGCAATATGCTATATCAAATAATGCATCTGCTAGAAATAATGTTGACTAAAGATTTTTGGAAGAAATTTTGTATCATCTTCTTTTTCATTTAATACTAGATCATTGATCTGTTCTTGAACAAGACTTCCTCCTGGGAAGTAAAATATCAGCTATCTTTCTATCTTTTTGGTCTTCCTGGCAGGCGATATCCCACGGGGTTATTGTGAGCAACCGAATGTAGAATTCTTGCATCTTTCACGATATAGTTCATTTGACAGGACTATCAGAGTTTCTCACCCTATCCCTGAGGGTCCTCTCTGCTATAGTTTCCAGCACTCTGATCTCAGACGTCCGATGAAGGCTTTTGGTTTTAACTGTGTCGACTCTAGTTTCTATACTATTAGTTATAAGGGGACTGACGCAGGTTTTGTAAATTCGGACTTTGCTATTTATGAGAATTAGCTAACTATTTAACTCCTCGAAGAGATAGGTAGAAATATTTAACACCCACACTGTTATTTCTCGTTATACTTCTCTCGCTTCCTCAATATTCATAGATAGCATGACATCCTTATGTATGGACGACGCAAAGCATGGAACTAGCAAATAAGGATGAAAGTAGAATAAATGCAGTAGAAATTAGATCTCTTAGACGAATGTGTGGATACTCTGTGTATGATAGAGTGTCGAATGAAAATATAAGAAGTGAATACGGTGCGAATGATGGTGTTATGAACAAAATAATGAGAGGGTCGTTAAGATGGTTTGAATATATGGAAAGAATGAATGAAGAAATAATGGTAAAAAAATGATATGTTAACGATGTAAATGGATCTAGAAATAGAGAAAGACCAAGGAAAACGTGGCATGATAAAATTAATCAAATTTTGAATGTCGGCCACGTGAGGAGTCAGAGAAATCGACGCACGTGCATGACACGATGTATGAATGTTGGGGAAGCGAGAGAAATATGTCAGGAAAGAAAAGTGTGGCAGTCCATTCTTTCTGCTTTCCCCTATCGGGGAGACGGCGTGATGGTTAGTTAGTTAGTTAGCATGACATCATTCCATCGTGTCATACTATCTATTAGCTTGTATTTATTTCTCCGTATTGTGTCCTTTAAGCAGCCGGATATTTTTATGAACAAAAACAAAATATTTCTCACAATTCCAATAAAATGATTCATAGATGTACCTAACATTTGATCGCCTCATGACATGCGCTGATATCAGTAGTCATAAGTTTTGGAAAATTTCGTACCGCTTATGTTCTAAAATATATTTATTTCTAATTAACAAGAGAGATATAAGTTATCACCAGTAATTGTATGACGGTAAGATGATAGCACGGTAAACAAGTAATTACATTTGAAGAACATGTTTAGAAACTGGATGTTTGAAGTTAAAATCAAAAAAAATATTTTCATAATTAATACGAATGAATTATTTTTTTAGAAGTTTTATTGTATTTTATGGGAATACAGAAGCTTGCCACATATCGATCCGTGTTGCCACTGTGTAACAAGCATATGTCGTGTCGTACGATGTCGCCAGTATCCAAATAGTAGTAGAATCACTTGAAATGCTTTTGCCGCATGATACAACGGCGACAAGAAGGAAGTGACAACTAGCAACAGATTCTTGGGTGACAGGCGACGCTCCGCAAAGTATGAATATGACAGAAATGTACCTTAAGAAAGACAAAACATGTCATTCCCACATTATATAATAAAACTTCTAGAAAGCAGACGTTTATATTCGAATACATTATTGAATATGAAGTTTTACACCATCGCCCAAGAAGCAATAAATAAGAACATTTCCAATGAATATGAATGAAAACGAGAGTTTATTATATGTAATGTAATTTATTATGTATAAATCATAACTAATACAACTGAAATGTAATGATGTAATTTTAAATTAAGAATAAAAGAGCACATAAGTTGTCACTCGAATAATAATTGTTCTGAATTTGCTAACCACCTCATTGAAAAATATCATTCATTTATTATATTATAATAAATATAATGGCGTTGAAATTTTGCATGTTAATAATAGAAATATAACTAAGAGCAATCTCGAAATTTTAGAAATTAAAAAAGCCATTAAAAAAAGAAATAATCAAATAAATTTAACCCCAATAAACCTGAACCCGAACTCCAATAAAAACTTAAAATTATTATTTAAAATTTTTAAATGATTCATAATATTTGTTATATCAAAAGCAAAAACGTTCCAAAATAAATCTTTATATAATCAATCTGTCAAAACTGATCACATTTGTAAACAATTTTATAATATTTGAAATATATGTCTTTATAATATGTATCACTGAAGAAAGACCGGTTGTCCGAAACATGTCTGATATGTAATTTTTTTTTAAAGTTAGTTTTGTATATACAATGTATATAAAAAAGAGAAAGAATAATAAAACATCTACTACACAAAGTATGGCGAACATAGAAGAAAAATAAAAATGTTTTTAAAGTTTTAAAATTTTATAAAGTTCAGTAAAAATATGAATAGTAATAAGCCAATTAAATATCTCTGTGAATACACATAACAACTGGTGTATTTCCAATTAGGATTATTACACCTCTTTACAATTACACACAGCTTCACTGACATCACAAAAAATATTCACTCTCATTACAATCTACAACAGTGTGTTTACAATGTTACAGCTTTAATTGTATAAGCTAATAGATATTCAATCAGTCTTACAGAATCATTACAAAGGATTGTGCAGTTATCTGAGTTGCCAATTAAAATATGTGGGCAACAGGCGGATAAGGAAATATTTATGATATACGCAATGGAACTGACAAAATAACGATACAAGTATAATACATGCAATAAAAATGCAGAAGAAATGAGATCACTAATGTCAATTAGTGATAAATCTGAATACGATAGAGAATCAAAAGCAAATATAATATAAGAAATAAATGCGGTGTGTATGAAAGTGCTATGAACAAAATAATTAACAGTCATTCAAATGGTTTGGACACATGAAAATAATGAATGAAAACAAAATGTTGCAGAAAGCATACGTAAACGAAGTAAGCGGAAATAGAAACAGAAGAAGACCGAGGAAAACTTTGCACGATCAAATCAATCAAATATTAAATGTCGGCGACGTAAGGAGTCGAAGAAATCGACGCGGGTGCAAATAACATGATGTATGAATGAAGAGGAATCGATAGAAGTATGTCAAAACAGGATAATGTGGCGTTTTCTTAATTTCTGCCTACCTCTTTGGGGAGACGGCGTGTCGGTAAGTTAGTTGGTTTATATACGCCATTTTGTTCAATGCTTAACAATTGCACCTGTAACTTGCTTTGTTTCGAAGAAAGAACTTCTTTAATTAAGTGATCACTCACCTTTTTTTACTCTTACTGTGTACTTAATGTCGTTGAACTCAATGTCAATGGGCTGCGACTTGGGAAGCTGCAGCAAGATGGACCTGCACGCCCTCTCACTCTTGGGGTAGTTGGCGCCCCCGTTAACGGCGCCATTCAATCCTCCCCCTTTCAACTTGTGTCCAATTTCTCGGATAAAATCCAGCGTGCCGAACATTTCGAAGCCTGAACACTGTTCCACAAAGAACGAAAAACTCGGAACGTTGCGCGTTTATAATTGCCCTATTTACATAAAAATTATTTACCGCGATTAACGTGCAAAATTATGGGCTATGACGTAAAAATTAAAACAATGGACAGAACAATAATATCATACTCGATAACTCAACGACTGGAGTCCGTATAAAATGTTTAAAACCATATTTTAAAGTACAAATACACTAAACGTTAATATTTATTTATTTATAATAGAGCTTCATTTGTACAAAATTAAATTTATCAATATTCAAAACACACACATATTAAATATATCACATTGATAAATTTTAAAACAGCGCTTTACTATTATACGCGTAATTTGTTTTCAATTTATTTTTGTCATATTCATGCATTATTGTTTAGATTTATTTAACACAAATGTAACAAAACTCAAAAGCGGAATAGGCACCGAACGCATAAACTTGTTCGTACCGTGTTTATCGCTCGGTATACAACACCCGACTGAGTGAAATTATGTCCACTGATACACACGTGCCTTCATATCAACAGAGCGTCCGTAAAGCTATCCAGTATTTGAATTTAGAATATGACATCTAATAATCGCTTAGTTCTTTTATTTAACTTGTGACCATAGTTTCTAAATACAAGTCGTATAAAAATAGTTTATTAAAAAAAAAAAAAAACGAAAACCAAAATAATGTTTAATTTTATTGATGGTTGAGGTATTAGTTTTGGATTGTTTAGTGGTTTACTTGGATTCAATTCATAGAAATTGTGACAAATTTATTTCGCCTTGCGAGGGCATTCTCAAACTGACCAGTTTGAGAATGCCGTCGCAAGGAGAAACAAGTTTGTCACTATTTCTATAAATTAAATCCAAGTAAAACCACTAAACAATCGTGTTTACTATTATTTATTTAAATGCTTAATGTTGTTATTTGTAATTTAATGTTAGAAATTCATAAATTATGAGAATAAAAATAAATGTAAAAAATCTTATTAAAGTGTATATCTTTTAAAGGTCTCATATTTGGGTCATGTGCTAAGGGGAGAAAAATACTACCTCATTCGACTGATATTAATGGGTAAAGTGGAGGGATGTCGGGAAGTTGGTAGAAGGCAGCTGTCCTGGCTGCGGAACATAAAATATTGGACAGAAATAACAAGAGTTGAGAACCTGTTCCTAGTGGCGCAGGACAGATATGCCTTTGCTGCAGTGATCGCCAACGTTCGGGGGTCCTGACACGGCACCGAATGAATAAAGATTTAGTTAAAATCCACTGATGTTTGCGTCTTCGATCGGTTTCGGCGAGCTGCCGCTTTTTTTTCATTATTTCCAAAATAATGCCGTCAGTTCTTAAAATATTGCATGACATGTTCAAATTTGGAAATTCGTTAATATTATGATTATATAGATCATTAAATAAATCACATGAATGAAAAGGTCGTTTAGGTGATTTGGACAGATGGAAAGAATGAAAGAAGATAGAATGGTGAAGAAAGAATATGTAAACAACGTAATCGGAACTATAAGAAGACCGAAAAAAACGTGGCAAGATCAAATCAATCAAATATTAAATGTTGGTGCTTAATATGATGCATAGTTTTTTCACTTCTGGGAGATGGTTTGCAATAGTATTAGTAACACCATTTAAATTGATTATAGAACGCTATCTGATTGGTTCCAGGGTTTTAGTAGGCGGAGTTTACGGCATTAGCTTCTAAAATACTCGGTGATTTGAAAATTACTACTATCTGAAAATTAGGAAAATAAATTAATTTCAGCGGCGGAATGACATGTTGCACAATTGTTTGTGGTTTTGTTTTTGAATTTCCAATAAAAACACAATTTTGCCAGAAAAATAAGAATTTATTTCAAATAATTAAATAAAAAAAATAATAACTAATTTCTCTCAAATTTAGCATTGCACAGTATCAATATGAATATTATCACATTATTAATTATTTTTCAATAAAAAATAATATAAATCTTTGAAAATCTAATGGGAAAAATTGTGATTATTACAATTTTATTGAAGCTGACAGAATTTTTTATTTAATTAAAAAATATGTTTGAATATTTTAATGTTTGAATATAAAATATTATTGAAATATTTTATGCCTTATTCATAATTTTTTTTTTTGTTTTTTTTTTGTAAACGCGCTGTCACTCACACTATTGCAAACAATCTCCCTGAAATGAATGGACTCTACGAATGTGGAGGAAGCGAGAGAAGAATATCAGGACAGAACAATGTGGTGGTCCATTATTTCTGCCTACCCCTCTGGGAGACGGCATGATGGTTAAAAAGCTATTATTAAATACAATGAGTTAGTTGATTAGTAGATACAGCAATTTCTTTACAAACTGATTTGAAACTCCAACGACTTTTTGTTATGCTATATTTTTATTATTATTATTTTCATCTTAACAATCATAAATGAGATCGACGAACTATGAATTTAACCTACATATTAACAACTTGCCGTTGGTTAGTTTTTTTGATTCTGCGATGAATGAAACAATACCGCATATAGATAAACATCCATTGAGGCATAGATAGCAGTGCACAATGGAGTTCTAGTGTCGACCCTTATGTATAAAGGGAAGCTTGGAGTTGGCAGAAGAAGGATAATAGTAGGATTAATGCCGTTGTAATATGGCCACTAAGAAGGAAAAACAATGTAAGATAGAATATCTAATGATGAAGTAAGAAAGGAATGTAAGGCGGATGAATGCGTTCTAAATAAAATGAAGGAAGGGTCATATAATGTATGAAACGAATGAATATAGTAAGAATGGCTAAAAAGATATTTGAAAGTAGTGTGGATGGAAATAGAAGTCAAAGAAGTCCAAATTAATCAATTACTGAAAGGCGGCCATGTTCGAAGTAGGAATATTTGACAAGCGTGCATGTTGCGATGTGTGAATGTAGAAGAGGAGCGAGAGTTATATCAGGATAGAACATTGTGGCGGTCCTTCATCTCTGCCTACCCATTCGGAGAAACTGATGGATGTATAGTTGGTTAGTTATAATAATATACAATATTTGAATCGCTGAAGCATGGAAGAAATGCAAGTTTTTGAATTAAGAATTGTCTCATGACGTGAGGTGATGAATAATGTGTCTAAGTCCAAAGTTATGTTACATGAAAAGGAATATTGTAATTTTAGTACAACCGGCAAGAATTTGGTAAGTTATCTAGTATTAATGATTTGGGAAGCATGTTTACAAGAGGGAAAATGTAGAAAGAAATCGAAAGAATGAGGCATGTGAGTTTATGCATACTATCGGTTAACCCTTCAAGCGAAACGTGATGGTTAGAAGCTACTCGTAGTTCATGGACCGTTTTTTAAACAATGTATTCATAACATTGTAATATTATAAAGTCATGTTGCTATAACAAAGAATAATGACAGAATAATTGGTTAATTTTAAATGTATTCAATTCGACATCGCATGATCCACGTAACGGCACAATTGCTGCGAGCGTCATCAGTTTAAAATGTATGTATTCTATTTCTAGTTACTTCTTTGTCAATGTTTCTTCCTGAATAATTTGGGAATACTTAATTTAAATAAATCTTAATTTTTCACTGTGACATATGACATGTCAATAAAGTTCTGGACATTAATCATAATTTTTAATAGTGTATTTAACACATTTTTGATGTAGCATATTATTGTCACCAAAAAGACTCGTTTTTGAGTAGCTCAATTTATTCGGTAAAATAAAAATAAAAACATCTCACGAAACGCGATTAGAAATATCGCGTAAACAAATAATTATATTTATTATACTCGTATATACGCCATACTTTGTGTTGTTATGATGGTTTATTTATCTTTTTATTTTTTTATTTACTTTGTATATACAACACTTATATAAAAAAAAAAAAGATATTGGCGTTGAAATTTTTGCATGTTAATAATAGAAATATAACTTTGAGCAATCTCGAAATTTTAGAAATTAAAAAAGCAATTAAAAATAAAGAAAATATTATTAATAATCAAATAAATTTAACGTCAAGTCCAATCTTTGATTTATTTCCATTGTTGTGAGTAATTACCTGAACCCCAATAAGAACTTAAAATTATTATTTTAAATTTTAAATTGAATCATAATATTTTTATAACAAAAGCATTAACGTTCCAAAAAAAAAATCTTTATAAAATCTTTCAGATCTTGAAAACAATTTTATAATATTTTTAAAAATGTATCTTTACTGAAGAAGGACTGTTTGTCCGAAACATGTCTATGTTATTTAAAAAAAAATATAAGTGTTGTGTATACAAAGTATATAAAAAGAAAAAGAGAAATAAATAATTTTATGATGATTTTTGTATAAATTAAAATACAAAACTGTAAAAATATTTTTAGTAAGTTAATATCGTTCTCCTAAGGTGTAAAATATTCGACACACAAACATAAACTTAAAAGTGAAAAAAAAAGTATAACCTGCGAAATTGATGACATGGTAAAATTGAGCTAGGCAGAGAAGATAATTCTGGGGTGACTACGTCAACAGGATGGACCCAGCGAGGATTCCCAAGATCGTCATGCACGAGACTCCAGAGGGCCGTCGATCATCAGGAGAGATGGAGAGAAAGTTGGACGTCTTCATCACAGGACCAACATTGGTAACCTGTCTAAACACGATCTGCAAAAATAAAAATAACTAGGGTAAAGCCTTAAGTTTATAAAAAAAAATATCTATTATATTAGGTATTTTATTGAACAAAATAAATTTTCGTTTGAAATAATAAATAAAACTGATAAATTAAAAAAAACTTTTTTTTGTATCAGAATTGTATTTTATTTTACGCGACAGCTGTTTCATCAACCTACGTTGACATGATGTCTAGATATCAACATATGTTGATGAAACAGCTGTTGCGTAAAATAAAATACAATTGTGATAGAAAAACAAAGTTATTTAATTTAACAGTTTTAAAATAGTAAGGTATAGCAGGTATAGGTAAGGTATAGGTATAAGCAGGTATAGGTATATAATGGTATAGGTAAGGTACATTATTGGAGGGAAGAAGGTTAGCAAAGAAGAAGAAGAAGAAGGTATAATAAATAAAATTGTCAACTTTGTTTTTGTATCAAAATTGTATTTTATTTTACGTGACAGCTGTTTCATCAACCTATGTTGACATGATGTCATGATTTAACAGTTTTTAAATGATAAGGTATCATAATGTTTTGGCCAAAACAATGGACTATTAAAATAATAAATAAATAAACTTTTTGTAACACCTGATGATGCCAACATCGGTTGATGAAACAGCTGTCGCGACACTCAAAGAGTCAATAATCAAAATTGACGTGACACTTAAAGAGTTAATATTTAAAATAAAAATTTGTGTTTCGGCCAAATAAAATGGACTATGTATTATTTTCAACTTATACGTCAACTATGCTAGTAATGAAGTTCATGATCAGTGTACAGAGGTAAATGTTTTTCTTATTATTGCTTCGCAGGTCGAAGAAACTTCATCCTTGATGCGGTTTGTTGCACTTCAGATGACTCTCAGGAACCAGTTCTACAAGCGCTTAGATAATAAATCAGATGCAAGTACTCTCGCCTGTAGAAGCTCGGGCCTTCGAGAATCGCAGTCCTGAAAATCACCACGCAGAATATCTACTTGCAACCTGTTAGGTACTCGTATAAACGCTCGAAAGATGCTGTCGTTAAACTGGATTTATAAAACTCGTCCTTCGAGACGCACTTCAATTGTTGGTGTAATATATATTCCATACGAATTTTATCAGTTATCAGTATCAAGTATTTTATACATCGACTGGATTTTAATACGTATTTATTTAGATTTCAGTTAGAGAAACTCACAAATATCTATCTGAAATAACATTTTTGAATGTATACAAATACTTGTAGACGAATACTTGATTTTACCCATTGCGGGTTGGGTTCAATTCAAGGATTAAATCCTTGAATTAATACCCCCCATTTGGGTAAAATCCAGTATTCGTCTACAAGCATTTGTATACATTCAAAAATGTTGTAAAAACCAAAACTGGTCCAAATTATAGCATCTAAATTGGAGTGACATCTCCAGGCGTTATCTAGCAATACAATAATGGCGGTAGCCTTTCACATTGCGGTAAAAATATGTTTTGCTTAATGCTTAATATCCAATCTTCATAGATGGTGCTAGTGTGTAGATTGAAACTACCATGTAAAGGGTGGTGTTACAGATTAACATACGTATATACAACTTCCAAAAATTTGTCAGACATGGTGGTCTTAAGCAAAGGTGGAATGGGGAATGTTGTATTACATAAAGCGTGCGCTTAACCCAACCAATGACAGGTCATAAGTCCTGCAAACACCTCGATCAACCATATTCTGTTTCCAATTTGCATCTTCGTCTCTATTGAGATACAATTAATCCTTGTATCTGAAATAATTTTATAATAAGGCATAAAATACTACAAGTATATCGAAGTGAACAGAAATTAAACTGGATTTAATGTGGCCTAGAACTATCTTTGCTTTTTTTAATGTTGCATTCCCCAGTTAACGTACGTAGAGTCCCACATGGACGGGGGCCTAGAGATTGTTTGAGTGAAGCTGACGAATCGCGCCGCTGCGTCCTATAATAGCGGTGGGTAACCTTCTAAAGAAACTTTTATCTATAATAAGAGTTCTTTTACTAATCGTTCTACAATACAATAATTACTATATTTCTAAATATAAAATTGTACATCAATAAATGATATTCCATAACTATACATATGATCAACTTATTGAACGCTGTGGAATTCCATAGTAATATACTTAGGAAATTCAAAATAACTTTGTTTAATCCACTAATTATTAAGGTAACATGTTAAAAAAACACGACCTGTTTCGGAGGATCCTCCATCTTCAGGTGTAAAAACATAATAATTTAGATTTATAAAATATAATAAAAATAATTTTTTTATATTTTCACACCTGAAGATGGAGGTATCCACCGAAACATGTCGTGTTTTTTTAAAATATTTTTTAATAATTAGTGGTTTAAACAAAGTTATTTTAAATTTCCTAAGTATATATTATACATATGATGTTTATTATAATAAGTTTATTATTTCTTAATTATAACTCATTTTAGTTTAATAGTTTAGTTAACTATAATATAAAATTAATTATCTTTAGCCAAAACACACACTTTTATCAAAAACTTAAAATAAGATAAAAAAAATGTCAATGAGAGAAAAACAAATAGAAAATAATGGTACCAAAATAATGGTCTGTATGAATTTTTTTTATCATACATTTATAAGCATTAGTTGATAAATACTATGTAATTTTTTTAATTTGGAAATTCTAACAACAAACAATATATAATATATTATATTATAATACAATATATAGTTGGCCTGTATTAAGAGAAAATAATCAACAATAAAAATATTATAAAATACACGTTTCGCCACTGGCCTACATCTCATACACATCAAGATCTCGGAAATATTTATATTGAATTGAAACCGAGCTAACGGATGTCGTTTTAGAGAATTTTAATATGCGAAGAAAGTAACAATTTAACGGAACCAACTTAAATCTAGGATATCTATTTATAAGCAGAGTATTAGAATAAAAAACGAAAATTGTTTAAAATGTGTTTTTATATTTAAATAATTGTGATATTTTGCAATGATTAAAACGTGAGCCGTCGTGATTAGATGCTAAAATTATTTCTAAGGTCATCAAGATTCAAGCTGCGTAGATACAGCATACCACCATTTCCTACAAACAATTCCAAAAGATTTTAAAATTAAATTATACAGTTTGGAGAAATCACGGTTCCCTTCTCCGTTCTTTTATGTTTAATAATAATATATAATGATATATAGTTAACCTGCGTGCCTTTGAAATATGGATATATCGAAGGATATTTAAAATATCATGGACTGAGAGAGTCATAAAGTGTGTTCGATTCCCGGCTATGGCACTATGATTGTTACATTGTATTTGTTCGAGTGTAGAATTCACGTGACAATAAATTTGCGATAAACTACAATAGCTACACCTCACATGTCACGTGAATTAATATGATAGCTTTACCCATTACATCGATTTGGCTCGTAATGTAATGATGTTATAAACGTTTCAACAAAATATCAATAATTATAATAACCGAGAAAAAGCTGCAGCGAATGAAGAGAAAAAACAATTATCAAGACATTAGAGCGCAGGAAACTGGAATACTTTGGGCACATTATGAGAAACTATAAATACCAAGTCCTATGTTAGGAACCCGTTGTTGTTGGGACCATAACATATATAAAATAATAACTCAATATTATTTGTTTATTATAAATGAATGTAATAATTTACACAATGAAATGCGTCATCGACCATATAATACTTTAATAGTAAGATAAGAAAAATTATGTTGCTCTCTGTATGAAATTCTGAATAGCTCTGATTCTGGGTGGAGGGGGTTTCTCTATATAAGGCAAATGAAACAATGGTCTTCGGACTGTACAAAAAATATCTCTTAAATAATATGTAGGGTTGAAAATAAATAAATCAATATAAGACATGGAAGGAACACCAGTAATACGATTCGTTAAAATGTCAACAATAACATTGCGCGAATGGTTACACGTCTTCCATGAAGCATAACATATTGTCCTTGATATCGTTCCCAAAAACTCCACAAAGCTTCTTGGTGTTTATCTTGACGCAAATCTGTCTCTAAAATCTCATATTAATAACACGGTCAGCGCTAGTTTCTTCCACCTAAGACGATTAAAATCCGTCAAAAGGAGTATTCCCCATGACACTTTCAAAACTCTTGTAAATTCCTTCGTTGTGTCACGACTTGATTATTGTAATGGACTATATACAAACATTCCAAAACAACAAATAAACAAACTTCAATCTGCGTTCAATGCAGCAGCAAGGCTCATTAAAGGCATTCCAAAAAAGTCTCATATAACACAACATCTCAAAGAACTTCACTGGCTTAAAAGTCCAGAAAGAATCCAGTATAAACTCTGCTGGACAGTCTTCAAAGCGCTACATGGAATGGCACCAAGTTATATATCTGAACTCTGTATAACGGACAGCCTAAATTCAAGGAAATCCACACTTCGCTCGGCGAACTCCTCAGCAATAGGAAGATTAGTTGAGCCGAAGCGTTGCCCCAGTACAAATTTCGGGGATCGAGCGTTCGCGGTAGCCGGTCCATCAGCTTGGAACAATCTCCCTTCACACCTTAAATGCATAAATGATCCGACAGATTTCAGATCTAAATTGAAAACCCTTCTTTTTTATATTTCATACCCAAGTTAAACATTTATACTTTTTTCTACTTTACTTTTAAACCGATCGCTTTTTAAGCGGTCACATTTAGATTTTTAGATTTAAAACACGTCTTAATGCGCCCTTGAGGTGATTACATCACAAAAACGGCGCTTTAAAAGTTAGCATATTATTATTATTATTAATTGTATTGTCTATTAAAAGTTGCGTCCATTGACAAGGAACCCATAAATCAAGAAAAGGTTCTTCGATTACAAGCTTGGATTAACTTGACAATAAATCTTAAAATAAATGGATAACACATTTCGTATAACGGAAGAATACTTAGCAGCTGCAACTGATTATCTAAGGTAAAATTAACGGAAAACGAAGTGTCGGGAAAATAAGAAAATTCTAGCTAGGAAACTTTCAAGAATGTTCAATTGCAGCACAACATCTCTGTTTAAAGCTGCTGTATCAATAATGAAAACAAACAAAAAAATTATACAAAATTTCTCTTATTATAATTATTATTTACCTATTTAGTGTGCTTCCACTTGTGCAACACAAGTGGAAGCACACTAAATATATAATAATAAAGAAATTGTGTATGAAAAATATTGTTTTCATTATTTAAAATGAACTTCTATCAAGAAATTTCAATTGAAAATATTAACTGTTGCTACTAAAGTTCATAAAATTATAATATTTTTTTTGGTTTGAAGATTGTACCCAAAGAATATACTCGTACTTCTTATTGTTATTATTCCACCTTATCGGAGGTTATTAACAGGATTGTAGTACCCCTTACGAGTCGACGATAGTCAAAGTTAGAAAGCGCAAGAGCCTGTCAATTTATAGAAAAAAGCCTTCAAAGTTTTCACGGCTGCTTATATAACTTTGAAGGCATTTTATTCTAGAAATTCGCTAATTATTGTCTATTTATCTTACTTTGACTATCTATGACTCTTAGAAGGTACTATAATTCAGCAAAATCACACCCCAAAGTCAATTATCATTGTCTAGCCCTTTCATTGTAAGAAAATATACATTCCTTCCAAGGTTTCTTACTTACAAATATGACTAATCACTTTGTATACACGATAATTATAACCATCCGAAAAACTCAAAACATCCAATTTCGCTTTCAGATGATTGAATGTAAAATTGATGCACTCTGAAGTACTGTATGTAAAATTAGGTATTCACCTTGAGTTGATTGAGGCAGAAATATGTAGGGCAAAAAACTTGTTTGACATCTTTTACAAGTTCAATTAAGAATGAACTCGACTGCTTCCTTAATGTCCAATTAAAGTGAAATTAAAGGTACGGTTTACCATTTGGCAATGATGACTATTAACTTTAAGCAACCATTAATTCTCAAACACGATTAAAACACAACAATGTTTTAACACAACGGAGCCTTTGTCGTTACAATTTAATTGAATCTGATCTCATTAGTAAATCAGAAACTACTTGGTCTTTAAAAAAAATCATGGTTTGTATTTTTGATAAAGGAAAATGCTCTTTTGCTTAATTCTGATTAAAGTTGTTTTTAAGTACCTTAACGAAATGTACCTCTTTAATAATTAATCGGACATAATTTTCTTAGCTTATTATTACAACTAAGAGACCAAGAGGCAGACCGAGGAAAAGATGGGCGGATTGCGTGGAAGAAGATTGGGAGAAAATGGAAGGAGCTGGGGAATGGAGAGAGATGACCAGAGACAGAAGTCAGTGGAGGACCGTTGTGGAGGAGGTCAAGTTCCACACCAGGATTTAGTGTCGAGAAATGAGGAATTATGATGATTATTAGAACTTTTAATCATAGGGGTTGGTTTGCAGTAGAGTGAAACATTTTTTGCTGGTTCTTGGAATACCCCTTGGGCCTTTTAATGTGGTATATTTCAGTTGCATTTTACATTTTTATATACAATAGGTTTTTACAATCCAAATACTGTATACTGTTTATTGTTCCCCACCGATCTACGCGGGACTTAAGTCGTGACGATAATTATTCACATCAGAATCAAATCAACCGTCAACCGACGCCTAGCTCTATTAGCTCTAAGTGAAGAAATTATATACAATTTTTATGATCGTCAGTTTTCTAGAAGTTTTATTATACTCTTTAAAGTGAAATCTTTCGCCCGGTAGAGTTATAAATAATTCAACTTAAATTACACATATGCATAAACATTGGATTATGTTCTCGCAAGGTGCATGGTCATAAAATATAGTAAAATGTATCATATTCATAAACTATAAAAACATTTTATAAATACGAATCGTATAATCTTGAAAAAAAACGTGAACATCTATTTTTTTACAGTTTATGAATATGATATAATTTATTATATTTTATGATCATGCACTTCGCGAGAAAGCCTATCCAAAAAAAGCTAAGATGGGAGTCCACAATGTTGTTCTTGTGGTGATCCTTATGCATGGAAGTGAAGCATGGAAATGGCAAAATAAGGATGAAAGTAGAATAAATGCAGTAGAAATGAGATCTCTTAGACGAATGTGTGATAAATCTGTATATGATAGAGTGTCAAATGCAAATATAAGAAGTGAATGCGGTGTGAATGAAAGTGTTATGAACAAAATAATGAAAGAATCGTTGAGATGGTTTGGACACATGGAAAGAATGAGTGAAGACAGAATGGTGAAGAAAGTATGTGTAAACGTAAGGAGTCTAAGAAATTGACGTGCGTGCATGACCCGATGTATGAATGTAGAGAAAAATACTATTGTATTGATTTTCATGACATATGATAGATTAGCTTAATCGCCATTTTATTGTCACGAGAATTCTACGCCAGACCAATGACAGTGTGACAATCACACTCCTATCGCTGGAAATCGAACCCAGGACTTTCGGTATGCCAGTCAGAGCTCTTACAGTCAGAGCCTCTGTTTTATTATAATAATAGTCAAAAATATTTTATTTTTCTTCAGAAAAGAACTTTTATGTAATACGTATAAATTGTTTATACTTATTATATAAAAGTAAATAATTGTGTCGGTATATTATTATAAATTATGTCTCAACAATAATTACCTTATAATATAATGTGCTATTTCCTTAATAACGATTAGTGGCGCCAATAAATTGTCAGTATGCTTATTAATTATAAAAGGCATCGCAAAAAGTTTATGTGATTTACCGTTATAAAATTACCACTCAGTTTGTGTAAATATTTATTATTTATTTATTTCAGAATTATACGAAAAATATTAACATAAAACATTTTGCATAAGTTAACGGATAATCAGTTTTTTTTTCATAAAATTTTCATATACTCGTACAATATCTTTGACGATTTTTTGAGTTATTACATGTAACGATGTATGAATGTAGAGGATTCTAAATTGATATGCCAAGACAGAACATTTTTGTTTTGAATAATGAAAATAAAATAAAAACTTGATGCAATTTTTATTATTATTATATATTTAGTGGGCTTCCATTTGTGTTTAACCCGACTGGCTTCGGCAGCTTGCTGCCATCTTTGATTTTTTTACAATGATTTAAAAAAATGTTATAATATATGTAATACTGCCGTCGTTTGGTTTAAGTTCACTCCAAAATGTGATAAAACAAGAAACTATGTTTAAAAAAATGCATATAATGTATTTAAAAAAAAATACACCGAGGAAGTACGTTTACAGGCCGAAACAAATTTGTCAAAAGTATTGCGAATTGATTACCTAGATTCAATACTTAATTTATATATAATATATAAAATAGATAAATAAAAGAAAATATTTTTCAATAAAATAGTTCAATAAAATTTGAGGTAAAACTTATATCAAATAACCAAGTTTTGCCTGAAAATTTGAAGGCATAGTGGCAAGCGCTATGACTGCCACACCGAAGGTCCCGGGTTCGATTCCCGGCGATGGCAGTGTGATTGTCAATCTGCCTTTGGTCTGGTGTAGAATTCACGTGACAGTAAAATGGCGATAGATTAGCTGCCTATCACGTGTCATGAGAATCAATATAATATCTAAAAAAAATAATCAGACAGATATACAAATTTGCACGTTACTTGATACACTGGGCTTTTACAGTAGTAAAAACATACTACATGGAAGCAATAACCCATGTACGTGCTTAGAATTTCAAATCACCGTTTGAATTAATTTTCGTATAAAGTATGCAGTGACGTAAATTAAAATCACTGTAATTTGGAGAAGTATAACAAATGTTATGAATCACCCGCCGTATACAATCGTAGTATGTGTACTTAAACCTAAGAAATTACCCAAATTTATATTCAAATTAGCTCGTGCTTGTGTACTTTAATGAGGAGTTTCACACGTGTCTGTCCTTAAGCCGTTAAAAACGTCTTGGGAATTGTTAAAACTAAACAAAACTACGTAACATTAATACGAACATCATTCGAAATTCCTGATATAAGTTCATTGTTACGTATATCTATTGTCTAATAATTATAATAAATAAAAATGAAAACAAATTGCAACAGACACTGTGCGAACCAAGGGACTGCTAAGAAAATCGGAGATGAAGGTCCTAAGATCAATTACTGGAAAAACCCTCCGAGATCGTGTCCGCAGCGTAGACATAAGAAAGGCCTGCGAAATGGAGGATATCGTTCAGTGGAGTAGATCCAGAAGAAGATACTGGAGGGACCATGTAGCCCGAATGGATGGTGAGAGACTCGCATAAACAGCCGTTTATGAAATCCCCTCCGAACACCGCCCACCTAGAAGACCGCCTAAGAGATGGAGGGACAGCTGAATCTCATCATCCGACGAGATATGATTTCTGTATCACAGATCGTCAGATCTATTAAAAGAAGAAGAAGAAGAAGAAGAAGAAGAAGAAATGAAAACGCCTGTTAACCAAAAGTAATATTATATTATATGGATATTGAAGAATAACGTGTTTTTTGTTTCATTTATTATATACTTAGTATACAACACCCACTTTATTAAAAACAAAAAAAAAATTAAATACCAAACATGTTTCGGACGCACAAGCCCCTTCACCTTTGATATTTAAATATCTGTCAAAACTGACCACATCTGTGAATTTTTTTATAATATTTTAAATATTTAAATTAATATAACACACCCGGTTCATTTCGAGATTGCTCAAAGTTATATTTCTATTTCATTAATTGTATAATTTTATTTAACACTTTTCGTGTAGAAAATTTGTTCCTGCTTTGAATATTAATCAAGAATGAAATCTGTTCAGTTTTAATCAATGAAAACAGTTCATAAACCTACTTATACAATTAACATAAAAACTTTGCACATATAATATTATTAACATTGCCTGAACTTGAAACGTCAATCAACTTAAATACTAATTCATTATATTAAGTACTGCCTGACGCCGGTAGGCGCACTTGCCTAGCCTCAGGCATTCGAGAGTGTTATCTGATTCTCTATTGATGAATAGCGAACTACTTTATTCGTGACCTTCAAAAATTAGAAGTACTTATGTCACCATGATACTTTCTCTAACGGTCGTTTTGTAATAGTGGTTCTGCTGTCGGTAACTTGACAATAAAAGTTTAGAAAAAAATAATTCTGATAATTGTATAGTCTAGGATCTTGTTTTTACAGGGACTTTGTTGGGAATAAAAATAGTCTTGGACTTGGACTTGGATCTTCTGGCTTACAGAGGTTCAGCTCTAATGGCTATTCTTTATTCGCTATATTGTGTTAGAATAGAATATATATTATTATATGGTTTATTCTAAAGGAAATATGGCATCGTATAAAAAAATAATTCTTACTCGACCTGTGACTTTTCTTTACTGGAGACACCGAACCATCAATAGCTGTAAGGGTAAATCTTGGACTTGGACTTGGATCTTCTGGCTTACAGAGGTTCAGCTCTAATGGCTATTCACCTTACGTCTGTAGGAAACATTGTTGGAATGTGATTTGGTAGTTGTTTTATGATGGGCCGGAGTGTCCCTCCGAAAGAGGGCAAGGGGGGATTTAGGGTTTATGATAAATTCTTACATTATTGCCAAGGAATGGAAGAACAGTTAGAATTGGGATTGTATTTATAAAAAAAGTCTGTCCCCGAGGGGAAGATAACAGGAGCAGTGCCTAGATAGAGTTGTGGTAGGAGATAACATCCTGCGTGAGACCATTTTGTTTGGCGGAGTACGTAGTGGGCTATCGGGGAGGATTTTTTTTCTTCCGCATTGATTGCGGGAGGGGTAAAGGACTGAATGATGGTGGATAACTTGGTGGTAAAGGGTCATTATTGATAAGGAATATGGTAATAATTTAGGTCGTGGTTATTCAGTCAAAGAGATGAAGTTGGAGTAGTGCAAGGAATAATAGAGCTGGAGTCGCAGTATTCTGATGTACCAAAGGAGTGTGGTAACGGTGGGCTATCATCGGGCAAAGACGCCAACATTACTCATTGAATGATATAGACCTGTCTTTCCTCAATGCCAATCTTCCTCTTTAGAGAGCAAGGGAGAAACTCACCGAAAATTTGAACATCGATATTCATATACCGTTTTGAGCTCTATAATTTCACCGAATTAGTCTATGTGAAGGCGTATATTGGTATTTGAAAATGTGAATGATTGCATGTGCGATTAATGAAGTGTTAAGATTGTTCATTGCGATCTTATTCGCATGTATATCGCAAGTACCATACCTGAATATTATGTAATTTACTGATGATTGGTAACATAATATACATAGGGTTACTGAATCGATACCAAGGTTGCGCCGAAGAAGTGAGAAACCTGGAGAACACTGGCGAGAGAGCGAGAGGGATGGTATAGGGGTGGACAGGCTTACGCCCAGCAGCGCATGGAGACAAGCTGATGAAGAGTAACATATAACAATTTTTTTGTGTTGATTTGTCTTTGTTATTCATTGATTGGACTACGCTCCTCCGTGACTCAATCGGCCATGCCTCACGGCCAGCCAACCACCCTGATTATTTTCTACGACAAAGGGGCACATATTTTTTTTATCTCCAACAATACAGAACCAAGTAATCATATTTTTTTAGAGCGATTCCTTTGCCAAATCACGTAATTCGACTTGTTTTGCAATGGTTAAACTCACCTAAAGAAGGTTTTATTTTTGTTAAATATATTTGTATTATTTTATTACTTTGTGGTGAACGATTTGGAATGAATTTTTCGATTTGTTTTTGGTTGAAAAGATAAGAAATTAATTAAATCAAATAAAACAATTGAAACTCGTTATGACTTTTTGCATATTTTTTCTTACATTAAACAACAACACGATGATGCCAACATCGGTTTGGCGAAACAGCTGTCGCAACACTAAAAAACTTAAAAAAAATGATATAATAACATTGTTATAAATTTTAACAGTTAATAATGTTGAAGTACAATTGTGTTTCGCCAAAAAAATGGACTTTAATTAATTGATTATTTATTCAACACACTGTTTGCTATTATTTCTTCCTATGAGTGCTAAAAATATATTATTTATTATAAATAATTATGTAAGTTAACCATTCCATATTTAATGGCGTCCGGGTACAGCACTTTAAAATGATGATAATAGAATTATCATAACTGCACACTACCTAACATTCATATATAATATAATAGATAGTACATATATTTAAATATGTCAATAGGTTAATTGTTATATGATAAAAAAGTAAAAAGTGATAAGTTGCACAATATAAAATACATTTTCATATTTTTTTTGTATTGTTAAAGTTGTAAATTTTGTGTTTCTTTTTTATGTACCTACTTTGTATACAGCACTCATATTTAATAATAAAAAAATATCAATCATGCTTTGGACTAACCAGCCCTTCATCAGTGATATAATATAAATATTAGGTCCTTACATATGAAATTGGCGTTTTGCTGTACTGGCAACTTTGATCTCAAATAATATCTTCTATTTGGTTAGGAATTCCAACTTAAAATTAATACAGCTATTTACTCAAGTATTTGTGTTTCGAAAACTATAATTAATTTGTTTTTTCCTCAATTGTTTTTTTTCTTTGCGTCACTTAGTTTACAAAATGGAAAACTTGAAATATCGCGTTATTTACGAGTACGAGTTCCACCGTGGCACCAGTGCTGCAGAAACGGCTCGAAGGATTAATGATGTGTATGGCGACGGTGCCGCAAAAGAAAACACAGTGCGTTTTTGGTTCCAACGTTTTCGTTATGGAAATTTCGACCTGCAGAACAAGTCCCGTGGACGGCCGGAGACCAAAGTTGATAATGAAGAATTGAAGGCTATTGTGGAAGCGGATCCATCGCAAACCACGTCCGAGTTAGCTGCAGGCTGCGGTGTTAGTGATAAAACTGTTTTAATCCACTTGAAGCAAATTGGGAAGGTGAAAAAGCTTGAAAGGTGGGTACCTCACGAATTGAGTGAAGCAAATCAACAAACGCGCGATGACTGCTGCGTTGCATTATTCAACCGGCACCATAATGAAGGGATTTTGAATCGAATCATTACCTGTGATGAAAAGTGGATCCTGTATGATAATCGGAAGCGCTCATCGCAATGGCTGAACCCTGCCAAACCAGCCAAACCATGCCCCAAGCGAAAATTGACTCCAAAAAAGTTACTTGTGAGCGTTTGGTGGACTAGTGCTGGTGTCGTTCACTACAGCTTTCTTAAATCTGGCCAGACGATTACGGCAGATGTCTATTGTCAGCAACTGCAAACCATGATGGAAAAGCTAGCTGCTAAACAACCGAGGCTGGTTAATCGCTCTAGGCCACTGCTGCTTCATTATAACGCTAGACCACACACTGCACAACAGACGGCTACCAAATTAGAAGAGCTTCAATTGGAATGTCTAAGACATCCACCGTACTCTCCGGACCTTGCCACAATAGATTACTTTTTTTTCGAAATTTGGATAACTTCTTGCAAGGGAAAAAATTCAACTCCGATGGGGCAGTCAAAACCGACTTCAAAGATTTTATTGATTCCCGTCCGAATGGTTTTTTTAGTAAAGGGATCGATGAACTACCTATGAGATGGCAAAAGTGCATAGATCGCAATAGTACATACTTTGATTAAATACATATATTATATTTAAAAAAAATCAACTTTATGTTCCTCCCATACAAAACGCTAATTTCATATGTAAGGACCTAATATTTAAAATATTTATATAATATCACTGATAAAGGGCTGGTTAGTCCGAAATATGTTTGATATTTATTTTTGTTTATAATTGTGAGTTTGTATACAAAGTAATTAAAAAAAGAAACATTAAACATCTACGACACAAAGTTATGGCGAACATAGAAGAAATTGTAAATTTAGTTTGATTTGTATATATAATACAATTACACATTACTGTTAATAGTTTTACACACCCACTTCCAGCGTAACCTTCCTGTTTCAGTGTAAAAAAAAAATGTAGCAATACAATATAAATACAGTTAAATATTTATTTTATTGATGTTTTAGTCACTTATTATGCGCGGGAGATGCCTTTTGGTGGCGATGAGGTCCGCAACCCATCACACCGCGTCTCCCGCGGGGGCGAACAGAGAAGGATAGAGTGCCGCATTGGTACAGTGTGTCAATCAATTCTGTCTGCCTACCCCTTCGCGGAAACGGCGTGATGGTTAGTAAGTTAGTTGATTTAAGTTTTTGTCAAAATTTTGTAGTATGCTTACTTATTGTAATGTGGCATTTTAATTACCAAAACTCATTGTCACACCATAAGAGATAATTAAGTATCAACATATGTATTTATTTTCTAAATTATTTTGTGAACATTCGATTATGAAATTTATTTGTGAACATTCGATTATGAAATCAAACCCACAATGAACAATGACTAAAACATAAGGACCCACGATTGGGTAAAACTGGAAAGACCTAGAGGACAGGAGCCAGTGGAGGAGGTTAAATCCCATGCCGGGATATAGCGCCGAGAAGAAGATACGAAAATCTGCACAAAACAAACTATGGATATCATGCACCTATACCCAGAATGACTAGACTTGCAAACTCTTGTCAAAACTTAGATTTAAAAAAAAAATCTAATTTCTTTCCTGTATAATCTTAAAAAGTACCGACCTCCACCAAACTCATAATTTCTGCAAACCAGCTTAAATTTATATTATTTGCTGTCACTATTTGTACCCTGTACACAATATAATAAAATATGTCGCTCACTCATTGTTCTTCTTCGCTAGTTTCAATCCCAAGGGATTGGTTTGCAGCAAGTGTATTTTTGCTGGTTCTTAGGATGACACTTAGGCCTTTAATGTGGTAGTTTCCCGTTGCTTTCCAGTACATTTCTAGTAATTTTTATTTATTTATTTAATATTTTAATTCTTCCTTCTTTAACGATCTAAATATTATAAACTGTTAAATTAAATAACTTTGTTTTATGTATCACAATTTATTTTATTTTACGCGACAACTGTTTCGTCAACCTATGTTGACATCATCATATGCTA
This sequence comes from Lepidostoma basale, assembly GCA_022606425.2. Classification (NCBI taxonomy): domain Eukaryota; kingdom Metazoa; phylum Arthropoda; class Insecta; order Trichoptera; family Lepidostomatidae; genus Lepidostoma; species Lepidostoma basale. The sequence goes on along the minus strand of JAHDVF020000737.1, from coordinate 8,734 downwards.
CAATAATAAATCAAATGTCAAATTTTCGTTATTTTTCGAACCTTTATGTGTATTTGTTCCTATATTCAAATAATCTCAAAGATATTCAAATTGACATAGGAACAAATACACATAAAGGTTAGAAAAATCACGAAAATGTTGACATTTGATATATTATTGTAGCACCTTGTGGTGAATCGCCCTATCCACGAGGACCTGATGTGGAGGAATGAGCTGTCCATGAGGACACCTAACTGTGATGGGATCGCCTCCCACCCTTCCAAGTTATCATCAACTACTATGGTAGTTCCATCCTGGTCACGGCACCAAATGTGGTGAATCGAGCTACCTACGTGAGGGATTAATCCATCCTGGTCACGGCACCAAATGTGGTGAAACGTCCTGTCCACGATCTCCGTGATGTCTACTCCTGGTCACGCCACCAAATGTGATGAAATGGATTTACACACGTGAAGAATTAATTACTCCTGGTCACGGCACCAAATGTGGTGTATCGCCCTGTCCGCGAGGAACACCTAGCGTGGAAGGATTCCTCTCCTTCTCCAGTCCTCTCCTGGTCACGGCACCAAATGTGGTGGAATCGATTTACACACGTGAAGAGTTAATTAATCCTGGTCACGGCACCAAATGTGGTGGATCGAGCTGGTCCCCGATCGGAACCCAGCCTTCATCCTTCCTCCGCGAATGGTGGAGCTTCCTCCAGTCATTCCCCCTTCATCCACCTGTACGGAGCTTACAGGTGTTTTACCTTACGCGAGTTGGCCTTCGTGATCGTCTAGAAATAATACCGTATGACCCTTCGTTATGACCGATGTAATCCAAGCCCTTTTATTTGGCGAATACTGATAATTTCATTCTAAAGCTAATCGTTCTTAACCCTTCCGAATATTCTAAGCAATCCTGACAAACCCACGTGTAATCAAACTATATGTCACTCAATATTTCCTAGGAACATCTAAACCAAACAACCTAAAATATCTCTAAGTTTACAAAATATAAATTCAAAATATTATCTCTAGAAAATGTGGCAGCCCTGGAAGAAACATTCACAAATAATTTGGAACAAATACGATGTACAGTAATTTAAATCAGAGCGTAATGTAATAATGATGCAATAAAGAACAGTTTTCTGAAAGGTACAATTATATAGCAATTCAGTGTCAAAATATAATATATTAAGTATATAAGGAGTTGTGGGGGGGGGATAACTGGGATATAATAGTGTTAGTATCGCGTTGAACCAGTCTTTTCGTCAGACTGATGATTTTTCTCCACTGCTCCACAGCAGGATCGTCTGGTAACCAGACGACCTACTTCCCAACCCTTAATCAGTGGACCTGGGGATTCAAACCCATGAACCTGGCCATCACCCTATTGGGGGTTTTCGAAGTTAGCCCACCCACGACAGAATTCCCGCAGACGCGATAGTAGGGTCTTCCACCTACTTATCTATAGGAGTCTGTATATGGCGCGGGCTCTTGAAGTGAGCTTCCCAACTTCTCTAACTGTCTTCATTCATCAGCAGTCAACCATATTTATGTAGCATAATTTGCATGGGTCGAAGTTTATATGTTTATTTATATAGAAGATGGCAAATTTTGTTAGAACGCTACATGTCCATAACTAAGGTTTCAGTATTCGATGAGTTAGTGAATACCTGTTCGGGCGCGATGCGTTGGCCCGAGTGTTAGTGAACTATATTACGTGCAGTATAGGAAAGGTATCAATATATCATATATATATATATATATTTAGGTACATGTATGTAATACATAAACGTAAGCATAGTATAATCATGGAGTAAGCCGAACGCATACGTTCCAATTTCCTGAAATATAAATTCTTAATTCTAGACTTAGCTTTCCGTCGATCAGCTCAGGAACACTGATTCTATAGTATCTTTAAATCTGCAAATGCCGCACCCCTCGTACCACTATACTTGTATACAAAATAAAATGAAGTTCTTGATAATCAAAACAGCAAACACCCACTGAATTTAATACCGAAAGCGACCGCTTCCCGTCAGGTCAAAAGTCAACTGCCCCGAGCTACCTCTCTCCCTGGCCCACTACCCTTCCCCGCTCCCCGCGCCCCAAACCCATCCCCAAATCTTCCCCCTCGTCCCCCTCTGCTTCCCGCACCACTACATCCATCCCACTTGGTTAGGTGTTATATTTTCTAGTCATTTGAATTTATTTTCGTACATCTGAATTCACGTATCTCTCTCTACGATGGTTCAATACCATCACAGTTCCCCCCTAGAGGAAACCAGGAAAACTCGGCAGAAAGTTTTCCGTTGCTTCCTCAATTCCAAGTAATTCGTTCCACCCTTGTTAATTTTCCTAGTAAGTTACCTTATTATGTTATTTAACCTATGATAATTGTCCTTTGACAGTACATTATTCTGCTGTCTTAACTACTAGCGTACCTACGCCTTGATATGCCAACCCCTTCAATTCGAACTAATAATTTTGCCGCCACTTCTGTTCCCTAGATTCTAGCAAGAATCTGACGAGTAAAATATTTTCCTTCGTTTCGCTCCTTTTATTATCCTAAGTCACCGCAAAATATATAAGCGACAACGCTTTTATCAATAAACCTCCCCCCTAGAATCCGAAGACTTTATCAACCTCGTATTGGTGAAATCACAACCATTACTCATTTATTTCATTTTATTTTTATTGTTTCCAACTAGAATCTAATCTGGCAAATTTTGAACACAATATTATAACTAAAATTATATCGCCATGTCCCTACAAAAGAAATTCTTCCGCTCCACAAAATCAAATCAAATACAGCTTTCCTCATCTCCCCCCTAAAACTCCAGCCCCTCAAATCCAAAGCTCATATTCCGTTACATATTTTTACTCTCACGTGCACATGTACTCACACACCGTTATTTGTTTATATATTTATCTATTTTTTTTTTTTTTTTTCAGAATCAATTTACTACCTAGATTAAGGTCGAATTTCAACGCAATTATTACCTATTTATAGCTACTTACGACTAAACTTATGCTATAATAACTATAATCTAAACTAATAAAGACTGCATTGACCAGTCAGCCTTCTCCTAGTGAACCCTTGTGGTAACTGATTTTACAAACGACGCGCTTAAAATATAACTTATCATAAATAAAATAATTTATAATCTATTCCTTATAATAATCGGGATCACTATTGTCGTTGTACCTATCTTTATTTAGTGACCCTATTACCTAGATAGGAAAAATAATAATAATGAATGATGAATAACGCATCTGGTTACTCGGTCCTGCACGTTTTTCAAATACGTGATATTTGCTCATTAAAATAATATGTTACTCGAATATTAAGGAACCTTAATCACCAGTTAGCGAATGTTGACACGTCACCTTTTCATTTCCTAATTGCGCAACGTAAATTCGCTTTATAAAATTGACAACTTAAAATAGTTCTTATTCTAATTTAAATCTACCCTCATGGTTCTAAGCGTACCCCCCTAAGAATTTTCTCATCACTATAATTGATAATTAGTTCTGCTGCTTTAAACATTTTTTTCTTCTTAATTTGATAACACACCTCAATCGATCGAACGCTCCCTAAAAGAATTACATCGAGCTCCTAAGAATAAATAAATAACGCAAATTATTTTTTTGAAGATATATACACGCACAGTGTTAATTAAAGAAAGTCGATAAAGTCGGAAAAAAAAGCGTGACACGATCAAATCATTGAAACTAAAAGGAGTTCCATTAGAAGTCGGAGCTATCGGCGAGCGTCCGCTCCACGAAGTATGAATGTAGAATCTCCGCAAAACATAACTGTAGAATGTTGCGACTATCTGTTGTTAAGTAACCTAATAATTTACTGGATTTCAGAAGAAATCTATTATATATATCGATGATATATGGCCCTTATTTTTGATGACTGCGAAAGTATTTTTTTAATTTTATAAAATCAGATTTTTTTATACACCTAATTACGTTTGTATATATGTAAGTGGCCTATAACCGGCTGCCTCTGCGATTGAAATCCGAAATACCTATACCTAACCATCATAGCTTATTATCGATATTTTTATTTATATTAAACCTTATAATTATCTTACTCATATATTTTTAATTTCCTATTGTATGTTTATATATTTTATAATACCAACTCATCCTGATTTTCACACCTAGTCTTAGACTTATGTTAAAACTACGATTAAGTTACAATACTTTATGAAAATATACAGTTAAACGAAAAATTCAGATTTAAACGAAATCAACTGTGTATCGGACGTACGGAGGCGATTAAAACTTCCCGATATCACTTAATTTCATCTATCTATTTTGTGTTTGTGCGGCGTTGGAATCGTGGGCTGAATTAGGTAACGGGCGGAGAGAGGGGACTGCGCTGAAAGTCTGCTACATAGGACGCCGAGGCCAGCAAGCTGTGTGCGAGCGAGAGAGGGCACACAGGGGTCCGCGGCGTCCATTTTGGCCAGTCCCACAATTCTCCCCGTACATTTTTAGCTCCCGGTTTTAACGTCGCAACTTTGTGTATTTAGAGTATAAGTCCTCTTTTTTGTATTTTTCTTGTATAATTGATCATAAGGAATAAACGAGGCGGTCGGGACGGAGTGAAGTGTGAACGGTCGAAGCGTGGGGTGGCGAAAACAGTGGGAGGCCTCGCGGCCGGCAGGTAGCTTTGAGAAAGTGCCGCCAGGTGGCACTGCTACCGGGACCGCCGCCGGCAAATCGTATAAATAGGTGGGCCCTGGGCAGAGCAAATCAGTGCATGCCTAGAGCCTGCCAAGAGCATCAGTTGAAAATAGCCTTTATAAAGGCTGAGCCCTCGCACACCCCACTTCGCATCACGCTTCACTCTCTACCGATCGCCGACTAAATATAACTTGCTTATTATTTTTCGCCCGCTTTCGGTACGAGAGTTAAGTAGCATCACGCCCCTTTCCCCGTGGACTACATCGGAGACGAGCAGCAGTCGGCGCCACAAATAAAAAATTACAGGGACGTCCAGTGCGTCCCGTACATGGTCCTTCGAGCCGCGGATCAGTCTCATCTCCGATGTCGCCTTCACTCCGCTCCGGGAAGGAAGCCTCCAGTGGGCCCGCTGGACCTTCCACCACCACAGCCGGAGGGAATGCACCGCCTTCCACCCACTTCGCTGCCGCCCCGGGCCTAGCGCCCCCGGCAGCCCCTCTCACCGCAGCCGAGCAGCCTGCGCCCGCCGTTCGTGTGCCTTCCGGGGACCAGACGACCGCCGAGTGGCTGCAGACATGTTCATCTGCGCCCGCCGACAGCGGGGCTTCCGCAACAGCCGACCTCACCACGCCGTGTCCGAGCAGGAGCACGGACACCGAGGATGAGGACCAGCCGTCTTCGATCTCTACCCAGGACACCGTCCGCCTGCTCCGCAAGGAGCTGCGGAGGCGCGAGCGGGAGGTCGAGAGATACGCGGCACAGATGGAAGATCTTCAGGCTTCACTGCGTGCACTCACAGGACGAGCGCCGCCAGCAGGAATGACCGCTCCCGGCCCAGGCGGGCCGGCACAAGCAGGTCAACCGCGGCAGGATCCAACGCCGTTCATGCCCGGACAGCAGACCCGGGCCAGCGCGCCGGCGCCCGGCCGAGACGGCCCGGCCCACACCGGCGCGCAGTGGAGGCATGGCGACCCCACATCACAGGAGGACAGGGCGCAGTACCACGATGACGCACCCGCGCCCGGCGCACCAAGCCTGGCGCCAGGTGCGCAGTGGGAACAAGCAGATCCTACTCCGAGCGGCTGGGCGCGGCCTTACGACCCGCGTTCAGCCCCCGAACGAGCGCTGCCACTGGGGATGACACCATCCGGTTACAACGGACCGGCACAGGCGTGTCAACCGCGGCAGGTGCCGCCAGCACTCACCCACCAGGAGCCCGGACATCAGCACCATGCAGACGCGTCAGGCGCGCATTGGAGCAGAACGGATCCGACTCCGAGCAGCAGGGTCCCATCATACGACCCCTATGCTGCTGAGCGCAGGATGCAGGACCACAGCAGCGCGCCCGCGCCCGGCCCGAGGGCCCCGGCGCCGGCCGACACGCGGTGGGGACCCACGCAGCCTGTGCAGAGCGGCGAGGAGCGGAGCAGCCACGGGCGCTCCGCCAATCGAGAGGAGCCGCACTACAACGCCGCGCCCGGCCTACAAGGCCCGGCGCCGGACGACACACGCGGGTACGCGGCCGGCACACACGCCCCGCCACCCCGCATGGACGGAGCGCCGATGCAGGCGCTTTGGCCCCCAGTGAGCGGTGGAACGGACGAGTCACTCGCCCGCCTGACCGCCCTGATGGAGAGGGCTGAAGCCAGGAGCCTCAACGATGGCCCTTCCCACTCAACCGAACAGGGGAACCAAATGACGGCCTTCCTCGCCAGACAGTCCATGGCGAAGGACCTTCCCAACTTCGCCGGCGACCCCCTGGACTGGCCGGGCTGGCAGGCCCAATTCTGGTCGTCTACCACCACCTGCAAGATGACCAAGGCGGAGAACCTGATGCGACTTCAGCGCGTACTCGTCGGGAAGGCGCGGGGAGCAGTAGCAAGCCTTCTTTTGGACCCGGAGCACGTCCCGGAAATCCTCGAGGTCCTGGAACGCCGCTTCGGTGACGTCCACTCGATTGCGACACTGACCCTAGAGAGGGTTAGGAAACTCCCCGACCTCCCGGACAACGCAACGAACGAACAGTTCTTCGATTTTAGTGCGGCGATCCAAAATCTAGTGGCGCAACTAAATCTCATGCCCTCGGATTACTTGGCGAACCCGGCGCTGTTGTGCGACGTAACTGCAAAGTTACCTTTCTTTCTGCGGGTGAATTGGGCGCAGACTGCAACCGAGTCAACCATCACCGAGTTCTCGAAGTTCCTCCGGAACATCATGGACCGGATGCCTCGTTTCGGTTGCTCGCTGAGATCGGGAAGGGCCGCGACGGGACGCGAGAGGCGCGACTTCAAGGCCACAGTGCACGCGACAGCGTACGAAGCAAAAGAATGCGCCGCGCCCGCGCGCGACACCGTGAGTGCCCCGCCGCGTAAACGCCCCAGTGAAATAAGTGACAATAAAAGTGTAAGAAACGCTTGTGCGATCTGCAACTCTCATAAACATAAGTTGAAAAAGTGCCCCGAGTTTACGAAAAGTGATCCGAAACGGCGCTGGGTGCTCGTTCGAGCGGCCGGCGCCTGTGTTGTTTGTTTGGCCTTACACAAAGGTCAGTGTGTGCAAGGACCGTGCAACATCGAGGGATGCGGCGGAGATCACCACGAACTCCTACATAGGACGCAAGCGGTGACGTGCATGCACGTCTCGCGGCCCGACCCAGATGTCTACCTCAAAGTTGCGGAGGTAACGGTGACCGGACCTAGAGGTGCAGCCCCAGTGCACGCTCTCCTCGATGAGGGGTCGACGGTCACCTTAATCGACGCCAGAACGGCAAGAGACGTCGGCGCCACGGGACCGAAGTACGAACTCCGCCTACACGGAGCACTCGGAGCGTGCGCAAAGGACTCTCACTCCCGGCGAGTATCGATATCCCTCCTTAACTCGGAGGGACAAAAGTACACCGTGGAGGCATACACGGTGGAGGGTCTAGACCTCCCACTACAGCCGCTACCCGACGGGCGACGCGTACGACCGGTCATACTGATCGGGAATGATAACGCGCACCTAATAGTGTCACGGGAGGTCTCTGAGAAAGCGGACCTCCCCCTCATGTCTCGAACGGCCCTCGGCTGGTTAGCCAGCGGGAAGATACTTCACGCAACAACCTTGGCGCTACGATCCGAGGACCGGCAGGACACCCGACTAGACGAGCTGCTCCGCTACAATTTCGCGGTCGATTCCCTCGGAGTAACGGCCGCGGAACGCATCAACGCAGACGATCAGAGAGCGGAGCAGCTGATGGAGCAGACCACTCGGAGACTGGCGGACGGCAGCTGGGAGACGGGCCTATTATGGAAGGAAGACTCCTCCCTGCTCCCGGACAATCGTGCGTGTGCGAGGAGGAGGCTACTCACGCTTGAGAAGAAACTGCAGAGGGACCCGCCACTAGCTGCCCAATACACAGAGAAAATGGAGCTCCTGCTTAGCAAGGGTTACGCTAGGCAGTTGAGCGAAGCGGAGGCCGCTGCACCAGCACCACGAAGATGGTACCTGCCCCACTTCTCCATATCAAACCCGAATAAGCCAGGGAAGTTCCGAGTGGTCTTCGACGCCGCCAGCCGCTGCCGAGGGACCTCGCTGAACGACCGTCTGCTGACCGGCCCCGACTTGCTGACATCTCTGCTCGGGAACCTCATCCGCTTCCGCGAGGGCAAGGTGGCTCTCGCGGCTGACATTAAGGAGATGTTCCTGCGCATCAAGATTCGCCCGGCCGACTGGCCCTCGCAGACGTACCTATGGCGCCCGAATGCGCAGTCGGAGCCCGCCGCCTACGTCCTCACGTCCGTGATGTTTGGAGCGACTTGCTCCCCGAGCAGCGCGCACTTTGTGCGCAACAAGGCGGCGGAGGCTTGTGCGCTGAAGTTCCCCGAGGCAGCCATCGCGATCAGAACCAAGTTCTACATGGACGACTATCTGGACGCGGTGGACACCCCGGAGGAGGCCGCCACGCTCGTCCGAGACATCCGAGACGCCTTGGCAGCCAGCGGTTTTGAACTGACAAACTGGGCGACCAACGAACCCGCGTCCATCCAGAGTGTGCCCATCGACGC